>JANPWX010000145.1:904202-952657 GCA_024734555.1 Trochalopteron elliotii | reverse complement strand
CCTCCCCTCCCCGCTAAATAATATCAGAATATCTTCTCTCCTAGTTTTTGGTTCAGTAACTAAAGGAAATAAAAAACTTGATTTCTGTCTGCCTAGAAGAAAACAGTGGACTTGCAAATTGATTTATTAATCTCTAGGTCTTATGAAGAGGATAATTTCATTGGATTTTGGCTTTATTATTTCCCTAAGTCAATGTCATTTCAAATATGGGAGCTCTGGCAGCAGGAGCTCCTTGGTACTGCTGTGAAGTGAAGCCTGGTTTATTTAACCTTTCCTTGAATTCCACTGTGTCTGGTGGGTAGTTAATTAGGAGGAGGATTTGTGTGAGGTGTATCAGCAGATACAGAAGGCAGCGCTCTACACTCAGGGTATTTATTCACCAGATGTTCTTTATCAGTGGGATTTTTCTGTAGTGACCCAAGCTGCCGTTAGATGTCAGCAGGATATTGAGCACAGCCTCTGCTGACCGTGGTGAAGCTTGTATTGAGTGCATGGATTTTCATCACCTCACTGTTTTTTTAAGCACAGAAAAGTAAATTGTAGTCCCCAAAGGTTATGGAATAATAGCAAAGGCTATTCCTGAAACTGGTGTTGATTCTTACCTTAAAAAGTTGCTGGATGTGGAATATTCAGTTTCAGAATTATGTTTGGAGCTGGCTTATTACACTAAATTGTATGTGAAACCTCAGTTTTATTCATGCTCTTCTAAACACATGAAGTGCTGTGTGCTGTGAGCTTCCCACAGGGATTAGCTAAGGCAGTTTGGTGGTGAGGTGTGGTGGTGTGCCTTATTTTAGTGTGCTTTTCCCAGTTACATTTTAAGCAACTCTACAATTGTTTTCCATTGCTGTTTACCATTCCCAGTTTTGAAGGGTGCATTTAAGTATGTCAGGACATCTGCTGGGTTCTTGCTACGTATGGGCTTAAACGTTTTGCTGAATTTTTAATTCTCTGGAGAACTATTTCACTTTCCTCATACATTTGCAGTAGGTCTATCTCCATATATTTTGATTTTAATCTTAAAAACGCTGCTTTGAATCAGTTTCCCCTAAAACATCTAAAAGTAATCAAACCCAGAATGCAAGTTCCACAAACATTTCCCACACTATAACAGCCTGCATTTCATTTAGTTGCCTATTTTTATACCATGGGACTATTTGTTTTCAGTGGAAATAGAGTATGTATATGTTGGATAATAATCCCAAAATAGGAATGTCCTAAAATCAGGTTTCTTTAAACAGAGTAATTTCTCCCACATTAAAAGATTCATAGTTTAAAATAGTTTTGAGTCTGGGAGGTTCATTATTTTTATGTTGTTTACTCTTAGAGAACACATATGAAAGATCATTCAGAGCAAAGCTCATCCTGAGGGAATCCCAAGTTTTGGGGCTGCTGTACATGGATTTAGCAGGAGGAAAGAGGGGTCACAGCCTCCCTTGTGGGATGCTGCTGCTGGGGGCATTTGGGCTTTGAAACAAATCATTGTGCAAAATAATCTGTGTATGTTTTTCCTGACGTAGGATACTTTCATTATTACAAATACCAAGAAAATCTGGTTAATTTTTCAGCAAATACTTCTACTGCCAAACTGTCTATGAGTATTACAAGTATTTTAGAAATCTAGGAAATTCTACACAACTCCTTTGAATTCTCCCATACGTTCTGTTAAGGGATATTCAGGTCCACAAATACAAATCAAAGTCAAATTAAACTGGCCTTGCTGATGGTATTTGCTTACAGAAAATATTCTGGAGATGATTTTTGTTTTCTGAAGTGTTTCTTACAGTTCAGTAAGGCAGAGGACTGAGTTTTCAAGACTTTTAGCAGTCTAAGAGCTCCTCCAGCCCTGGAGCCAGTTTGGGGGAGAGGAAAAGAAGAGAAAGGGATGCAGGAGTTGTAAATTCCCAAATTTCCCAGAGCTCTCCAGTCAGTTTCTCTAAGGAGAAACGTTCCTCCTATTTCCTATGCTGGTCGTGTGCACAGAGCCTTTACTTGTCATTTCTGGGCTTACCCAGGATTCATCTGGGCAGCCAGGGCTCTTTTTGATTTTTCAATATAATGATTTCTTTACTTCTGTAGCTTTGGCAAAAGAGAAAATTTGTGTCTGACAAAACAGAGAAAGCCTGAGGTAACACACACAAACCAAGCAAATGTGCTAGAACAAGTCAAAGTCATCAAGGTGCCTCAAAGCAGCAGTGGAATGTCACTTTGCTATTCCAGAAAGCCAAGCTCAGAAGGAAACCTCCTGCATATGTCACTGAAATTACAAGTTTGTCTCACACTTAGATAGCCTGAGGGGTTTAGCACTTGTAACTGCTCCATCCCTGGAATTAAGGAGCAGAGCTGCATTCCAGAACACTGGCATGCTTGAAAGATTTAGTTGCAGAGTAAGAGATTATGTTACTGAAAAAACAAGATACTGAAGGGCTGCACATTTCACTCTGTGTATTTAATAGTTCTATATTTTAAACCAGAATAACTGTGTGAGACACTGAAAGCAGTTCTGGACAAGCAATACAGCCTAAATCTGATGATAAAAGTAACAAAGCTCTGGGGATTTTTGTAGTAAAAATATGTTTCATTGCAAATACATTTATGGCAGCAGTGATTAAACTGTACTGGATGCAGAAAAAGAACTAAAGGAAATGTTAAGAAAATGAAGACAAACCTTTATATTCACTTTTATTGACAGCAAAATTGGCTCTGAGCTGGGGGTCAGTGGCAGTAGACTCTGGTGAGTCATATATTCATGTCAGAATATTCCTGAAATGGCCCAGTCCTGTGTTCATCATTTGCATGACATTATTTTTTCCGTAGTCAGGGTTCCTGTGGGGCTCAGATTTCTATAACAGCCTTTGACAGGAGATTTTAAGTGCCAGTGAGAGTTGACTGGCACTCAGAGATTTTACTGGATGACCAAGCCCCACAGTTTTCCCTGTTGTTCCCCTGTCCATGGCAGCTGTTGTTCTTCCCTTGTCTTTTTATAGAATCATAGAATCATTTAGGTTGGAAAAGACCTCCAAGATCATCGAGTCCAACTGTTACATGAAATGAAAGAGCTAATTGGCAGTTTTTGAAAATCTAGCATTAAGTAAAGCTGAAAGTTTAAGAACAGGTTTGATAGAGAAACCGAGAGCCCCATGATGTGTTTCTATGGAAACTCCAGTTTAAGGTTTTATCTGATGGATTCTAAAAAGGGTACAATCTGCCTCTTTTTTTGTGATTGAGCAGACAGAGGAGAAATACAGCAAAATCAGTGTTGCAGTGGTCTTTGGAAAGATAGTTAATGAAGTGCTTCAGGATGAAAACTGCTGTATAAATGAAAGGTGACATTTCTGTCTTAATCGCTGCCTTTAATGATGAGATTTTTAGGACAGATTGCTAGAGAGAAGCTGCAGCTCAGCAGTCAAAGTACTGGTGTAAGTTTCCATTCAGCTGCTGTTGCTGAAATGTATGATTGTTTTTACAGGGTATCTGAGCATTAACTTCTTGCTTAAAGCTGGTCATATGATGTGGACATTTCCTGTGTACACCTCCAGGCACTTCCAGTCCTGACTCATCACATTTCTGACTTCCTCATTCTCTGCTGGTCAGTGTCCACCCTGCCCTGCTGAGCCACATCCCTCCAGTCCCAGAGTCTCCACAGCTCTGCCAGTGGCCTCTTCTCTGGTTGTTGTGGAATTCCAGAGTGGTTTGAGTTGGAAGGGAACTTAAAGTCCATCAACGGACTGGGCCAGGTGCCTCCAAGCCCCAGCCTGGCCTTGGACACTTCCAGGGATCCAGGGACAACCTGTGCCAGGGCCTCCCCACCTTCACAGGGAAGAACTTCTTCCCAGTGTCCCATCCGACCCTGCCCTGTGTCCATGGGGAGCCGTTCCCCTTTGTCCTGTCCCTCGTGGTGCTGCAGCAGCCTTTGCACAAACCCAGTGCCACGGGCTGAGCTAACGAGGCCAAGGCTGTACAATTTATTCATCATATCACAAGTGGAACGTGCTGGTCAGAGATGAAAGCTGTGATTCACTGAGCCCTTGTGCTATTTCTGTCCATGCTTTTATTCACTTGATTTCACTTTCTTAATCAACACAGATCAGTTCACAGCCCTAGAATTCATTATGCACCATCTATTCATCCTCACTTTCTACCAGATCTTTCAGTGGTTCACGGCAGAGACTCGTTCTCGCTTAATCAAGTTTGAGTTCAGCAGTCAGTGGCACCTTGTGCTGGCCGTGGTTAATTCCTCACAATTCCATGGCCATACAAATGGCTTCATTAGCAATATAACATATGCTCATGTTTAGAATTGGTTGAGACTGAGACATCTTCATCTTTGTCTTCTAATATTGACTGTAAGAACAAATGAAAAAGCTCATGTATTTTTACTTGTGCTCTAATGAGTTCAGGAACTACTTAGACTCTTTTACACCAAGTATAGATTCACTCCTGAATTGATGCTTTAAATAGAAGAGTAATATGGAAAAGAGCAGAAATTTATTTCCAGTTTAAGGAATTTTCTTTCTTCCCACCTCCTCAGAAAACTCAGAGCTACCTGCAGTTTCTTTCCTCTTGATTTGGGTCTTCATCTTGTGTTGAACTATTTCCCATGTTTGCTGTTTCTTTCCTTTGGGGAAATACTGTTGCACAAGTAAAATGTGGAATATAATGTAAAGAGTGCTGTTTCCAACAGCAGCTACCAGGCAACCCTAAAGTTCAGGATTTTTCATTCTGACACAAGTGTTTGATACTGGAAATGAAATATTTCTGCTTTGGCTCATTTGGTTTGTTCCTTTAAATAGATTGAGTGGAATACACCAGGTGTTTGGAGCTCTAGCACAAAATAAAAGGAGAAATTAATAAGGGTTTAGATAATTTTAAAGATAGTGAGAGTGGTTTAATGGAAGAAAAATATACTTTCCCCATTGTACAAAACCAAACAGAAACAGGCTGGTGCCAGCAGCTGAACAATGTAAAATAATGACTGGCTTTGTGAAGCTGTTCAAACCAAATGTCTGAAATTATCCCAATGACGTGTTCCCAGTTTGAGAGAGAAAAAATGAATTCATGAGTATCGTGCATTTCTGGCCTTCATAATTCCACTCTCACTTCTGGCTGCATTCTCCCCAGAATTTGGGATAGCAATGCAGGGCTCTGGAAAGGTAAATTGCTGGCAGAGGGTTTGAAAAGGATAAATTATCACCATGCCAAGCTAGAAGAGATTTTTTTTCCTTGCTTGATTTGTAATGTGGTTGCAGAGACCAGCAGCAGACTCCAAGTGAAATCTCCAACCCCAGAGAGGTCAGATTTATTCTGCCCATCCTGCAGGTGGTTGGAGGGGAATACACATGGATTTCAGACATGTTTACAGATTACTGACAAGACTCTCCTAGACAGAATCACTGGTCTTAACACCTGAGCTTCACTCTGGGCTCCTCAGACACCCTGTCCTGTGTCAAAAGGACATTTCCTTAGCATCCAACTCTTCTGTGTTTACTCTGTATTTGGGAGTTATACCCACACTATCAATATGCTTAACTACAAGTCCTGACTAAGCTGGAGTTGCTACAGTAATTCCAAATATATTGTGTGCAATATTCTACAGCAGAACAGGAGAGTTACAGCAAACTGCTTTCCCCTCAGGGCCAGCAGTAACATTATTTGAAAAGAAACCAGAAATGATTAAACTATTATGGCCTCTGACTCTCTTTCTTACTTGGTTGACAAGATCTGCTTGGTTAGAAGGTCAGATAAATTTGATGACTATGTTTAAATTACAAGATACGATGATAAACTTTCAAGAGGATATTGCTATATTTAGTAAATCTCTTTAATAAAACACTGCTGGTAGAAGCTTTTACTCAAGCTTTCTTTAGAGCTGTCAAGACACTCTTTAGTCAGTGACTTTTATTGCTTGTCTCTATGCAGTGTTTGTTGAGCAGCTGATTATCTGATCATAGAACAGTTTCTGGTGTGCTTTGTGAAAGAAATATTTTATTTTTATTTCTACTGCTTCAGCAGGACAATTTCATATTGGGTGCATCTGTTCTTATTAGTCATAGCTAAAGTAGCTCAAGGGAGCCCCACAAAGCTCTATAGATCCTTTAAAAACTTTTGTGACAGATATATTGCTTTATGACTCCCCACTGGGCTGATTTTTGCTATTTTCTGAAACTTATTTAGTAGAAAGTCTTTTTTAGGATTATTACTGTTAATTATTTTCCTTAAAGTAATAAGATGCTATTTTCATTTACAACATGAAAGAAGCTTGGTGTGTGCATAAAACATCATAATCTGACTTCAGTGCTATTTTGGTATCTTTTTTTTTTTTTTGGTTGAACTAGATGAATTAGAAGCAATTATTTTTTGTATATACGCAGTGTGGATGTTCCTGAAAAGTGTGTGGTTTTTTTGTATAAAGTCTCTTTCCTTGCATTTAACCCAAATCAGTTTCCAACCATTGGACAGGGCCTGGTTTTAAGAAGAAGTCTCTGAGGAACACCACAGACCCAGAGGGAATCGTGGTGTAATTTCAATAACAGTAAGAGTTTACTGGCAGCCAGGATAGTGGTATGGTTAAAACATTCCAAATGGCACCATAAAACAGTCCCTGACATCGTGTCCTCCATAAGGTCCTGTGACATCCTTTGGGATCTGCCCATGAGGAGTTTCCCCGGGCCTGCGAATGACCCTGCGGTGTGCGAGATGTGCCCGCGGTGCTGCTGTGAGCGGGGCTCAGGCCGGGAGCTGGTGTGAGATCAGGAATTGGATGTGGCTGAGAGGGGCAGCAGAGCCCCCTGGAGCCCCCCGGTCACCTGTGCTCGCATCCCTGCGCTGGGAGATTTGACTCCGAGGATCGTTCCCTCACTGAGCAGCTGCTGCACCGCGCCCCAGCGGCCGATGGAACTGTTCCACTGGAGCTCACATGGCGCGTTAAATCTGCAAAGTGCTGCTGAATTCTCGGGCTGGCACTCTGGTATTACACCGTGCTGCATTTTGACTTTAATGTGCTTCTACCTCCAGGAATGGTGCTGTAATTAACAGTATGGTGGATGTGGCGTGTGACCCTCTCAGTGCTCCGTGCTCCCAGCACAAGTCCATTCATTTGCTGATTGTTTGGTCCTTACAGATCCTCCACCTGTTTGTGTTCTGTTTTGCTGCTGTCTCCAGGGAGTGGGCAGTGGTGTGAATGTCTCTCCTCACACAGCAACTGAGGATGCATTTCCTTCAAAGCCTGCAATCGATTTCCTAAATTACTATTTTTGCTCAATTTGTGATAGACTTGAGGTCTCGTTCCTTATTAAGTTGTAGAGCTGCCTGTGACTCTGGTTAGGCTGGAATCAACAGGGACAATGGGGAAATCCCACTGCTTGCCTCTCCTTTCATCTGTGTCTTAATGGCTTGCAAACTTTCTCAGCTGAAGTCATCTCACATTTGGAAGGGATTAATGTTTCCATTTCTTGCTGTATGGATTTGTGGTTTAAAATACAATGGAAGTGCCTGAACAGTCTGTCCACAGAGATGCCAGTTACACTGAAGTAATTAAAGTTGTGCCAGTGTTTCCACTATAAAATGCATTTCTCCAAGTTTTATTACTCAGCTTCAGTAGTTTGTTCTTGTAAACAAGATGTACACTCAGACAAATTGTTTTGAAATGTGTTTTAAATGTCCCTTTGCAAAATTTTTGAGCTGTAACACAACTGGGGAGAGACCTGAGCACTTGGCTGAGTTTTGGCTTTCATAAATCACAGAGAAATGTATTATTTTTCCTAGTGAAATGGTGCAACTTGTACCTAATGAGCCTCGCTGCTGGTGGGGACATTAGGCTTAGCATTTGTTTCTACTGTGATTTCAGGGAAACATAAAAATGAGAAACTATTACTGTTATGTACAGATTAAAAATTCTACCTAGACCCTAGGTAGCTGTGGGGCATGACTGAATGTTTCTTTCCCCCCCCCCCCCCTTAATTTACAACAACAAAAAAACCTTTTCAAGACTTTATGGCACTAGAGAAGTTACGAAGGCTTGAAGGAGAAAAATAATGTCAGTAGGTTAGATGTTAAAGACCATAATGCTAATGATAAATATAGTCCAATTAAACTGAGCCACAAACTTTTCCAGCAGGTTCTATCTTGCTTTAATAGCTGGGATTTACTGCCACCAAACTCTATCTCCTTGAGACTGATATAAATAGAGACATAAAATGTCAAACTTGACAAGTAGCATTTCGTATCAGGCGTTGTCTTGCTCATTGTGTTCTCCAGTCACTGATTGTCCTTTAATACCAAATTGTAAACCCACCTTTTCAATCAGCTCCAAGCCAAATGTTCTCTATTATAGTGTAACAACCTCTGCAGTAAAAAAGGTTTTGGCTCTGCTGAGCAAAGAATTTGCCCTGTGCATAACACACCCCATCTCTGGATTTCCATGTTGATTTTAAATATAATTTGTCATTATGGAGGTTTCTTCTTTCTGTTGCTCTTGGGTGCAATCATAACTTTTTGTTAATGAGAAATTATTTTCTTGCTTGCAGTTAAAAAAATAATAGAAATAAGATCTACGTCAGTGCAAAATTTAAACCTGTCTTGAAGTTCTATGTAATTTAAATGTGCTCTTACAAGAATTAGAGTTTGAAGAAGAGGGGACATCTGCAGCCTGTGTAAATACCCATAAGTGTTTGGGATTATCAGAACTCTGTAAGGGGAAACTTCCCAATCATTACATTATGGAAAACACGGAGAGAAATTCCATTGAAGACATTTAATTAATTCAGATACTCATGTGGAAATCAGTATTCCAGTTATTGTACAAACCAACAAGAGGCAGTGATCTTCTGTTGGATATTGGAAGTAGAAGGGAGAAATCCCTAAACAGTGGGACAAATGCACTGTTCCTTTGGGGAGTGAGAAAATGCATCAATGAAGGGAACCCAAGGCAGGCATAATGCAGTTCCTGATGTGGTTGAAAGGACAGTCAGTTTTAGGAGTAGGATGTAAGAATGGAAGTGCAGAATATTTGCACTGGAGCAGGACTGGGTGACTCAGTTGCTGTGGAAGGTTTGTCAGTGGGAATGCAGAAGGTCAGGGCACAATCCAGAAACTGCAGCGTGGAGCAAGGTGAGAAAGCTGCAAAACCTGGCTGTGCCAGAGGAAACACTCAGCATAATTACCATCCCAATTTGTATTACATAACTTCAGAGGATGAGGTCTGCATTTAATTCATGAATGGGATCCAATCTGGAAGGATTTGGATGTCTTCTTCCTTCAGTCAGTCACACTGAATACGTAAGTGTGTGCTCACAGTGCCCTGTACCCTCAGCTGAAATGACTGCTGGTTGTTAAAAATAAATTCAAGGACAAGCAGTTGACTTCAGTTAAAAATATAAGCAACAAAGGGGTGCAGCTGTACTGGGATAGCATTTGGACTGCCATGGCCTTGATACCTTGTTCATGATGCCATAAAGCTTCGTTGTAAAAATGACTCAACTACTGCTTTGTTTTTTCTTGAGCTTATTCTTATGTACAGGCTTTGAATGAGAACATTTCCTGAGTGGTAAATTCTATTTTGCCTTTGTATCTTCTGTCTCCATCTCTGCCATCTCATAAAATGTTCATTATGTTGAGCCCAAAGCGACTGAGCTGAACTTTCTTGGGATCATCATGGGATGATTTGAGTTCCACAACAAAGCCCGAGATCCAGGCACTCGCCTGAGCTGGTAACTCTCAGCAAAGTTGTAACCTCTGAGGGTCTGTAGTGTTCCTCTGAGTTTGCAAAGTGCTTTGTGACGTGTGGTTGTGAAACATTGTGTAGATGTATTGTTTATCAGGTTTGTAAATATTGATGCTAAGAACTATGTTGGTATTTTTAGAATTAGGCTGTGGTGAATCAAAATGGTAATTTAGCACTTCCTGGGGCTGCAGTTTGTGCTTCTTTGGAGTACAAATAGAAGAGACTCTAAAGATGCTTCAACCCAATCCTGTATATTTGTTTGTTTTGTTTCATCCTTATGCTCTCTTCCTCTTGGGAATTAGGACAGTGAAGTACATTTCCATGTTTCCTGAAGTAATTTGCCTAAAATTTTCTACACATGATGTCAACTGTTTTTGGAACTAATGAAATAAGAGTAGTAGGAAGTTCCAAATTTGCTTCTGTGCTTCTTTTTCCTGCCTCCTGTTCAGACAGGGTCAGCTCTGAGGTCAAATCAGGTTTCTCAAGGCTGTCTTGTCTGGTATTGAAATCAACCCTGTTCGGAATGGTCAGGGGACAGAGTATGGGGGGGAAAATGAAGATTTAAATGCGATTCATTTCTCGCTGTGGTGTTTCTGTTCCAGACGGAGCCTTCCCGCATCTCCCACAAGAGGGAGTCTCAGACTTTGCTAAGGGGGAACAAAGGCGGCGCCAAAACGCGCGGCGGGCGCTGGTGCCCAGGCTGGGTTCTCCAGATAATCCCAGTTAACAGGGTTTAACGCACCCATATCCATTGCCTCAAATCCCAGGCTGAGGCCGGCAGAGTTGTTCCCATCATTGCTGTACTTCAGCTGTGGGGTCTTTTGGGAAGAGCTGTTTCCTTGTGTCTCCGTGGCCGGTATTTAGGTGGACTGTTGTCACTGGGTTGTACTTGTTGTTGGTCCCTGTGCAGTGAAGGTGGTGGCTCTTCCTGCAGCTGAGGAGCCTTGGGAACACGGTGGGTGCCATTCTGTCACCTCAGGTTTGCTCTGCAGCCACTTTTAGGGAACACAATGTGAGAGGAGCATTGTCCCCCAGCATGGGCACTGCTGAACTTTCACCCTGGGGGCAGATGCAGCCCCCAGCTGTTGGTCAGGGGTGTTTCCCACCCTGTGGCCGGAGGGAATCAGTCCCGAGGCTTAGCTCAGTCAGAGAGAGACACAGGGATGAATATCAGATGGGTTTGTGGCCTTGAACTGACAAGCCAAGTAAATGATGCTGATTGATACTGAAAGGTTCAGCTGTGAGGAAGCCAGGAATGGGTTTGCTCTTCACCCTTCAACTGAAACTGTTCCCCACTTCTGGGTGTTTCCAGCGTGCTCAGGAAGGTCAGAAACTTAAGGGCAGACTTTGAAAGTTATTCTGAGCAATTGACTATGAAAATAGGGCTGTTATTTATTCTCCTGCTAAAATTATTTGTGCAGAGAGCGAGACAGAGCACAGTTGTATCATGCCAGCCACCTTTGCTGGTTCTGAGCTGCAAATTAAAGTAAAAAAAAACCTAGAGCAACTTGAGTTTAAGTGAATTTGAAAAACCTCTCCTCGGGATGAAATAAGGAGTAAAGACAGAAGTCTGTCTCTACAGATCTTCTCTGAAGCACCAGATCCAAAAAGGGGCCTGTATTAGTAAAAGCTAACTGCTTTTAATCTATTGTAAGGCTGCAGTCTTCTGAAAAACCTTCTGGCTGAATGATACATTCACTTATGTTTAACCAGAAAATCCATTAGAGGCACAGAATAGATCTTCATTTCAGATTGGGTGAAAGGAAATCGAGGCTGAAATACCAAGAATATGTGGCAGAAAGCTGAGTTAAAGCTAAGTGAAAGGAGCCAAATTAAGGAATTCAAAGAAGTATGAAATGATTCAAAGGACAAAGGAAGCTGTCATGAAAATAGAATATTTCTGATGACCCATACATTGTTCTGCGGCCCCTATTCAAATTGTCAGAGTTTTGGGAACACCACCAGTGATTAGTTGGGACCTGTGTAAGTTTTCCTGTGTTCTTTTCCAGGGAGAAAATGCTGCCTTCTTGGACACACATGGGGAATAGCTCTTTCTAAGGGCCTTTCTCCAGTTCCTCTCTGGAATTCTGCACCATGAAGGGGGACCTGTGTCCTTAACAGCATGAGTAGACTGCACAGTTTGCTACAAGGAGTAGCTGTGAGCTCAGGAAGGTCTCTGTAGCAAACACTTCTGTTTTCATATGGAGACAAACATAATTACTTTCAGCTTAAGTTCCTTTCCTGCTTAAACTACTCACTTCATGTTGATTTAGGAGAATGGATCTTACATATGAAATGCAAATGATATTCCTTGAGTGTCATTTCGATCCTTGACATCAAAATCATATTTCTCTTGGGTAAAAATGAGTGAGGTTTATTACAGGTTAAGTCTCACTATTGCCTCTCTTGTATTAGTATGAGGTTCTGCTCTGTGGGAAGGAATTGATCCTCCTCTAGAGCCATGCTCCATGTGTTCATGCAGTGGGGTTTGTGGGCATGTTGGAAGGGTATGGCCCACCTGAAACCTTTGCTTCTCTTCTTTGGTTTCATTCAACAGCTCAGCATCTGTTACTTTGTCCGTCCTCACTTGTATATAAAGGCAAATAACTTCTCCTGTTTATTTGTAATACATCTATTAACAAAAATAAATGCTCTAAACACAGTTTAGAAATTCTTGTTTTAAAATATGAGCCATATTTTAGAGAAAAAACAGCACAGATTCTGTGGTAAATCAGTTTGTGAGATTCGTCTAAAGCATTCTGAAGCTCTGCAGTCAGTGCAACTCAACATCTTTTCTCTTTGTTAAAGAGAATGCTCAAATCCATTAGTTAATTCAAGCTGAATAAACTCTGTGGTGTGCCAAATACTATAAAAGGGAATATTGAATTGTTCCTTGGAAAGGCCCCTAGGATCTGTCATGTCCATTCAATATTTCTTTGCTAAGATGCAGATATGCTCCTGTGTCTTTATGAACCATCATAATGTGAGGTTTGTTCCGTATGACCAAGTAAGAATATGAGCCTGATGCTTGCTCAGCTGACAGCACTTGGTGAATCCAGTGATTGTGCTGTGAACTGCAAGGTCCTGAGTTCAGGTTCAGTCTGCTGGTGACACAGTTCTGTCTGTGGCTTTGGGTTTGTGACCTCCTACTGCAGCACTTCAGAGCAATCCATTACCCTTGGAGTTATTCATGGCACTGCCACTCCAGCTCAGTCATGTGGCATTTCAGGATTACACAAAGCCCAGCTAGAGGGCCTGGAGTGAAAGCAAACACAGGAGTGCAGGGGGTGTTCCTGGGACCCTGGGGTGCTGGGAGTATGGGAGGTGTTCCTGAGACCCTGGGGTGCTGGGAGGCCTCCAGAGGTGAATATTCCCATTTATCCAGCTGATAAGGCCCTATCATGTCATCTGTTTGCAGAACAAATCCACCTTGGCTTGCTGCTTCTCCTTTTGCCCATGTTGTGCTCAGCCTGAGTGAGGGCACGAGACAAGAGCTCTCTGGGGCAGTGATGCAGAGGCACTGGTACATCCCCGGCCTCAGCTCTTCCACTGGGAGGGAAGAGTTGCTCTCCAGCCTGTCATTGCTGAGCCCAGCTGCAGGGACACTCCACAGGTATGATTTCTCCATGTTTAATTTATGCTGCCTGCATTCAGATAGTGAAAGATCATCCAGGGAGACCTTTTTGCCATTGGAATAGCAATGCCTTTTCTTTCCAGCCTTCTTTGTGCTTTTGGGAACTTCGTGCTATTTTCTGTGACTGTGTGCTACCTTTATATAACCCAGGTAATATTTCACAAGCATTTCAATGGACAATGGTGCTGTCAAGGACTGTGGTGCTGCTTCTCACATTATATTGCTAAGCAACATACAATACAGCAGCATGATACCTTCTGCAGTTGGTAAGGAGTCAAGCTCCAATATTCAGTAAAATTATTCTGATCTACTTTTCCGTTACACAAGAATCCACTCATTTCAGCACATAAAGATTTGTATAATTAGCAACAAAATCATACAAAAGTTAGACATTTTTGAGGGTTTATTTTTAATTTCAAGAGTTAAATATATATATATTAATATTTTTTCCTAATTGCCTCCAGAGAAGTTGATCTTAGCTATTTTGAGGTTGTGTGGCTTTCACTGACTTTGTCAAGACTTGTTTTTATCGAAGTACCAGCTAAGTAAAATGCTTCAACTTTGAAGCAGGTTTATTTGCTTACCTGCTTAAAATTACAGATGTGCTGGAATACCTCACTCATCATGGACCAGCTTGAGGGCAGAGAGAAGATGTCAAATCTCTGTTCAGATCAACACAGATATTTTATAACATCTACCTGAAATACAGACTATAGTATTTGATAAGGTGGAATCTCAGTTCTCTCATGTATTCCCAACTCCTCTATTTAAAGCCAACTTAATGATGAATTTGAAAAGATCTGATCACTTTGTAAATTCACATCTGACATTTCATAGTGGAGATCATTTTTCTCAGCTGTTCTCCTCTCTATAGAAACAGATGCATATTTTTGTTTATATTGATATTTTAAATAATTCAGGAGGACCATCACTCACAATGTCAACCTCCTTTGAAGGGGTGTCTGTAAAGTATTTCAGTAGACCCTGAGAGGAGAATTGTGGCATCTGGAGATTTAATGAAGCCTTTCCTGTGAGTTATTTCCCACTGGCTTTCAGCAGCCATTCCCCTTGCTGGCCCTGGGTAAGCAAAACTCTCATGTCGTTGCTATCAAGGACTGTTTCAACACTTTGCTCTCAACATTAGCCACTGTGATAGGGATCAAAGGAGACTTTGTATTCATCTTTTATCTTCAAGGCTTGGAGCATGAGGTCAAATTCAGAGTTATTGTCAGTAATGAAATCATGAACTGTGCAACATTGAGCAAGGCAGGATCAGCAAAGCCAGCGATGTGGAACAGAAATGATTTAGGTGCTTCCAGGAGGGACTGCTGGGAACAGCTGTGCTGCTCTAGTGGGAGGGAAGGATTTGGGACTGTGAGAAGCTGTTTGTCAAGGAAGAACTTGATCCCCATGGAGGTGGTCTCCCCTGGCTGGGTGTGGGATGTGTGGGTGGGAATTCTGCTCCTCCAATAGCCAGAACTGTGCCAGGAGCTCTCCTTTCCATGAGTGCCAACCTGCCCACTGTGCTGGGACTGCCTGGGAGGGAGGCAAGGCCTGTGTCTGGGAAACTCACTTCTTCCCCAGGGATCTTTGTTTCCACATCCTAATTCTAAAAAGAGAGACCGAATTTTGGGGAGCTGTGTACCTCTGGAGGGGCACTTGGCTCTCCAGGTGGTGTATGGAAGAAAATACAGGCTTTGAGGATCATAACAGTGGGTAGGGGGTGAAGTAGAGCAGCTCAGTGTGTGAGAAATGGTCTTCACTGGAACAAGAGCACAGTAAACAGATTGGCTGATAATGCTGAATACCAGGCAATTTCCTTTTAAATTAGCAGATGGGAGGGAAAGGAATATAAAAGGAAGTAAGAGAAAAAAAGAAGCTAATGATGAATGGTGAACGGGAACAAAATGTTGCCAAGACATCACGAGAGAATGAAGAATTGATGAAGAAAGGGAAATTAAATTGGTGCTTGATACAGGAGCTCAAAGAGCTTTGAAGCCCTGGCTCCAGTGTCTGAAGAGCTCTTTACAGGATCCTGGGACAGATGTGTTTTACTGACATGCCCCTTGTGGCTGCACAGTTGGACACAGGGAGGATTTTGTGCTGGTGATAAAAACCTGCAGCAGAAGAGAAGCCCAAGAGGGGATCTCATAGTCTGTGCAGCCTGAAAGGCATTTCTGAGCATCAGGCAAAGCCAGTTTCATCTGACACTAAAATTATTCTATCAAGTGGTGGGAACTGATTATAGAAATTTGTTGTATCTCCTTGTCAGAATAAGAAGGCAAACGAGGACACAGCTAAATCAGATAAAAGTAGGCTGCTAAAAAGGAGGGGGAAAAAGAGTACTTTTAATTCTTCCAAGCATTGTAATAATTTCACTTAGAACAAAGCTGGAAGACTGGAGAGTCTGAAGATATTGATATTGCCCAGCAAGAGGTGGACACACACATCTGAACAGTCAACAGCATCAGCAGCTGAGTCTAAAGCAGTTACACACTGCAACAAGTCAGACTTGATACAGAAAATGAATAAGTTAATGAAAAGAGGAAGAAGCTGTACACACCTTACTGGAGTTTCTAGAGGGGATGAGATATACAGGAAGATCAGTTATAAAACCCAGCATGTTGCACCAGGAAAGGGGTCTGGAATGAATGAGTGAAGTGCATGGATGTAGAAATCCAACTGTATCAATCACCTGCATACACAGAGAGAGGAACTTGTATATTTAATTTGGGTTTAAGTAGACTAAAAGGGTTTTCTTTCATTTCTTGTCTTTGTGGCTGTATTGCCTAAAATGCTGTAAGTAAATGTTAATTCAATTTGACCCTCATCTGTGCTGAGCTAAGAACTATTTCAGGTAAAGGGGAGAAGCGTCCCTCACCTGAGGGCCAATCTGTGGTGGAAGGATGAATCAAGAGGATGGGATTCCTGAATAGCTGTTGTAGATTCCCAAAATACTCTGCAGGAAAGACAAAGGATAAGCCTCACATGGACTAATTGGAGAAGTATTGTAGGAGTCAGGAAAGGAAGTGCAGGGTAGATGATCGATTAATCAGGATTTTTTGTTCATCAGCATAAAGAATAGCAAGTCTGAACATCCCAAGGAAGCCAAGATGAGCGTTTATTTTCTGTCTTTTCACCTTATGTTTCCTCTTCCTGTTGATTTCAGTGAAGTTTTGGATTTTCTGGCCAAGTCTGAAATGAGATTTGCTGGAAGTACCTCACACCCACACCAATATCTCAACAATTCTATGGAAACTGGGTTAAAACTGGTTTCTCTGTCAGGTTTTCCAATCTGGTTCTGAGGGCTTGTCTCAGGCAGAGCTAATTGAGTAAGAGCAGAGCCTGTGTTCTCATACTTCTATTCTGCCTAAAGCAAGGAAGAATATTGAAAAAGTGAATGTGAAACCAGAAGTTACTGGACAGCAAAAAGAAAGACTGACAGTAATATCCCAGAAAGAGACATTATAAGCTTTTTTTTTTTTTTACCAGAAACAGATTAGAAACCCTAAGAAAGAATAAGCCATCATTTATCTTGGGTTTCACTCTCCAAGTAACAGCAACAAACAAAAGTTAGCTCAGAACCTTTGCATTTTGCTATGGGAGCTTTACATAATGCAGGAGCCCATATGGAGTAATTTAGCCTCAAAAAGCCAGTGAGATGAAGAGGCTGCTTGATCTGGAAAGACAACAATTGGCTGAATCTCTAAACTGAAAGGGAGAGAAGGAGGGAAAGACAGGAAACAACAGATGAAGGAAAAGGAGGAGCAGGCTCAGAGCAGACAAACTGACAGCCTTTGAGGGCTCACACTATGTTTTAATGCAGCAGCTTTGTTCATGTGCCTAAACACTATCTGGAATTTTATCTTCTTTCTACATTCCATGTATTTCTGGAGAGAACTTGCAAATGGAAAGGAGTCCAGCATTTCTATGCTGTTACTATGGATGTATGGGAATAATCTGCTGCTCTGTGGACATTGAGATTTCAGAGGATCTGGATGTCAGTTTTTTCCCTCATTTACACTGAGTATGACACTTGTCATACCTGGAAGAGGGAAGAAAAGATGATATTCAATATACAAAAAGATTTAGAAATGCTTCACCAGGGCTACTTTTCCAGCAGACACTGTTGGGGATTTAATAGTTTATTTGAATTATATTTCTTTTAGTCTGGACCTTCACAGAAACATCAGGTGGAATTTCTATCCATGTTTCAAGAGTCTGCATGTGATTTCCCCCATGCTGCTGTGCAGTAAGATCCCTTCAGAGCTCCATTCCCTATGAATTTAGCTTGATGCAAGAAGGAAGGATCAGTAAATTTCAATGTAGTCTACACTTGTGAGATACTGACCCAATGTTTGGATATCCTCAGGATCCTGGTGAAGTATCCAAATGTTTATGAGTATTTCTCTGAATTGCACATTCTGTGGGTACATTCATGGGAGTTTTTATTACTGATGCATTGATGTTACACCTGTTGCTGTTGTGTCTCCTTCCCATAACATGGCAGCAAAGGGAAATGCATTCTCCGAGGCTGTCCATCCACTGAGGCAACACACACTGATCCCAAAGCTTTGCAGAGTTTTTCAAAAGAGCTGAGAAAACAGCAAATGCTTCTTGTTCCTGTTTCTAGGAGACAACTGCAGGAACATAGGGAGGAATCTGTAGAGTCAGCTGGGATGGAATCTCAGCAGACAGCTCGGTAAATTGGGCACAGAACTCTGGGTGTTGCAGACCTTTTGTTATTTGTGCCCAGGAGTCAGTTTAGTTTTATTTTCCTCCATTAAACTGCCAGGAGGGTTTTACTAAAGAAGCCCAAAGACACTTTCCTCAGTCTGAAGTTTACAGTAGCAGGAGGTGATGTTATATTCCAGTGACCCTCACAGAATGTCCTGATGTTATTGTCAATTTTGGGCTAAATTAAAATATTGGCTACATTTGATTGTTGGCATTTTTCACAGTAGAATATTTAACGTGTGCTCCTTTCATAGCAGTAGTTGGATTTTCTATAATTACTATGGAGTCTGTAACTCTGAAGCATTTTGTTGTTATCTTTTCTTTAGTATTTTGTTTGTTAATGATTACAAGGTTTAGTAGTTTGTGGCAGAGATTTAAATAGAGATAAAAGGCTCAGTCTGTTCAGCGAATGGCTTCTGGAGGCAAAGGGAGTTCGGGGAGGGCCGTGTTTTGGGCACATACCATACACAGAGCTGCTCTTCCACCACAGAACATTCTGATACACCAAACTCCTAATGGGTCACAGCACAGAGAGCACTGAGGGAAGGTGTGACAGGAGCCAGTCCTTGCACTGATATCCTGGGGAATGTCTTTCACATGGGCTCTTTCTCCAACACTGATCTTGCAGCTTTTCACACTCCATTTAATCATTACACCTTCTTTTTGCACATGCTTTTTCTCTGTGGTGGAGCTTTGCTGAGTTCTGGATGAAAAGTTGCCACCTCAGATGTGTGATTAGAGCATCACCTTCTTCTGAAAATTAAGATAAAAGCCTGCTGACTTAATAGCAGGAGCATTTGCACAGATAGAATCTTCATAGCTGGGGCTGCTCTGGCAACTGGGGCCTCCTGAAGATCCCAGTAATATTTGACCTCTCTAAATGAAACGGTTAAACTGGGAAGAATCATCTTGGGGAGATGCTTCCCTCCAGTGTGAAGTAACCAAGGCTGCATCATTTCCATTTGTGCCTGTGACATGTTCAAACACATTTCTAAGAGCTGTAGTTCAGCTCAAGCAGCAAAGCAGCACAAAAGGGCTTTGGCATGAACTTTTGGAGTCGGATGATCCCTGCACTTGCTGTCCAGGGCAAGATAAGCTGAATCTCAATGCAAACAGCCCCAGCCATGAGCAGTGACTTTGAAAACGTGCCAGGTAAAGCCAAAGAAACTGAAGCTGGTTACTGGGTGTGAATTGTTATTCAGCCCTCACAAAAGAGGAGGCTTTGACAACACCCCCGGTAACCTTGGCAAAGGGTTTTGTTAAGCAGGTCTGTGCCTCGCTGGCTTTTCAACCCGCAGGCATTGATTGCTCCCTCCTACATGGGAATTTGTGTTCTGGGAAGGGCTGGGTGGTGGCAGCAGCTGGGGCATCATGCTGGGCCTTTGCTCCGCTCCCAACAGCCGCCTCCAGCCGCCGCCAGGGAACGGAGCCCGCTCTGCTCCCAGGGAAAAGCAGCTGAAACTGCCCTCAGCCCTTCCTGCAGAGAGCAGCCTCAAGGGTGCTGGTGTCTCCTGGTTGAACCACAGAATCCTCGAGTCACTGAGGGTGGAAAAGACCTTTAAGTCCAAATTGGGTTTCTCCCATAGTGGGACACTGCTGAGGGTGATGGGTTATCTTCTGGATGAATGGAATATTGTTTTGAAGAATGGAGTGTTGTTCTCACAATGTCTCTTGGCTGCACTTGTTTATACAATATTTCTACTCACTTTTTTCCTGTAGATCTTTAGGCACCTGGTAGAACAGGAAACAGGCTTTTTATAGACTCTGCTGGCTGTGTTCTATTGCTACTATATATGAAGTGGGGAAACCTGGTCCAAACAGACCTACAAAGGAAACCCTTTCCCCTGAAATAAATCCAAGACCAGTTATATCACATGTATGCTGCAAACTTAGACTTAATCTGGAAATAAACAATTACTTCATGATAAAGATTCAGTGCTGATCAGTGTGGCTGATAAAAGAGAGATGAGGTGATTTGCCCCAAGCTTTACAGCAAACCAGAAGCAAGGGTCATCTTTCTTGTTTACAATTTCATGTTACGGTATGAAATAAATGCCAATGTGAGTGATGATTCCATCTGTTAGGAAAAGACATAGGAGTTAGGAAGGAGCAGCTCCCAATTCCTCCAGCATAAAGTCTGACATATTGAGCACGACTGGAGCCTGGGACATAAAAGATGCTGAAGCAAACATCATCCGGCCATTAGGCAATTAGATAGAAGTTCTTTTTCTGCCTCCAAACAGCTATTGAGGGGAATGCAGAGATGCTCTGATTAGACAGTAACAGAACACATTTAATTTCCATTGCCATCCAACAATTTCTAAATTCCTTCCTTGAAGAGTCAGCTTTCGAAAACTCTCCGTTTTGTGTTCCACTTAACCTCATGGGTATTGCAGAGAACATGCTTGCTGGACTTCTCTTTCCACGCTCATTAGTTCAGTGTGCTTGGCTCATTTCCTAGGATTTGGTCTAGCACAGCCTCTGACCATCCAGCCATTTGTCTGAAAATCATTTCCCTCTTCACTTCTGCAGTTTTCCTTTCAGTGCCTGAACAATTAAAATCCCGAGTGATCAAAGCCCTGGTCTTCCAACTGTCCCTTGTTTTCCACAATCATGGCATGAGCTCCTTTGCCTCACTGCACGAGCTGAGCTCAGACAAAGAAGGTATGACAATTGCTCAATTGTTAGGAATTATGAAGAGTCTTAGCCAAAATATTGACATCATTCTGACTTAAACATTAAGAATTAATTTTTACTAGGTCTGTAACTAGAGATTAACAAATCATTTGGATGTCATTAAAATCAAATTGGTTGTCTCAAAAAATCATTGAGGTCTAAATAACTATTGCTTTTCACTTTCCTATCTTGATTTCTTGATCTTAGCTATTCCGTAGCATTCCCAGATTATTTCCGACTCTCCACAAGGAAAGATTTCACAGGTGTTTATTCTTTTCTGGCTCTAAATTGTCTCTATTATGTATATGCAGCATCTGTTTCATGGCAGAATACAAATTGTTTCTCTGTATATAATTTGTCTTGACTCAGATGTTTCTTGCAGAACTCTGGGTTCCTTTACGTTGACAGTCCTCATTCTCCAGGCATTTTTAGTCCCTTGTGATCGAGGAGTCAGTGAGTCACAGCCTGTGTTTGTATATCCCCACACCCAGGGGTACAGAGCAGGCAGCTGATACCTGCTCAGGCCTCCTCACCCCCAAAGGGGCTCCAAATCCCTTCCACAGGGATCCATTTTTGAGAGCCTGGAGGGATGCAATGTCTCAGTCAGAAGTTAAGACACGTTTTTCCATCAGCCGCTGATGGTGGCCCGTGGACATGACCCAGAGCAGGTGGAGCACTGCTGACAGGCTGTGCCATGTGCCTGCAGTCACCGAGTAGGTGTTTTTGTGGGGAAGGTGGAAAGAGGGAGGTTTTTTTGTTTTGTCAGCGAGTGGGTGAAGTATTGAAGTTGTAAAGAACATCGGGAGCGTAGGGTGCGAGGGGGGAGAATAGAGGGTTTGCAGCACTGTAATTTCCCCCAGGGCAGAGATCTCAGAACAGTATTTAACAGGGGCTATAGACTGTGCAATACTTAAAACAAATAGATGGAAATTAGTCTTTCTTCTATTAATATGGCCTAGCCCTCAGGAACAGAGTTAAAATGGGTTTGCAAGGCACAATTACCGCAGAGTCCCGTCAGGCTGCTGTTAATTCCTCCAGGCAGAGCTCCGTGTTTTGCTGCCTTCAGCCAGCCATTCATCTGTCCGCCCACAGCCCGGAGCCCCCGGCGGCAGCGGGGAGCTCCAGAACCGCTTCCCCGGCTCTGGGAAGGGGGAGCTGCTGAGGCAGGAGCGTTACCCGGAGCCCGAAATAGCAACCCCTGCCTGCCTCAGTGCTCTGGCACCAGCCACGGCAGCCCCAAAATGCACTCAGGCTGCTCTAGCTGTTTAGAGCCGTTCTTGCCTTGGATTCTGTGAAAAGCCTTCTTTTGAAGCGAGGTATGTTTTAATGCCTTAGCATTAAAGGAGGAAAGAGTTTGAACTGTGGGTTCAAGGTAAAATTGATCCTGAAAGTTAGATTTGAAGAATTATTTCAGGAATGCTGGAACAGCAATGCGAATTTACCTTTCGGAGGCACAGCTTGGTTTAGAGTTGCACTTTGCTATATTTTTCTGTTATTTTGTGGACATGTCTTCAGAGGAAATGAAATTTTTATTCCTCAGCCAGGTGGTGGAGTCTTCTTCCTCAGCCCTTGTACTGTATCATTTATCCAAGAAGTTCAAAGCCTAAAAAGCTGGGAGGTTTCAGCTCCTTCCCTGTGAGATAAGATGTATTTCAATGTCACTATCACAGAAGATTGAGGCACAGGGAGCAGTTGTGAATTACGAGGGGTCTCAAGGAGGCAGTGGCAGACCCAAGGAGCAGAGTGAAGGTGACCTGACTTGCAGTGCTGTGATCTGCCTGTCAGCTGATACGGGCTCTGTGGAGAGACTCTGGTGTCATTTACCCTCCGAGTCCAGCCAAGCTGGGACTCGTCCTTCAGCTCCTTTGCAGGAGCTTTTCCAACGCCAGCCTAGCAGAGCCCTGGCTTGGCAGAGCGGGGAAATGCAGGACAAGGTCCCCAGCCAAAGGCTGCCGCTGCAGCAAGTTCCGAGCGCCCGGCGCAGAGTCCCGGCGCTGCCTCCCAGTCAGGCACGGGCTGGGCTATTCATTGTGCAAACAGCCTCCTTCCTCTCCGTGCCAGCCCGAGGGACACGGGGGAATGGCGGAGTTTATTATAAACTGAGTGAAGGAGCAGACTATTGCTGGAGGAGATCCAGGGTTATAAAAGATTGGAGCGGGGGGCGGGGGGGAGGAGGAGGGAACAGGACATAATTTGTGTTTGTGCGTGAGGGGGTGCAGACCGGTGCCTTCGGCGAGGCATTCCCCAAACCCTCGGGACCTCTGCCTGGCTTCGGTGGGATTTTGTGCAGTGCATCCCGTGCTGTGTCAAAGCCCACTTACTTTTTATTGTATCAATCATCCTCTTTATGCAGCACCACGACTCGGAGAAGGCTTGCAGGTCCTGTTCTGAATGAGCTGCGCTCGCTGCCAGCTCAGCCTAGTTACTGCTGTAACTTAGTCTGGGGGATGGGAGAAAAAGGTTGCTGCTACTTTAAATATAATGCATTGAGAGGATGCTGGAAAAAGGCCTGCATGCTGTAATACCCAGCCATCGAGTTGGAAAAGGAGCCAGATGTAATACAAAAGAAGAAACACAGCCTCTTATGGATGCTGCACTAATTCATAAATCAGGTGAATCAGCTTAGGCAACTGCTGTGTTTTTATGCCTCTGCTGCATGGAGAACTGCATGCTGGATGCTTTTATTTGAAGTAATGGAACCAGATAATCCTTTGGACCAGGACAACTCCAATGGTAAGAAGTAGAAAACATAGAAGAGAGAGGGAAAAAAAAGGATAATGAGTGTCTGAGTTACCCATCCTACTAAAGGCACAGGGGTAGGCATGTGTTTGTACTGTCTTCTGCATGGATAAGTGAAATTGAATGTGGGAATGTGCTTCACAAGAGCTTAGAAATCCCTGTGTTTACAGGGTCTGGAGACAAACACGTAGTAGACTGATACACTGAGATATTTATTCTGCTGGAAGGAGCAGGAAGCAGGCAGAATTAACCTGTCTCCTGAGCAGTCTGTGCAGAGGGATGAGGGACCTGTGCATTCCAACTTATTCAGTGTGGGGGGCTTTTTGCCACTGAGAAAAGAATGGAACTTGGTGCCGTTTGTGCTGTCAGATGTAGCATTTGGGAACAGATTCTTTATCTGCAGAAAGCTTTCCTACAGGCAGATGCATGAGTAATTTACTTAGGAGGATATATTTAGCCAAGGACCATGTAAATTCACCCTGGAATTAAAGTCCATGGTTAAAAATGCAGCTATTCCATGGATTTATAGCATTCCACATGCTGATGTTCTGCTATCCAATCTACTGGAAAGCACACAAAAAACATAAATTGAGGGAAAAAGTTGTTTGCAAGTCTTATTTCTCTATTAGTGGAGAGAATTGGCTGCATTGAGGACAACAAAGTATTCATGTTTATGAAAACAATTTCAGATGGTGATTTTTGGAATAAATTGATTCTCAGCTGTTTAATATGCATTCGGTATATTCTGAATACAGCTTGAAATCCACTAAATATTCCACTTCTAAAATAAATATTATTCAGGAAGTAGTTATGGATTTCCCACAGCATATTCTCTACTGATAAACAGAGCTTCAAGTCCCACACAACTGTAGTGTTAATATCACAGAGACCTAAAACTGTGTGGAAAGAATGTGGTTAAGGGAATGAAGTAACATTTAAACTATGTGAACAGTTGACTGGGCAGATATAAGTGGGCAGCCCTGCTTCACTTGGGGCTCTGTGCCCTATTGAAATCAAACTTAAAATAATCAAGGACAGATTTCAGTGGTGTTTCAGATGATGATATTTGCATGAAAATATTAAGAGGGGAGTCTCACACTTCTTATTTCTCTCTTCTATTCTATTTCATATGTAGTTATATGAATTTCTCTCTAGAAGAACAGCATCTACCTCTCATGTCTCATACCTCCTCTTAGACCACTGAGACACAGAATTAAATCTCATTTTCTTTACAGCAGGAAGTTCTAGGATTTTCAGAGAAGTGCATGCATAGTTTGGGGTGACATTAACAAATATATAAGCAGGTGTTCTTGCCCATCCCAAGGTTAGAATCTGGCCGTTAGGAGTCAGAGAGTGTCTGGGTTCTGAGGGAAATAGAAGTTGAACTTTATTTTCTCTAGCATGTTAAATTCCTCACTGAATTTAAAGTGCATAGTTTCAGATACAGAGGTTCTCATTCTTTTCTTACAGACATCTAAAGTATATTCTGTCACATTGTGTAGAAACTTCGTTTTCCTACAAAATATTTGAATAACTCAGCAAACACTGGGAAGGTTCATAAGCTGGGAAATGAGAGATAAGCAAGCACTGCTGGTACCAAGGATCTGGGAAAAAAACTTCACTGCTTCCCCTCCTGACTGTGTAAATCCCCATTTTCCTTTTAGTTTTGTTTAAATTGCTTTGATTTAAACTATCTCGTTGTAAACAAATGGGTTGAACCATTTCTTGATCAGAAGGTCAGTTCCTTCCCCGTGCTGCTGCTGGAGCTGCAGCACTGCAGGACTGAGGGACTCAGCTGCTCTTCTGAGATCCCAGGCGTTATTTTGCATGAATTCAGTAAACAGAAAGTTCTCAGGACTCAGCCAGCAGAGTGCTGGTCAGGAAGATTTGCCCCTTGAGAACATTCCCTTGTTCTGGAAGCAGCCCCTGGGTCCCTTGGATACCCAGCAGCTCTGGACACGCTGGGAACAGTCGTGTTTATCCCAGTGGGCTGCTCATGTGACAGGTCTTAGTGCCCTGGGGAGTGACCATGGCTTGGAACTCCTGTGCTTGCTGTAAAAGTGCCTTTTTACCTTCAAGAATGCCAAATCAAATCTCCTTTTCTGCCAGCAGAATGAAGTCCATTCTTGAATTTTAGTTCTTCCTGAGAGTCCATGTGGGTTAACCATCTACCTTAAAATTCAGCCTCGGTTCTTTCTGTGTTGCTTATTGCCAGCACAATCGAGAGATGATTAATGACAGAAAAAGCTGTTCTGAAGAATTTGTGGCAATAATGTATTTGAGAGTTGCTTTTTTTGCCTCCTGCAGCCCTTCCATTTGCTTACTAACGTGCATGAATTCAGCTCACAGGACGTTGGTGGAATATTCAAGACTGGGAAGCTGTGTCTCATTTCTTAGTGCAGGGGGTTTTTTGCCTAATCAAATTAAGTTGCCAGCTTTTCATGGAGATGCCTCATAGATTTATTATTGCTTGTAGCTGGAACAGGGAATCACCACTCATTTATGTGGGGGCCTGAAATGAGATTTAACCTGTGTTGGTTGCCTTGATATAACAGCCCCTGGAATAAAACCATCACCTGTGGGTGAAGTGTTTACTGGATTTTTCTCTGTGATTCTCCAGGGAGCTGCAGTGCTTGACTGCCTTGAACATAGCCTGACAGGCTGCTCTCCATTTGGAGATTCGTGCAGGGGATTCTGTAACTTTTCTCCTTCTGTGCATGGGATAAAGGCTCACAGAAAGCTACAGGTCCTTGTATGGATTTTAAAAATCATTAAAGCAACCCCCAGGTTATTTTCTCCTTCTCCCCCACCCATTATTTTCTTTCCATTCTCTGGAATGCAGGCATGTAGAGAAAGATTATTGTCATTTTCTGGTGGCTCACAGCTCTGACTTTTTGAAGTGTTCTTCTTAGTGTACTGACATGGATTTCCTTGATTTTTTCACAAAAAAAAAAAGTTCTTGGAAGAAACTTGCTGAAGAATGTGCTGATTCTGAAACCATAACCCTAAATTACCCATTTCGGAGGGATGACATATCAGAGCTATGGATTTATCTTTTGTACTATAGCCACTTGCTGCTCCAAGAATAAAAGACAGCTCAGCAGCTTTCTGCAAGCTGCTGAAGATTTATAAGATGTTTTATTTGTGTGCAAACTCTTGAGTACAAAATATCTATGAATTATGTATTCATTGTGCCTTCTAATTGCTCAGATCTCCGTTTGTACAGCTCTTGTCGACACTGGAACCACCTCTGAGTTTCTTCTTTTCTGTGTCATGACAATATTTCTTTGTGATTCTGTTGTTAATCCTTAAAGAGCACAAGATTTTTATTAGACTTTTTGAATAACCTTACAGACCAGATCCCAGCTACTGGTTTTAGTTAAGTCATATTCCCTACACAATAGGTGTGAATCACAGATGCAGATTTTGTGCCACAAAGAAATAAAACTAAAGCATTGTGCTTTAATAACACAATAATTGTAGCATATTTTTTTCAGTCTCTGATGTCCACATTGAACCAGGTGAATTACTTGGATGACAGCCAGGCTCGAACTTTGTCTGCTGTTGGTAATTGAGATTCTTCAGGCACTGTTTGAGGGCAGTAATGACATCCTGGCCTCAATGACACCTTGGCATGCATTAAAAATCACACCTGACAGAGGAAAACAGAAGCAAGAGCTGGGAACACAGAAGTTTTTGTAGGTTATGTGTGGTAGCAGAGTTGAGTGGGAAAGCTCCAGTGGAATGGGAGATCAAGGATTCAGCAGATTACTGGATAATGGTTTGTAGATGCATTCTGCAATTTCCAGGTTGGAAATTGAGGTGGGTGCAGCCATTGCATGCAGTGGATTCCTCTCTGTCCCTGCTGAAATCAGTAGAAGAGGGCAGAGCCAGTCAATAAATGAGCATCCCACTGGCTTATGGGCATTTAACAGGGGAGACCCATCCAGATGGAATCCTGAAGGAACATTCAATGAATGGAATGTGACCATCTGTACTTGGAGGTGCTGCAAACAGTCACAGTCATCTCTTGGTTCTTTGGAACTAAAGACAAGTGTCTTTCCACAGTCAGGCAAATTCAAGGCCTCTCCCCTATTCCTCCTAAAAGAGAGGAACTTCAGAGCATTGTGAGGGAACCTCCCAGATCCATCTCCTGCACACAGCACTGCCAGCCTCTCTCAGAGCTTTCTCCATCAGCCATAGCTGGAAGGTGAATTCAGCATAACTGGATGGAATGGAAGAGTGCACAGACAAGGGATTTCCTGGGAGCAGGGATGAGGAGGAGTTCCAAGCATACATTTGATGTATCAAGGTGTTTATAGGTGAGAAACTTTTAAATCAATGAGACTCTGGTAGCAGCTGACGGGAGCTGGAGAAGCCCAGAGGGAAGTGTCCCTTGTTAGTGAGATCTGAGCCCCACATTTTGACCCGGTGGGTTTTTGAGCCCTTCAGCCAAGGGCTGGGATGGATGGATGTAGCTCAGCTGTTGGCCAGGAGCCTCCTCCTCTGGGTCTGCCCAGAGAGATGGATGGGTGCTGATGCCTCCCATCCCTGGCTGACAAATCCACCCTACAGCTGGATGTACTGAATGCAGAGCTGCTTACCCTGAGCCAGTGTTCTCTGTGATGTCTGCTCAGGATGTTTGAGGTTCCTCAGGGCATACACAGGGTTATCCCAGCACTTAGAGCATTATGGGGATCATGGTTGGATTTAGATGTGCTTCCTCTCCCAGCATCTCCAAGGAACCAGCACATGGAAAAGCTGTAATTGCTGAGCATTCCTCCTGCTGGTAGAGCCTCAGAGGCCCAGCAGATGCCTTGCTCAGTGAGTCAGTTGTCAAAATGATTTTGGCTGCTATGGAGCTTAGTGCAGGGATCAGAAAATACCTGCCAAAATGAGGCTTCAGAAAATGTTTGTTTTCCTAGCAGATCTAGATATGCCTCTAGTTGTGTTTTACACCTTTAAACACTTCTCTAGCTGCAGCTGGAGGTTGGTGGGCAGCTGTGACAGATGTTATAACATGGGCCCTTGTTCTTTGTGCTGGAGCTGCTTGTGTGGGTTTGTTTGCTTAACGTTGGGTGGGCAGGGCCTGGCTGATGGAGCAAAACGATGCCTCTGGATGTGGGTCCTGCTCTGAATCCTAGTGAGAAACCCTGATTCTTGGTGTTTTGAAAATAGGGAAGTAAAATACAAATAGTGTTCTCTTATTTGGTCCAGAATGAAGAGAAAGAAAAAAAGACAAAATAATAATAGTAAAAGTTAGTCCAGAGTTCACAAAATTTTATTGTCTCTGCGACTGGCCCCGTGTTTGCAGAAGTGCTGTTAGAGCTTTCTCCTGGCAGGGAGAATATCCCCGAAGAGTTTTTCACAGTCCATGTGTCAGACAGGAATGCAAAGGATCAATTTACAGCCAGAGACAAAGATCTGAAAATGTCCGGGGGGACCTGGGGGAATGTTTCTCACCCCAGGTAGTTTCAGTGATTTAAGTGATCCCACTTGCCCGACTGCAGCCTGTGTCCAGCTTTGCCGGGTTCAGCCCTGAGCAGCAGCAATAAAAACAGAGTCTGTGGCTGCAGCAGAGCTGGGGCAGGAGCACCAAGCACAGCAAAACATCCTCACAATCATCTCTGCTACAGAGCTAGAGAGAATTCCAGCGTGTTGTGGAAAGCTCAGGAGGGCACCACGGTATTCCAGAGAGAACCCGGGTGCTGTGCGAGTTTCCATGAGCAACTTGCTTTGTTTTGCAGATCATCCTTTATTATTGGGTTGCAGCTGTCAGAAAAAGCAGGCATTGAGCTGAGGAGTTGTATTTAGAAGTGTCCCCTGGATGGGATGGTTTGGAAGCCACACAGAGCAGTTGGAAGTAGTTTCCAGTTCAGTTTGGCCAGTTTTTGGATAATGGTTCTACTTTCCCTGAAAGTTTGGAGTCGTTTTTATTTCATATATTCTTAGAGATCTTTATTTTGTTGTCATTTAAAGTTTCCTGGTAAACTTCAGGCAAAAGCAGAGGATGTATTAATCTATTTCATGTCATTTGCAACATGGGTCTGTAAAGCCTTAATCTCAGAAATACAAATTGATGTATTCAGCAGGAGATGGCATGAGGGAAGAGCACGCACACAATTCATCCTTTGTTTTGACTCTTAGAAATGTTTGTTGTTTTTAAGACTGGAAAAAAAACAGAGAAGGTTTAATTACTGTGACTTTTAACCCAAGATGAAGTTGATCACACAAATTTAAGTCACAGAAAAAGTAATCAGCATTTGGGATTTAGGGAAAAAAGCAGGTGCATTCAAGTTGAACCCAGTGCTCAGCACACTGAGGGCTGCTGACCCGCCTGCCTGTGCCTCTGCCGAGGAGAGAGGCAGGTTTTATTTTTCCTGCTTATTCATTTTCTGAGTCATTCATCTTGTGCTATAGCTATTGAAAACTGTAACAGAGTCTGGGAAGCACTTGGCTTTTGAGTGCTGCCTCCTGATTGGACTGGGGAATGCTGCTGTTCGGGAATAATGTGTGAATACCATCTGCTCCGAGGAGCCGGGAGCCTCCGTGGATTCTGCTGGAGAGGCACCTTTAGCCAGGACTCCAGGCAAGGGGAGCACGCCTGCCTTCCCTCTTTCTTACCCGAACTTACAGTTGTCACTGGATTTTCCTTTCTGTTTCCCCGTGGAACTTTTTTTGTGCTTTGTCTGAGGGCCGAGTTGCTTCTCCTGCGGGTTTTGGGGGTGTTTTTCCTTTATTTTTATTTCCCTGTGTGGGATTTCTTCTGGGGTTCAGCATGCACACCAAGCCGGGAAATAAATCAGGGAGTTTTGCAGCTGTTTATTGCAGCACGAGAGTTAACGTGGAATGTCTGAGTTGCTTTGAGAAACTACTTCCAAAAATTTGACCTGCTCGTAAAAAGGTAAGCAGGGAAAGAGACTTTGGAATTTCGGGACTGACTTTTTACTTGCAGGGGGGGTTTGTTTTGTTCCGAATGAATGTGTCTCATTTGCAATGTACAGTTGCCTTCAGCAATGCCTGGGATCAAAGGCTGGGGTTTGTCTCCGAATTTCTTTAATGAGCAGAGTTGGAACAATGATTGTCTCTTTCTCTTTTGTGTAGAAATTGTTTTACAATAGGTCTTAACCCAAACTTTCTGCAGTGTGAGTGTAATTGTAATTCAGAACAGCAGCTTTCTTGGGTTTGTATCTTTATGCAGAGAACTCTCAGCTCTCATTTTCCTGCTTATGGAATCTCTTTTTCTGTTGTCTCGGACCAAGCACAGTAAAGTTTTCAGCAGTCTGGATTTCCACTTGCAGAGGACACGATTTAGTTTGTGAGCCTGTTAAATCCTGCCCACTAATAACCTGCAGAGAGAACTGGGGCTGTTCCTTCACCTCAGGACAGAGGCCTGACACCACAGCCTGGGGCCACCACTCTCCCTGTTAGCACATCCTGAGCTCTTGCATGGCACTTCTAAAATATGGGTATAAATTTGTTTTTCTGCAGGTTGCATTCCAGTCAGACTCTCCTATCTACACAGGGCAAAGTTAGCAAAGAGAGGGCAAGAAACATTAATGGTCTGTAAAGTCCTGTCCCTCCTTCCACTGAGGCAAATTATTCATTTTACTGTGCTCTGTTCAAGGAGGAAATCTGCAAAAAATAATTCTAAGACTTTGCTGAAGACTCATTGTAATTTACTTTTGACAAATACCTGATTTTTAGCTTCTTTTGTATTGGTATGTTAATGGTAACTGTGCATCAAGTGTGTGAATTGTATGTACTGATAGGTACTGCAAGGCAAATGTTCAGTACCTGTAATTAAGGAAACTGTAGATTTATGTAACTGATGCTTGATCTGACCTAAACTTTTCATAGTCAATCAACTTCAGATAAACACGAGAAGGTCGTGCTCCTACAGTGCTTCCTTCCACCCAGGCCTGTGGAGCAAATGTTCTGGAGTTCAGCAAAGAGCTGTTGCATTGACAGTGAGGCATCTTTTCACTTAGTCATTTTCCTGGCCCACTGCTAGATCATCAAAAGCAATTCCTTTAATGAAGAAAAAACTTACTTTGCTGAAGTCTAAGTCAGGAAAATTGTGACAAGTCACAGAAGAAATTGGGAGTTGGGCTTTGATGATCCTTATGGGTCCCTTCCATTTAATCAGGATATTCCATGATCTGTGGAGGAAGGCCTGGATCACACCAAGCTGCAGCACCAGCACAGTCCATTGGCTGGGGGCATTGTGCCTGCTGGGGACATGGGATGTGTGGGTGAAGGTCTCACAGTGCCACACGTGCCACTCATTTTCTGGATGTTCAGAAACCTTTGAAAGGTCTTATGTGCACCAGTGCAAGTGGGATTTTCCAGTAATGTCACATTTTGGGGACAGAAAAGCTGTTTCTCACTCAGTGATGATAATAATAACAACAACAACAATAAAAAAATGTTCACTTAGGTCTTTTTTGCTTTTATTGTCAATCATAAATTTCCCAGCCTGTCATTGGGCCAGACATGATGATTATAAGGAGGAATGAAATCCTGCCCTCTGAACTCCAGAGGATGTCTTCCATTCCAGACCTGGCTGCAGGAGGTTTCTCAGGCACTGGCAGGGGTGGCCAACAGAATATGGGATGTGGAATCAGAGCTCTGTATTTCTGTGGGATGTCCATATGCACACTCAGATCAAACACCAGCTGGTTGGAGAAGTGTGTTTATTTTTTGCTTTTCATACTTCATCCCACAGCAGTTCCTTGGTTCACTGGTCTGACTGTGATAGATATTTCTGTAGGGGTAGAGTTTCCAGGTTATAACCCTTCTGCAGAGGGTTCCTGCTGCATCCCTCCCAAACCCCTCCACAACTTAGCACTGGTCAATATTTCCTTTTAACGGGAGCCTGTGTAGCTGCAAAGCACTTTTTGCTTGCCTGCATGTGGCTGATGTGCTGCTCTGATCATCAGCCCTGCAATGCTCCAGGGTTTTTCCCTCTCTAATCCAGATAACTTCATGCCAGCTTAAATGTGCTGCTTTTATCCTCTTCTTCTGAAGGGGAGCTGAGTTAGAAGTGCCTTGTCCAGGGTCACCCACAGGGAGTTTTTCTCATGATATTGCAGTGGCACAGGATCTCCCATGTTCCCCTTTAGTCCTTTGTCATTCTTCTTGCTCCACAGTCTTCCTCCTTGCCCATTTCCCTTTCTTTGCTCTTCTTCCCAATTATAAATTGCTGGAGGACATTTGTCATTTTGCTGTGCAGAGCACAATCCACCTGGCATGTCTTTTGGGGTCTGGAAAATCTCAGCACAGGTTTTTCAGCAGACCAGGATTTTTGTTTCCTTGAAGATGAAGAATTCTCATTTTCACTACAAGAAAATACTTTATTTTGCTAAAGTGGCAACTGCAGTGCAACATCATTGTGTATTTACAGCCTAATTTCAGAAATCCACATGGATTCCTTTCCTCTTCTCCTCCACCACAACTCTTGTCTGACTTGGTTGCCAGACTTTCTCTGGGAGTTCAGTGTCACTTAATTCACAAAGAATGTGGCTCCTTCTGCCACAGTCACTGCCTGGAGTCTAAATCAGGACATTTCTAGTGAACTTCAGCTGAAGAGAAGTCTGACCTACCTAGAATTGAGGTTTCCATTTTGCAGACATGACCCAGGGTGATGAGGCTCTACCATTACCATGGAGTTCTCTGCCTGTATCTGCACTAGCCTTGCCTTTTATATAATCTAATAGTCCTTTGCCAAGGAGTAAAATGTAATAGGAACTATTTTTGTGATCTTGGGAGTATTTTTGCTGGCTCTGAGCACCTTGGAATAGATGCCGCCTCCTGTTATGATGTCATTGCTCCTGGTGCCAGTAGACTATCAACATTTTAAGAATCAAGATAAGAAAATCAAGATAAAAAATTGGTATTTTGCTTCCATGTAGGTCAGATGAAGCACAGAAACCAGTGCTTTAACAGAAGGGAAGCATTGATGGGGAGAGAAGGACTTCAGAAAAACTGGGACAGTCCAGTGGCAAGCACAGGAGACCAGAGAATTCCTGGTTCCTGGCTCAGACTATGTGAAACCATTTTGCAGAGCAGCTGTGGAAGTGGAAGTCAGCAAAAGGAGGGTTGATTTAGAATTTCCTCATGGAAATTTTGGAAGTCCTTCTTTCTCTCAAGGAATTTCAGCCCACGTCTTGTCGTTTGTCACAGGAATCTCTGCCAAGAGCCTGCCCTGGGGTGGCCTGGCCTTAGATCCCTGAGCAGAATGTCACACTGGGAGAGACTGGAGCAGGGACTCCAATCAACCTTGGAAATTTAGTCCTGAAATAATGTAGCCAGAGCTTCATGGCAATTTTGTGAGGGGCTTTTCAATGCTCAAACCCTGATTTCCTACTCCCTTCTTCTGAGATTGTAATTTTTGGTTTAGGAGCAGAGAACTGAAGGCAAAGAATAATGTCAGTTGGGATGAGTCGTGTACTACCTTCTGCAGCTCCTGTCTAACAGAGCTGAAATTAAATGGCTTAAGGACAATGTGGAAGAACTGAACCTCTGGAGTAAAGTCAAGGTTTGAGAATTGGTGTCTTATTTTAGTATTTTCGGTCAAAAAGGTCCAAAAGGCCTCTTGAGATTGCTGGGTTTTTATGTGCCTTTGGAAAGTGCTGCCTGACTTCTTGATCTCAGGCATTTGAGTCATCTAAAAGTAACTTGGTGAATTTTTTTAAGCTCTGTTTTGAAAATATTGGTGCTTTGTCAGTAAATCTGTTCAGTTCTGGTGCTTACTATCATTTTCCTTGCAAATGGATCCCACATCAAGAAATGTTCTAGAATATTTTAAGCTAATTATATATGTTCATATTCTGGTGTTGGATAGAGATTAAATATAAATTAAAAACCAACACAGACAAACATATTCCCCAATGGATTGTAAGAAACTTCCTCCTACTGTAGAAAACTTGTATCCCAGTGGATGTAACATGGATATTTTGAAGGGCTGTAATGTTTAAGGGTTCAGGGTCTGTCTCTTACAGATGCTTTGGATGTGTTCTCTGGAGGCCAAGCCAAGGAACAGTGTGTCCTGTCCTTTTGTCTGTCCTGATTTCTGATGAATCAATCCCTGATTTTCCTCCAGTGAACAGGCAGATATGCACCTTAAGAGAAAAGATTCTCATTTCTCTGTTCCTGATCTTCCATGTTTCAGGGAACATTGAAAACTTCCAGCCCTTCCCTCATCGTTTCTTCTTTTACCACTTGAAAATGTTCTTGGGAGATTTTATCTTGCTCTGTGGATTGCTGGGTGCATTAGCACAGCTTCTGCTTGCCAGAGCTCTCTCTAAGTAGAACTGGTTTCAATAAATCATTGTAGCTTTGGAAAGTCTGGAGTTCCAGTCATGGCAGCTCACAAGAGGGAGGGGGAAACAGAAATACAAGAGCTTTTCCAGCTGGGGAAAGAGCAAAGGTAATTCTCCACAGAGGAGTCTGAACAGAGAGGTCTCTGATGGAAGGTTGTGGGTATCGTTCTCTCACAGGCTGGATTAATATTTCATCCAGAGAGGTGGAACAAAGTCTTGTTCTGGTTGAAAGTGGAGGAAGTGAGTGATTCAGCTTATTTTGTCAGGCATCTGCCTGTGACAAGGTGCAGTACAGCATTTTTCTAGCCATGGTGAAAGAGTGCTCTGTCTGAAATCCCAGTCAGAGATCCTGCAACAATTGCTTGGCCTTTGTCTCAGATCAGTGCAGCTGATCCCTGCCTTGCTTTCCTGAGCAGTAAAATCCCACCCCAGATTTAAATCTCCCTTTGTCAGTGATTCAGGCTGTACACAGCACCTCTATTTCATTCACATCCCAACTGCTTCAGATAACCTGTGTCTGTCAGGGTTTGAAATAGTGATCTTCTTATTTTAATAAATCCTTTAGTATGAAACTAGCTTTAATCCCCCTTTGCTATTCCTGTTCCCTGTCCAGGATAAGCTTGGAAATCTCTCTCTTTTTTTTTTTTTTTTTTTTTTTTTTAATTGCTACTTGCTCTCATAAGCCATACGATGCTTTTGATAACAGTCATCAAATTTTACAGCTATCACTATAATCTCAGTGCTGTTAACCATCTGCATCTCTCCTCGTGTTCTATAGAAACTGAGGAGAAAACAAATACATAGTTAATTTTAGCACATCACTCCTCTTAATGGGTTTTGTGTCCCAAGTAGCAGCACTGTTTAATGTGTCTGCAAATAATCTCTTGGAATGGAGGAAGAATCCACAGACAAGGACATTCCTTAATGGTTTAAAGCCCTCAGGGCTGTGTTGCAGGGATCAGGAGTGGGCTGCAAAGGGTTTGAGTCCTACAAAAGTCTGGACACTTTGAGTTCTAACTTCTGTAAATTGTAATCTCTGCTTGGGGACTTTAATTCCATGGAATCTGAGCTTGAGACATCATCAAACAAAGTCAGGTGAAGAGTCGCCTGTGTCTGTACCTGGTGACAAGCTGTGAGCAGTAACAGGAGAGCAGAGCAAGGAAAGGGGAAAAATCTGACTTGAGAAAAGAGAAACCTGGGCAAAAAGTGTGGAGAAGCTGTGCTCTGTGAACCAGGCAGGCAGCATGCATACAGGCCTGGGATACAGGCCTGGGACACTTCCCTTTGATCCTAGAAGAGGCAGAGGCAGCTGGAGAAGAGCAGTGGCCCAGCCTGTGCCCACAGCCCAGTCCTGGCTTTAGGGAGCCATTTATCCTCCTCACCTCTCAGCATCCAGCCCTAAGGAAGGGCTGCCAGATGTCACACCTAATATGGGATTTCCTGTACTTCACCTCAAATCCTGGGATTTGTTTAAAAACACGTGCAATGTTACCTTTCTTGTGCCTGGGCTGAAAGATGGGAATCTCTTGGCAGGCAGTGACCTCCCAGGCTGGGCTTTCCCCACTTCCTTGGCTGCTCAGGAGCCAGGGAAGGTCCTGTGCTGTTGGACAGGTGGGAATGCAGCTCTGCAGTCACACACCTGCCCCTGGGCAGGACCCTCCCTCAGGAGTGTCAGTCCCTCTGCTCTCACATCCCAGGCCTTACAGGAAGAACCACACACTTTACAAGGTCATTCCACTGCTGATTACCTTCAAGGAGCACCAACTGCTCAGCAGGTGCAGTCTCACCTCAGTAATGCACAGGAATTTGCCATTACTTGAAATATACATTAGACGTAGGCTAAAAGTTAAATATTTTTTTTTAAATTACCCCCCCAAAGGACATGAAGAGAAAACTGTATTTCACTGTGTTGTTTAACTTGTTATGAAAACCACAAAGGAAAAGGTTTATTTTTAAGATAATGGTAAAATACAACAGAGGGAGTGAGTCACAGATAGGACTGTCTTGAGAGCAAAATTACCATTTCATTTAGACTTCACTGGTGGTGTTTAAGATGACATCTGTGCCCACCAAAACCTTCCAGTGTTGTATTTAATCATTGTGGAGACATAGAAGGGGTCCCACAATAAAAGTGATGTATTTTAAATTTCCTGATCATAATGCTTTAACCTTTATATTACTGGCACCCAAGATTCAAATAGAAATTCGCACTGAAACTCTGTAATTTTATATATTCCAATTTTTTTTCTTTATAGGAATCCATTTAAAATTACCCAAGAAACCTCTCTTCATCTTCTGAGTGTTTCACTGATTAGCATAATTTATAGCCAGTTTTGTGAATAAGGTGATTGTACCCAGGTGATTGTAAAAAAGTCTGTGGATCTCAGCTTTATAAATATTATTCGGAATCTAACTTTGTTAAAGTAATTGATGTAACATGAGTGAGTGCTGTGCAGAGCTCTTCAAGTGCAGAGACCACACACTGTGTAATCTCTGGAGCCAGTTCCCATCTTGCCTTTGCTTTTCTTAGCAACAAAATTAACTCCATCATTATAAAATGTAGCCAATACTGTACCTCTGCAGTCAGAATCTTCTCACATGAGATTCAGCCCACGCTCTAAATCCTGCCTTGGTTATGTGTCACTCTTTGCCTCAGAGGACTGGAAAAGAGACTTTGCAGTCACTCAGCAGAAGCAGAGATGTTCTTACGTGAGGAGGTGTTGCAGGGGAACCCTGGGAGGTCCCTGAAGCACCTTCCACACTGTCTCTGACGATTAGCAAACCTCCAAGGCCCCTCCTCTGGAGGGTCCATCCCCAGCTGGGTGCTCTGGGAAGGGAGGAAGGGTTTTGTCTCTGCAGGCAAAGCCAGAACTCCAGGTCAGCCAGGTGAGAGGAGGTGCCCAAGGCTGAGCAGGGACTTTGTCACAGACAGTGAGGCCCAGGCTGTGCTCAGCTACAGAATGAGCCCTGCAGAGCCTGTGCTGGCTCCTTGTGCAGCTGTTTGGCTGCTCAGGCTCCTTGTGCTGGTTGGATTCTGTCTCCCATGTTCTCTTCCTCCATGAACACACTGCTGCCAGAAGGGCTGGACGGGTGCCCAAGAGCTTTTAAATGCTCTGGTTAGGAACTGGTGGGAACCTTGTGTTGGTGTTTCTCTGAAGAAGTTTTATGGCTTTTTCCTGGTCCTGCTCGTGACAAGGTCACTTTGAGGGAGGAGGATGAAGGTCACCCACTGCCAGAGCTCTGTGTCAGCATGTGGGGGGTGACACAAAGGGGACAGGAGCTAAAATCTCCTGAAACTTTGGGTGATGTTTTATCTTTAAGCAAATCCCTGCAGAACTGCTGAGATGAAAACAGGCACAGCTCTAAACCTGCATGTTCTATAAAGATGAGACTCTGGGAGATGCTGGAATCTTTCTTACAGGAGGGTAGGGAAATAAAGATCCCCAGCTGTTAATAATAACAAGCTAGGGATTCTTCTTGTTCAAGCTGGAGCAGAATTTCCTGGAAGTCCCTGGACAATTCCAGTCCAGAATGAGATATTTGAAAGATTTGGATCCCAGTCTAAAATATTTCCACTGCTTGAGTGAATTTCCAAAACTGAGCTTTTTTTAATCATAATCCAGTCAGAGAAATGAAATTTGTGATGCAGTCAGCCATCAGTTTAAGTATTTTGAGAGGGGTATGGTGACTGGAGAGTCTGCTGTGTGTGCAGGTCCTGAGCATCCAGTTGGGAATGGAAGAGTCCTGGAACAAAACCTCGTGTGGTGCAGCTGACTTTGAAGAAATAACTAGCAATGGGTTTGAGGTTCCTTTAGAGGATAAAAAAGAAGGGGAAAAAGAATGCAAAAGCCAGCATGGTTCAGTGTCTGGGCACATTTTCAAGACCTCTTTTATTTTGAGTAATTAATTCTGTGTTTTATTAGTAATGAAAGCAGGGGCTATTTTGTGCAAGGCTGGAGCAGTTCAGGGTGACTCGGCAGGAAGTTAAACTGATGTAGCATTACTTTTGCAATTTATCACCTGCCTCTGGTGCTTACTCAGGGTATAATACAAGTTTATCATTGTTCAGAGCAATTATATTCTAAATTCACCTAATAATTACTTCTCAAACCAGATAACTTTAGAGAACTGATTATTTTATAAGTAACTGGGAAAATCTCTAGCGTGACATCTCTTCTTGTAGGCAGCCTAAATGCAAGCTGGCTTTTTGGTGATCTGTTTCAAATTAAGTGATTTCATTGCATAAATGTATGTATTGGAGCTTGAGTGTGGAGTGTTCAAATGCTTGCAGCCTTCTTACACATTTGTAATGATTCCAATAACTCTAAACTAGAGAGGTTTTTTTATTTGGTGGATGAAAAGCTGTTCTATTTTGGCTTTGGTTAAGAGAACTTGAATTACTGGATAGTATAAATGTACAGCTTCAAAACTGGTCACAATTATTGGTAGGACTGGTAGACATGGCAGCTGAACACAGACCAACCACAGAGCCTCCAAAACTGTTCTTTCCTGAACGTTTTTTCTGCTTCTCCAGGTGTGGAAGGGCCTGGGAGCTGCAGGGACCCAGCTCTAATTGATTCTCCCAGCCCAGCTTTGAGGGTCCTGCAGTCCCTGGCCAGGCCCTGCTGAGTTACTGCACAGCTTTAGGCAGCAGAGTTTTACTGACTGCAGCAAATAAATTTGCTGTGCTTTATGGAGCACGGAGAAGCTTGTTTTCTGAATTTTAATTGTCTCAATAAATCGTGTTAAGGTTGTGTTCTATTAGACTGCAGGAAATTAATGCGAGTGGCTCGAATCTGGACATTATTGGGAAGGTGTGATGCTCACAGGGCTGTTAGGAAAAGAGTTTTCAAATCTGGCTGAGCAATAATGAGGGTGAAAAGGATTGTAGAGATCTGGTGTGCAGCTTCTCAGGAATCCCCCATTCAGTCTTGGGTTTACCTGCAGGGATTCTCTTGTCGCACTGGGGCTAAGTGATGATGATCTTCAGCTTGTGCTTCACAGGGGAGAGGAAATGTTTGCAATGGGGCTCAGATGGCTCAGGCACAGGGAATGTGAGAGGGGCACTCGTGTCAGACTGTAGCTCTGGACAATGATGAAGGGTGAACCTCTGCTCTGGAGACAGGCTGATAGGGTTGGGGCTCTTCAGCCTGGAGAAAAGGCTCCAGGGAGATCTTTGAGCCCCTGCCAGTGCCTAAAGGGGCCCCAAGAGAGCTGGAGAAAAATGTTTTGATGCTGTGACTTGAGAGTTTGGTGTTAATGAGTGCAGCAGTGAAGATCAGCAGATTTTACTCCCAGCCTCCTCTTGTCCCTACTCTCAGGGGAGGAATATTGGTCCCTTTCACCGAGGGGTGGTTGTGCCCCTTGGGATCAGAGAGGAGCTGCTCTCATCCTGGCACTGGGACAGCATCCAGGTCTTTATTTGCAGGATTAGAATGTTTTCAAAAAGATAGGCCAAGCTAAAAGCTCTCCATGGCTGTATCTCCCAACGTTCTGCTGGAGAGCTGGAATGATTGATGAGCATTTCTCGTTGCAATTACAGATGAGCAACAGCAACCCACAAATCACGGCGCGCTGGGTAGGAGTTCCTGAGCCGCTCTCTGTACTCTGGCCAGCAAATCATTAAATCAAGCGAGGATGAGCAAGGGGCTGCTGGATGTTCTCGCCTCAGCACAGCAGCTGAGAGAGCTGAGTAAGCTGCTGTCTGCCTAAATCAATCCCCACTCTGGGAATTGAAACAGTGCAGACATGAGGCCTGTCTGTGGCCACATAAAAGCCACATTATGGCGGCGATTTAGGGGACTACGCCTGAACCAGCTCTTTGAATCCCTAATCCTGGCAGCGCCCAGGGAAGAAAGCAGGGAGGCTGTGCTCAGATGTCTAAAACTTTCCTCCTGACTCTGACTCCAAGTGGGGGACCTGGCCTGCAGTGAAGTCAGTCCATGGGGAGTTCATGCACAGTGTATGTTGTAATGGGATTTTACAGTACAGATCCTAGCACATATATTTAATATCTGGCAATTCAGATAGCTTGGCTGGCAAATACACTGAACATTGCCCGATTTCTGTAAGATCCTAAGTGAATTCCTGACCTAGATATTCCTTGGAGGAGGGAATTCAAGAACAGGAGAGAGTCATGAACCAAGTCTGGTAGATTGGCTCCTCACTTCTGGCCCATTTCCCTTATTTCTTCTGAGAAGTAAGAATCTTTAAAAACCACAAAAATGGGTTAATAAAAGATGATCAGCTCACTCCTTAAGTTGTTCCAAGTTCAGTCTTTATACAATTTACCTTATGCTTGGTGTACAGAATAATGAAAAATCTAAACAAACAGAGTACTAAGCCTCAATCCTACATGTAAATCTGTGCACATGTGCTGCAAACAAGATAGCACCCATGGACAGATTTGTTTGTGTTGCCTTGTGAGCCAAATGCTGTGGTTTTGCTTCTTTTAATTATTCAGCCCTGAAAGAATTTACTGTGAAATCCCACCAGGCAGAGATAAAGACTGGAAACCTTGTAATCTACAACTGTACAGGAGGGTCAGTTTATGACCTGAATGTGCTGGAGAATTTAGATGTGGAGAGAATCTTTCATAGTGAACTGGCATGAAAACCTGTATTATTTCAGGGCTTTGCAGCATATAAATTGTGTTTATGATGAAGCTAAAGCTTGGAAAAACCAAATTGGTTGATCCAATCCAGATTTGCTATTCTGATGAATTTTTTCCTTCTCAAATGAATTCAGGTTGTCAGATTAATTCAATCCCAACACGACAAGGGCAAGACAAATTAATTAGCTTAAGCTCCGTGAGTTGTGAGGGTTTTGTCTCTGTGTGTTTTGTGTGAGGGTGTGCAGGGCACTGCTGTGGGTGATTGACCATGGCAGGGGAAAGAAGGGTCCTTCAGCTTCACCCCAACACCTCACTCCCAGCCAGGTGAGAACATTGTCAGGGAAAAGTTTGAATTTTACAGTCTGGAACTGCAGACCACATTTCTAGTGCTCTTCCAATATTAAATTATTCTCCTGAGACTGCTCAAGAGTCACAAGTAATGTTTTAAAAAGAAATTAAAATGTTTAGTTGTAGAGGAAAAAATGGCCAGGTCAGGTCTCATAAAAACGAGCAGCCAATTTTTAAAAAATGTTGGGTTCCACAGTACCTGGAACTCTTACGTGTCATAACCTTGTTAAGATAATTACAGTAAATGGCTTTTCTGCAAGGGAATCCCCTGACATTCTTCCCTGGGAGATTAAATCTCTGCTGCTGTTCTAGACGAATTCTGCAGCTGAGTGAAAGTGTCTCCTACCTCCTTTAAAAATATCAACAACCAAAGAGAAGACAACACTTAATTCCTTTTTACAAAAGGAAAAGAGACTCATGTCTTGGGAAGAAGGGAAACCAAATAAAAAATTTAATGCTAGAGAAGAAAGGCAAGAAATGCAGTTGCCATGGAAACCAGAGCATAAGTAGAAACTTTCCAGCAAAGAGCAGAAACTAAAAATGAAAAAGCAGAGTGGCGAGGCTTGGCAGATAGCCAGGAGCTTCCTCCACATCCTCCCCCGTGCTCCTGGTGGGATGTTCTTCGTCATCCTTCCACAGGCTGGAGGTGCTCTGGGCTTTTGGAGAGCAAAGCTGTGCCCGTGGGTCAGAGCACTTCACAGGGGACAGCCAGTGACAGCATTGCTCGGGATGAGGCATCTGTACCAAAATCCTCTGTGTGCTTCAGCTTGGGGCCTCTTCCATGGGAGAGGGGAAAATTCACTGGGCATGGCCATCATGTCACACTGGGCTTGAGAGGGAGGGGGAGCTGCTTCATCTGATGGTCACAAATCACCGAGCAAATCCTTGATTCTTCTCGTGTCTGGGAGTGCAGTGCAGCAATAACTCCTCTTCTTCAATGCTTCTCTGATCCCTTTTTTGTGGGAAAAACATTCCCTAAAGTCTGCTCCAAGTGCTGCTGTGCCTCAGACTGCCCGGGCTCTGTACCTCAGCCCTCTGATCCTCAGCTCCCATCTGGGAGTCACCTTCCCTGTCAGAGTTCTGCCCTGGGCACAGGATGTGTTCCATGGTGGTTGCTGGCTGCATCTCACGTGTTTCTGAAAGCAGAGGTGAATTCCAGACCTTCAGTTTTGTGTGGGGCTCTGGGATCGTTTGACGCTGGCACGTTTAGCTCAGTTGTATGCAGTAAAGTAATGCAGTCATTGGATTAGCAATTATTAAATCCACATATGCTTTTTAGTATGACATGGAGAAAAGCAGGTTGGGAAAGCTGGGCAGGTTCCCAGGCAGGGCTGTAAAACCTTTGTGATGGCCAGGAAGAGATTGGGGTGAAAGCTTGGGAGCGTACCCAGACCCGAGTGCTGTTACAGATGGAAGCAATGAAACCTGGGCTGGTTAGATTTCCTTCAGTCATATTCTTGGAATTAAGCACGAGTGTAAGAGTTCTCTAATTTGCCCTCAGCCTGATCAGCATCTTATATAATTGACTCCTTTTTTTGTGAACGAAATAGAAAATGCAGTGCAAGTCCAAAAAACACACTTGACCTCTTTTTATGTGAAATCTGGGCAAACTTACCTGGGAGACAGCACCACGAGTTAGGAACTGTTCCTCAGTGAGTCACTAGAAATAAAACCTACATGTTTAACTCTGCTGCATTGCCACTGACTTTACTTCTCAGCTGACTTGTCATGGTTTCACCTGGACTAATCCTCATTTAAATATTAGTTCAAAACACAAGGATTTGTGGTTTGTTGGGGTATTTTAAGTTGGAAGTAATGAAGCTCAGAGTAACAAACTTCACTAAAAGGGATGGCAGGGGAAAAAAGCAGAGAACATGTTTCCTAAGCTCCGTAGAAAGGGATTTTAAGAGGAAGCTCGCTCTTTGGAGGGAGAAGTAACCCCATCCCGGGGATGTGGCAGCGATCCCAGGCGGAGCCGGCGCCCTCCCGCCTGCGGGCGGCAGCAGAGCCGTGCGGAGCCTCTGAATCCGCGATCCCCGCCTGCCCCAGGACGGGGACGGCACTGCCGGGGGACAGCAGTGACCGGGGACAGCAGTGCCANNAGCCAGGGGACAGCTCTGCCGGGGGACAGCAGTGACCGGGGACAGCCCTGCCAGTGCTGAAATGAGGGAACCTCAGCGCCAGCGCTGGCCACAGCAGAGGTCGCACCTTGGGCACTTCCCGGGTGCTGCCTTGAGAAGGAATTCCCTGTGAGCAGCTGGATTTGCAGCAGGGCTGTGTCCAGAACAGAGCAGTTTTCCTTCGGCTTTGACGTGCTGACACAGCACTGGCATTTCTGGCGTTTTCAGCTGGAAAAGCTCCCTCCCTTCTCCCGGGTTCCTCCGTGCTCAGTGCATGTAACAAATGTTTTTCTGAGATCACTGACATTGTCTTGGTTTTATACGGTTTAAGTTGAAACGATTTCATTAAAATTGAAACGATCTCATTGCAATAAGTCAAAGCAGTGATGGACTCTGAGGGCTTGTTTGTGACCTAGGAATGCTCAGAAAAGTCAAACCAAATTGCAGAGAGGTGCACAGTGCATGTGTGCAAAGCACAGCCTGGCCACAGCTGGAAAAAGCTCCACAATGCCCTGTACTATGTGGGTTTGTACCCAGCTCAGTGTGTTATGGAAGGAAGTTCGTGAGTGACATGACCCAAACAAAAAGAACACTCCAGTTGCTGCCAAGATGACATTCCAGGCTGCTCCTGACTGAAACAAGATGCCTTCCATGTAGGATTGCCACTTACTGTGTGAAGGTAACCATGGGCTACTCCCTGGAATTGCAAAGAATGAGCATTTTGGGAACTTCCAATTCCTGAAGTCTGTTTTCAGCATTGCTGCTGAGTGTTTTATCACCTCAGGTGTGTCCCTGCTTGCCAGGCTGTAGTTTTTGGAGTAGATCTGGAGGAAATCAATAGCCCTACCCTGATGAGTTCTGTTAGGAGCAAAAATGCCTTTGTATAACGGGCTGAACAGGACCCTCCAAAACCCCCTCAGTAACAGGAATCTGCAGTCTCTTGTGTTTGCCCTGACAGAGTAAGTGTGGGATTCCTGGTCTCTGTGAGACTGAAGAAGGCAGAATCTGACCTTTTCCAAGGCTGATCCCTGCAAAGACAAATATCACACCTGTAAACCCTGCTCAGGATCACAGGGAAGTTACATTTTAGCCCTGGCCAGCACAAATCCCCTCCTACTGGTGAGCCTGCACTCTCACATGGTGTGAAGCCTGTGAGCTCAGCCTGAGCTCCAGGCCTGCCAGGGGCTTCATTTTGGATCCATGCTGTCCAAACTGTGGTGATGGTGGAATAATCTGTTCCAAAGGTTGTCAAAACTCAGGGTTTCAGAAACAGCAAGAGGTATTTGTCAGCTAATGCTCAGACCTCAGAGGTCCTGCTGTCAGAATATTGATCTCAAATTCCTCCAGCATCTCTTCTGTTGGGAGTTGGACCTGAATTTCAGAGTGCAAAATGTGCTTTTCCCAGATTGTTCCCTGATCTCCCCCCTACACCTTCCATTATCAGTTCTGTGTACACGAGTCTCCGTTGTCATCCTGTCAACCCTCATGGTCTTTAAATAGTCTGTAGGCTCTGGATGGTGATCACCACATTGTTCCCCCTCCCTCTGCAAGCTGCTCGTGGAAAAGAGGACAAGAATTACTGCTCATATACTGCTTGTTCATAGTCCAGTTTTAAAAATCATCTCCTGCTCGTCTCATTTGCCAAATCCATCAAACCAACATCCTGTCCAGCTCCCTGCCCTGCCCAGCTCTCAGTGAGCAGCTCAGATCCTTGGAGTTCTGTGGGATCCTACCCAGGCCCTGCTGGCAGCACACCCTGACACAGCAGCATCACTGCTGAAATGGGCTGCACACAGGGACATCCCTGTTCCTACTAAATTGTTAGGTTGCTATTTTTTCTCCTCAAGGGGAATTCCATTCATCCCCTTTCAGAAGAGCCTGTTAAACTCAGCCAGTCCCGAACTGCCAACAAATGTCCTTCAATAGTTTCAGATTTCAGCACGGAGAACTCTGACTGTGTGTTCCTTTAGTATGTTCATGACTCCCCTGGGAGAACTAAGCCAGGAATAACCAACACTTTCTTAAGCCTCCTGCTTTAAGGTTGTGCTTCTTTTCCTGCCATGTATTCCTTTGCTCATCTCCACATCTCCCACTTCCTCGTGCTTTGCATTGCCCATTCTCAACTCAGGTGTTCTCAGGTGTCCGAGAGGGGAGTGCTGCGTCCTCTGCTTTCAATTTTGCTGGCTGAAGGAGCATAAAGGACTCTTAACATTCTCTGCAGTCGCCTCTCAGCTTGGCATACTGATCATTTCAATAATAAAGTGTTTCCTTTCATTCTCCAACAGTCAGGCCCCTGCCAGAGCCATAATTGTTCACAGATGACTCATTTTGGCTGCATGATCAAAACCAGGGAAAAGTGCTGTTTGCACAGGCTTTGAAACGTACAAGATGGGAAGAGATGTTCACGCTTGATATTTGTACCATATGTGCTTTCTAAATTTTATTATAGAACCTTTACATTTCAAAGGAGATTCTAGTCTTGTCCTGGGGATGATTTAGAAAGGAAAAGATAGTCGAGTTTTGAGTTAGGCCAAGATTAGCAAAGACTGACTGTGTAGTTTGAGCTGTGAGGCTGCATCCTGCTGGGGCTGGTGGGAGCTGCTCAGTGCAGAGGGGCAGTTCTGCCCTGAGATAAATAGATCTGGATCTATATATGGATATCTGTGCATTGTTTAGGGGCTGCACACTCAGTCGTGTTTTATATCAAAGTCTCACTGAATTCCTCATTCTTTATAGAATTTGTTTTGAAATCCTGCACTCGCAGTTGCAGCAGGTGTTTGATTTCCTTCCCTGATGAAAACCCAAGGAATGTCTGCACAGAGCACGTGATGCCCCATCCCCAGGGCTGGGAGTGCTCTGCCCTGCCTGCTGTTCTCTTTTCACAGAGTTCACCTCAGATGTCCCTGTTGGGAGGGTCAGCAAAGGGGCCAGCAACCAAGTTCTGTTCTAGGGTGGAGAAGAAGGACATGGGAGGATGATTCCTGCAAGGCCATTCATCACCAAGCATGACATGTATCAATAAGAAGTTACTCATTGTGTCTCCTCCCAAACTTGGTTTGAGGCCACCCAACTGTCTGAGATAAAACACCAAACAGACAAACTCTGCCTTCTTTGCAGCACTGTGGCATTCTGACTAATGAATTATACAAACCCTGCAAGCCAGGCTGCTGCCACTTGGATTTCTGAGGGTGTGAAGACAAGCTGCTATTGGCTGGGCCTTTGCAGGGGCTCAAAAGAAAGAGTTAGACTTGTTAATCCAGGAAAAATGAGTATCCTAGAAGAAAAAATAATATAAATTCAGTAGGAAGAGGGTTTTTTAGTAGCTTTTTCTCTCTAAAAATATAATGGGTGTATTAGTGGAATAGGAACATATAGACTACATACACTTGTGAGTGGAAGATCTGTATGCAAAAGTAGGAAGATAAGCACAAAAAACCCAATTTGAGCTGATGCTGCAGTAGAGGAGCACTATTGAGCACCGTGTGCCCTGCTAGATATTTTCTATTATTTTTATTTGGAGTCTTTATCAGACTTTATCAGATTTTTATTTGGATCTTTATCAGCTCATCACCCAGTTCCCTGCTCAGGGCAGGTGAGGACCCAGCAGGGTGAGAATTCCCAGTGCTGGATCCTGGCTCCAGAGAGCTCAGGAGCTGGAGGTGTTGGTGCCCTGAGCTTCCACACTTCAAAACATCCCAGCCCGTGCTTTGCTCCTGGAGTGCTTGTCGTATTTCTGTTGTTTGAAGGAGGCTCTCCACATTTTGCAATCAGCTGCACTCAGACAATAACATCTCTCAGGGCAGCCCTGTGTTGTTGTGCCAGAAGGAAAAACGTAAATTTAAATAAACCACCCTCACAATGGTATTTAAAAACTGATTGCAGGATTTCCAGTCACTTTTGTAAAGCCCTCTTTAAAAACAATAGCTGCATTTTCATTTTTCAACTTGTTAACAGGGAATTCTTTCAAAACAGAGGGTGTTTTCTGTGCTACTCTGTCATGTCAGCCTGATAAGGAAGATGGCTAAAGATCATTCTTGCCAAAATATTCCTTGGATGAGTCATCTGATGCCAAAAAGCAAGTGAAACGAGCAACTATATTTGCAGTGGAGTTTGCAAATTATGTGGCAAGGAGAGGAAGAAAATAATCTGTCACATGAAAAATGAAGTTTAGATTGTGTGTATATAAATCAGTGATTTGTTATATGAGTGTGAGATCATTATCAGGCATTTAAACATGAATTGGAAGTGCCTAATCTATTAATTAATCAGGAAATAAGTTTTACATAGCATGTGTAATCAAGTTAATCTTTCATTTCACTTGCCAGCAGAGATACTGCTGTCAGTGGATGTTGTCATGAGATTAAACACCCCAAGAGCTGATTCCTGCTGAGGGGGAGCCTCAGGTTGGGAGATTAGGCACTTCCAATTCATGTTTAAATGCCTGATAATGATCTCACACTCATATAACAAATCACTGATTTATATACACACAATCTAAACTTCATTTTTCATGTGACAGATTATTTTCTTCCTCTCCTTGCCA
>JANPWX010000145.1:869355-903917 GCA_024734555.1 Trochalopteron elliotii | reverse complement strand
CGGGCTAGAACAGACTCAGTTTGCACGCAGCCAAGGAGAGTGATGCCCTGCAGGAGCTTTCTGCAAGGTTCATGGTTTTTCCCTGACCTTTTAGCATGCCACGTTGGAAAGCCACTGTAACAGAGCTCACGATAAATAGCTGAGCCTTCTGCTAATAATAACCCATAAATCTGGCACAGGAAGGCAGTGATGCCAGACTTTTATCAACTCCTTCCCTGCAGCAACACGACAGCAAGTTTACTGATGAAATACAAAGTATCAATATTTTTAGGAGTTCATTTATTCTGTTGTATGAATATTTTGATCAAGATCAGTGCGGGTTTTGTGGTTTATTACAATAATTTGTTATTACATCTAATAATTAGATTGCCAACCTAGAGGTGATGTGGGTTTTGTTTATTTAAATGTGCAGATAAGAAGGTAAAGATCACCATCTGGGCTCCCTTCCCACTTAAGGTTGAACCAGGTGAAATCTTGAGGTGTCTTTCGAGCCCCTGCAGGGTCATGGCAGAGAACTGCCCCGGTTTTGTCTTGGAGAAGGAAATGGGGGATCCTGGGAAACCCAGAGCTGAATTTACTCTGTTAATCACTCAATGAATCACTGCTAACATTTTATTTTAGTAATATTTGGGAAGAATAGTCCCACTTAAACAAATATTTCCTGCCAGCAGCTCGGCGTGGAAGACAAAGTGCTGGGAAGTGTTGTGCAGTTCCCAGCTACGTCTGAGGGGCTTTGTTTGATTTTTCTTTTTAGTTTGGAATTTTTGCTGTACAGTGGAGACTTGACACTCCTGGGTTTTTCCTCCTGGTGAAAGGAGCAGACTGCTCTGAGGCACAGGATGTCTGATCCTGGTAGAAGTTTCTTCTTCCATTTGCATTGCACTCCATGTGTTTAATTGCTTCATTAGGTCTGTGGAATTTTAGCATAAATCTTTAGATGGATTTTGACTTTGTAAATTTTATTAGCATCATTACCAGTCAGGTCATAAACCCCTGTACCTGAGTGGAGTGTTCAGTGTCAGCAGAGCAAGTGAAGTGATTTTGTTCTGGTCTCCCCCAGCTCGCTGAAAGCTGATGTGAGTAGCTGATGTTCTTTAGCTCTATTGTTCTGCTGGGAAGTGGGCAGGAAATGTGCTGTGCTCTGGGGTCAGCCTCGCTGTTTGTCCCCCGTTCCCGGAGTTCACGGTGGGCTCAGGAAACGTCTCGGGGCTCTCAGAGCCGCCGGCTCCCCGAGCCCTGCCTGGCCCAGGGACCCTCCCCTGTCCCCGTGTCACACACAGAGCACGGGGACAGCGTGTTCAGCCTCCTGTTGGCTCTGTGGAGGCACTGCTGGGAATTCCCACCGTCACGGTGCATTCCGTCCAAAACTCAGCTTGTGGGGAATTGGAGGTGTCGTTTCTCTTACTTCCTTTTTGAATAGTGATATCTGAAACATTCTTTTATACACATTCTAAAAATACGTTATGACTTTCTTATAATCAGGACAGTATTTATTAGAAGCAAATAACTGACTTTCCCACTTAATATTGGGCACATTCCTTGGATTTTTTTTTTTTTTTACCTGAGTGAAAAAGAGGAAATTTATGTATTTTAAGTACATTAAACTGAACATGTATCTGTAGAAGCAAATATGCAGAAGCATCTATGCTCTGGTGGAGAAAATATGCTGTAGGAAAAAAAGATGATTATGTTTAATACTTCTTCATCCCGAGGGAGTTGTCTCAGGGGAGTGGGGAGGCTCCATTCACTCTTTGGGCAGGGATAGGGGTGCAGGGTCCTGCCTCTCTCTGTCCCAGCCTTCCCACGACGCTGAGTAAATCACTCGGGGCTTCCCATCTCCAGTCATGGAATGGGCTCGGGAGCTTCGTTACTGCCATGTGTGCAGTACTCGGCATTTCCTTACACCGTGAGGGCTGTGCACGAGGAGTCAGCTCTTAATTGGTGGTGATGTAGATCCCAAAACAATGGGACATTGATCCTCCTTTGCATCCCCGCCCTGCTGTAGTGTCTAATGACCGTAATGACAGTAAATAACAGGCACGGTCTGCATGGAGGGAACAGTGATGCTGAAAGAATTCATGTCCTGGTTTAACTTCCAGGACACTGCCTGAACACTTATTTAATATTTCATTATTCACATGTACGTTCTTCCTCTTCCTTTTTCATATGGCACTGCTTTTTCTACTCATTAATATCATTAAATATCTATACTATGTGCAATGACTGCTTTTCATTTACATTTGGATTTTATCCCCACACACACAGCAAGAGTAATCCATAGTGTTGTGGTAGCTACGACACCGTTCAATAAATGGAGAGCAGTGAATTCTCTGCCTAAATTTAAAGTAAATGCTCATTCTCATTTTGATCTCCAGTCTATGAACCATTTTGTTGCAAGGCACTCAAGAAGCGGCTACATTCTACCTCAGGTAGTAAGCAAACTACTTTGCCTATGTGCACTCTTAAAATAATCATCATGTGCTGTTAAAATACTATAAAGGACTAGTTTACTTTTAATTGTGTTTATGAAACATTCCTTCATAAGTGTTTAAACAAATAAGTCACTGAAGATTTTGGTGTTGGTACAGATGAATTCAAAGTTAAGTTATCCTCACACAAAGGAAATTACCTTCCTGCCTGCTCTGCTTGTGGGCTGATGAATCCCTGGGAGCCTCGAGGCAAAAAGCCTGGAAATCTTCCAGGCTCAGAGTTCGCTGGAGTCTGCCATGGACCCGTGAGGAAATTCTGTCCGGGCACACACAGAGTGTCCGAGAGCACTGACAGAAACACTGTTTCTCTTGGGCTGTAAAAGAGATAGTTTGTACAGATTTCCCCTTGCTCCTTTTCCCTCGGACTTTACCAGGAATATGATCGCTCCTCAGACACAGAGGAGTTGAATGTGACAGGGAAATTGGGGTTGCAGTCTGATTTTTATTCAGTTTCTTGATGGTTTGTCTGCAGTTCATTGGCCTAATGCAAATTAGAAATTAAACTGATACCCACCACTCCTCTCTGCTGGCTGAGCCAAAACTTCTTTGGTTGGTTAAAGTTTGGTGGTGGTTTTTGTTGTTTGTTAAGTTCAAATTTTGGAAATTTCAGTTCAATTCTTTATGAAAGAAGTCTGAGAATCTGAAATGAAACCCCTGAAGCTGCTGTCTCAGAGGCAGCCTGAATTCAGAGCCATGAATTCTGTGTGAACAAGTCAGGGCATCCTCAGACCTGTCCAAATCTGGGCTTTGGGGCTGGCTGGACCCCACTGACAGAGCAGGGAAACTTTCACCTTCAAAATAAGGAATTCAAGTTCCTTGCCATAAATTCTGAGGGATCTGGGTTTAGGAAGGGTTAAGGGCAGGGTGACAGCAGAGGGTCAGCCCTGGGTGCTGAGTTCTCTGCTAAAGCCCAGCAGTGCCTCAGACTGGGTATTTTACCACAGTTTGGCACATATTTAATTATATTTAATTCCACAGGTTAGATTTGTGTTCAGTGCTGGGAAGGAGGAGTTAACACCCCAAAAATCACTGCTACATTTATCTCCAACTGCTCTTCTTCCTGAAAGATCCAGCAGAGCTCCGTGACTGAGCTCATCCAGCTGCCTTTTGGAGGGAGCAGCCAGTCTGGGATGTGTTATTTTAGAGATTTGGTGCTGTCAGCTTTTCTCCCAAGCAGTTCATAATCCCACGTTTGTGAGTGGCAGATTCTGCTCTACACAGAGCATTTGTGTCAGGGTGTGGCTTTCAAAAAGAGAGAAAAAAAGTAGTAAAGGAAGAATAAAACAGAGCAGTGTTGGATTAATTGGAAAGGTCCAGCCCAGGCTCATCCCCCCAGGTGGGTTGTTCATTTTCCTTCCTGCTGCTCTGTAGCATCTGAAGTTAAAGCCTTCAAAAATGTTGTTAAGTGAGAGAGGGACAGAGCCAAGCTGGTGAAACTGGAACACAACTCCCAACCATTTATTTATGCTTTTGTATAGGGCTGCTTTCTCTTGTCATATAGTTTATAGTCCCTCATTAACTTCTCCTGCTTCATGGTCACCTGTCTGAGTGTTTGTGAAGGTACCAGGCTGATGAAAAATAAAAATCCTGAGGATTCCCTCCCCACATTCCCTCAGAGCTTGAGGAGACCCCCAGCACCCTCCTGTCCCAAATCCCCAGAGCTGTGAGCGTGAGTCACTTGGCTCCAGTTAAACAATATCAAACCTTCCCCTTTCAGATCATCTAAATTTGGGTGAGCTTTTAAAATGGTTTTGTTTAAACTTTCATTTCCATCAGTGCCTTTTTTTTTTCTATTGGGAATGACAAAAGTAAATTGGATAGGCCGTTTTAAAGACATTCCTAGTGATAAAAGCATAATTGCACAAGACTCTATTCAGAGCTTTCATCCCAGTTATTATGACACAAAATTGCAGAGAGACACCTGAATATTTGGGTTCTCGTCTGCAGCACATCTTTAACCAAACCTCAGTATTTTCAGCCTTCCCCATCACTGTGTTCTGGATGATCTCAGCTCCATGTGGGAATTGAATCAGCTGCACAGGATGAGTCTCTGCTCATCTGGAAAACAGACTTGTCCCTGTATTTTTATTTTTCTCATGTACCCAAATATGAAAGGGAAGATTACTCTGGCTAAGAGGAAGAGAGCAGATGTGCAGTAAGGGAAGGTTTTCCCTTCGTGCCGGGCTTTGCTGCGGGGCGCGGTGGGAGCACGGAGCGATGTCCCGGTGCAGCATCCCCCGCCCGGGCCAGGGAGCCTCCGCTGTCCAGCTGGGATCTGCCTCCTTGACCTGAACTTGTCGTTGCCCTCCCGAGTGCTCATTCCTGCACCGCCTGAAAGCTGCCGCCGAATTCCTCACGTGTGGCCTCAAAACCAGGCATGGACTTCAGGGAAGAGGGAGACTTGGGTTTTCCTCCTGGAAGGGCCTTTCTCAGCTGGCACAGCGTGGGTTCACTTCTCGGTGGGAATAGGAAAACACGGCTTGTGGAGAGTCGTGATGTTTTCTGTGACTATGGAAATGTGTGAAATCCTAAAATTGGGGAGGATGGTTGGTGCTGGGGAAGGGACTCCTGTCCTGATGCAGCTGCTGAATTGGAGCAGTTTCTGCCTCTTGTTACTGGAGGTTCAACACAGGATAATCCAGGGAAGATTTCCAGCTCCTGCTGGAGCTCCTGCTGACAGGGGAACGGGGCTCATCCACAGCCAAGGCCCTGTCTGGTCATAAGACACCACCAAGATAAATTTGCACAGAAGTCTGGGAAAAAGGACAAACCGAGGACACAACACAGAGAGTTATTGTGCAGATGTTGTTTTGCAGCTCATCCCACTCGGATGAGATTTCTCTGTTACCTGCCAGCCTGGGAGAAGCAGCAGCCATGTGTTAAATTTTTGGCCACCATTTTGGGTCTCTGAAATGTTTTCTGTCACTCTTCCTTCAGAGTCATTTTTGTGCCAGCAAGGGAGGGAGCTTAGGCACAGGATTCTGGACAATTCACTTCTGACCTTTTGAAACAGTAAATGCGGAGTGAAATTTTTTATCTGTTTTATGTGTATATATATATATATGCACAGTTTTATTTTCTTCCATGGCTTAAAGTGTTAATTCTGCCCATTGAAATGTAATTTTATGGAGCAATATGAGCCAGAGGCAGAATCTTCGCTGCCATCAGGACCCAAATGGTAAATAGGCCCTTTCTCTAATTTGTGGGATGTGCTATAACTCAGTTTGAATGTTGAAAGGAAATGGGCCTCCAGGGGAGTCTGGAGCTCTGTTCATTCAACTTCTAATTAAAGTTTTCCCCTCTCAAATTTCACTTTATTTTCCGGGGCTTTTGCTCCATGATGATTATTAACATGTGTCCCATGGCCAGGAAATCATTATCCCCTTCCCCAGCGCAGCCTTTCCCCGATCCCTCCCGCAGCAGAGCCGCAGCCTCCTCCCGGCGCTGAGCTCGGGGCAGGGCAGAGCGGCCGGAGCCGGGCCCGGAGCTGCCAATCCTTCCCGGACACTTTGATCAGATGGTGCTATGTGGCCGAGAGGATCCAGTCCAGGATTTCTTCCAGCTCATGCTTCACGTTTCAGGAGCCCAGGCCAACTCTGACTTCCTATTCCTACTCCAGCAGCCTTATCTTTTTGGGGGCAGGAGTTGTTAAAACAGTTTATCTTGCTCGCTTCGAGTCCTCCCTTAGCTGAGACATGCACTCCGGTGCCGCCTGCTTTTTTTTCCCCTCTCTCTCTCTTTTATGTTTTCTTCTCGTTGTTTTTCTTTTCAAATGTGTCAAGTGAAGAGTTCCTCTTCCCCCCTCTCCCTTTCCACTCCAAAGAACCACCCTCCAGTGCATTAATACGCTGGGACTGTTTTACTCCTGTGCCAGAGGGGAGAGCGAACCTGTGCCTGCATGTGTGTGTGTGTGTAAAATAGATCCAAAAATGTCCATGAACAGCAGGAAAAGTTCTGGGAGACCGTCCTACTACTACCGACTGCTCCGGAGGTCACGACTTCAGAGACAGCGAAGCAGATCCCGCAGCCGGAACAGGCTTAGCAGGGGTAATTGCAAGCTCTTTAATTGCCGTGCACAGCCCGCTGCCGCTGCCAGGTAGCGCCGTAGGTAGGTGAGGATGAGGAGGGCCACGAGGGGCACTGGCCCCGCGCCCCGGGAGCGGGTCGGGCTCTGCACAAGGTCAGTGTGCGAGGGACTGGGGCCAGGCTGTCTAACCCCGCGTGGTGTCACTTCTAACCCCGCGTGGTGTCACTTCTAACCCCGCGTGGTGTCACTAACCCAGGCTTCCCAACTAACCACGGCTCAGCTTTGTTGTGTCACTAAGGGAGCTGCTTCTCCAAGATGTTTGGAGGCCTAATCGATGCTTGCAGGGCTTTGGAAAGCCGTGCTTAGGGAATGGAGTGTCTCTGCAGAGATGTATTGCTGGAACCTCTTGTTCTTCATGGGCCGAGTGTCACCAGGGGCTTGAGATGACAAAGCTCAGAACAGTTTAGGGGTAGGATTTTCCAAAGAGCCTAAAGGTTGTGCTCCCGAGGCATTGCAGAAACCTGTGGGACTTGAAGCCCCAAACCACTTTGCACTTTTAAAAATCCTGCTGTAAAAGGGCCTATTTGTCCTCAGCAGCAGGAGGGAGATCCACTGAGGGATGTTTCTGTAGGGCACAGGCAGCCCATTCCTTCTACTGGAGGCAGCAACTGACCCAGTTGCATTTTTAAAACAAGCTATTCTGCCTTTCTCTTCTACTGTGAAATAACTGTTTATTGGTTCTTTTCCTTGTCGTTAAAGCAGCCAAAAAGTGGGAGTATGTGAGTCTTTTCCTATTGAATTTTTTCAGAAAGGAGGGAGAGTTGTGTTTGCCCTCTAGTCTGGCAGTCCTGGTATATTTATCATGCTGTGAGCCTAATCAAAGCCATTAACTGAAAATAATTCCCCTTTTCTTGTTATTGTGTGAATAAAAAGCACAAATGCAACTTTACATCATTCAGGTGTCTGTGCAAATCCAGGCTTGGACATGTCTCTCTGCAGTTAATTCTGATTTATGAAGCAGATTTTAAACTGGACTCCAGCACTGTGAGATTTGGCTCAGTGCAATGTCCTCTTTCCTCTTTTCCTGGCACTCAGGACAATTTTAAGGATTTTGAATCATAGCTGAGAAAACAATAGGAAGCTAAATCAGTCCCTGAGCTTCAGCTTTTCCTTTAAGCAGACAGTGGTTTTCTTTGCATGATTTTTTTTGTTGTTTTGCCTGTCAGGGAGGAGTGTTTGTAAACTCCCAAACATATCCCAGTTCTCTTTCCCTCTTTATTTGTGTGCTGTGTAAAACCAAAATATTTTACTGTCATTTCAGTTACTGTGACAAACTAAATGTGTTCAGTTTCGTTTAGGTAACCTAATGTGAACTTAATGGCATCATTTGTCAGGAACACGAGGAATATACAGGCAGATTTGATGGAAATGGGAATCAGCCCGAAAGTTTGTAAGAAATTGGATTTGAACCAGCTGAAATCTTGTTGCTGTTGATCTCTCCTGAAGTATTTTGTGTTGTCTCTGGGATTCCTGCCTCTCAGCACTAGCTGAGCTCCTCTTATCTGTAAATCTGACAGGGATTTGCAAAGCTGGATGAGAATTTTCTCTTTATTTTGATCTGTTTTTGTTGTGCAGTGGTGGTGTCACACAGCCAGGCCACACAGCAGCTCAGGAGGGGCTTGGTCCAGGCCGGGCAGGGTGATGGAAGTGCTGCAATAATGCAGCAGGAACACTTTCCTTAACAGTTTTGTTCCCACTGGAAGATTGATGGGCTGTAGGTGTCTGGGGGCTGTGGAAAGTGCAGAAATCAGAGGGAGGTTCTAGATTTTGGGGGCTGATGTAATGTTGAATTCAAACCCTGCAAGCCTGGAGGAGGGAGGGAGCTGAGAGCCCCCTCAAAGGCTGATCCTCAGTGGAGTTTGCTGTCTCTGGCTGGGATTCTCAGAGATCAGGAATCCTTAGTGGGAGGCTGCCATAAATTCAGGCAGATTGAAGTTACTTCACAGGAGTTGGCAATGTCTGCTTTGCCACGTGCGTGTTTCCCAGACATCCTCTTGGCAGTTTCTGCACTCTGCAGTCTCTGGACCCTTTGCCAAGATCCCCACAGGGCTCAGGTGAGCCTGTGGCTCTGCTGGAGGAGCAGTGATACCTGCAGGTTGATCTTTCCACTTCAGCAGATGCTTTTGGACAGGGAGCCTGGTGGGGGTGGGGCAATCCTTACACATTTAGCAGGGAGGAGGAGATCTCTGCTGGCACAGGATCCCTGTCCCTGTGTGGGACCATTCCCTGTGCTCCATCCATCCTGGATGATGGATGCTTAGTGTTGCAGCTGAGGCTGGAGCCTTCAGGAGTCTGAGGTGCTGCCTTTGCTATGAGCTCTTCCAGCCCCCTCTGTTTATATCCAGCAGGCTCTGAACACACAGAGCTATGTTTGAAAACATGGATTTATCCACTGCCACAGCCCACTCTCCCCCCAGTGGCAATGCCACCCACCCACACCTGCCCTTCTGACACTGCTGCTGCTGCCAGCCCTGGGTAGGGATGGAGGGATGGATCCCATCTGCCCCAGGAGCAGCAGGAAAAGTCAGGCTGGAGTTACAGCCTGCACAGTCTGGGAGGGCTGAGACCCAGTTTGGGAAATGGGTTTTGCTTCCTGAGGTACAGAGAGAGCCACTCCCTCAGGAAAGAGCTGCTGTGGTGCTTTCAGCTGGACAAAGTGAGCAGAGTCTGAATTTTCTGGGCAAGGATCTGAGGGAGGGAGGGGAGAGCTTTGTGTTGGGACTCCAGATGGAGCCCAGTCTGCTGCAGTGTGCAAAAAAACGTCCAGGACTTGGAGCTGTTGGCAGTGACAGCAGCTTGTTCAATGGTTCATGTGATGGCATCCTCTGTTCTGGAGCTCTCTGGTCAGCCCTGGTGCCTTTAACACATCCATCACATTTCAGCATGTTTGTCACTCTGCCCCTCTGGGAGGCCCAGGCTGCAATATCTGAACTGTGACACTGATGGGGAGGGGAGGGCAGCTCTGAGGAGGCTGATGGGATCCTGCCTCCAGCACGTTTAAACCGTGGCTGTATGAGAGTGGGTAAAGCAGACAGGCTTCACTGCTCTGCTAATCTCTGCTGGAATGAGGACAGTGCCTGAGACACCCAGCTCTGCCCTCCACAGAGAGTCAGGACATGCTGCAAGTAAACATTAGTTAGATAAAAAATCTACCTGCAGAACCCCTGGAGCATCTGTTCAGCTCAGAGATGTGTGGGACTGCAGGAGGAATCATGGCAATAATTATAATTACTCCCAAGTGACCCATCTGATGTAGTGGAAGGTACTTGGGAGGCAGAGAGGGGAGAAGGAGAATTTTCAGTGACAGCAGCACCTGCTTGTGGCTGCACTTGGGTCCATGGCTCTCTTCAGATCTCTCTCTGCTTCTCCTTACTCATGGATGAAGGAATTGGGGTCAGTGGGAAGTGGTTTGAAAATCCCCTTTGCTGATAGAAACCACTCACGGTGCTGCATTCACAGTCCCATCTCTGAGGCAAATGCAGCCTTGGCTTCGGGGCTTTGTTGTGTAAAACTCTGCAGGCAATCAGTTGGCATCAAAGCCCTGAGAATCTGAGAACATTGGAGTTCCTGATCTTGCAGGTTTAGTGTTCCTGATCCTTCTGCCTCTGTCAGCCTTGGACATAAATGTCTTGCTCTGTGTTCTGTTTATCACAGATGCTTTTCAAGGTGTTTTATGAAAAGGATTTTTGTTAAACAGGCTTTCTTCTTCCTTTCCTTTGATGGCTGCTGTGAAGACAGAACTGACTGATCTTCAGCAAAACCCAGAATTTCAGTGCACCGAACACTGAGCTGGGAGGCCAAGGTCAGCCTGGGTTTTTTTCTCAGCACAGGCTATTCAGATACACATCTGTTGAAAACAGCTGGAATTCAGTCTTTCTTTCTCTGTTTGATGAAACCAAAACCTTTTAAGTGATAAATGAGAGATCAGCTTATACCCAAATAATCAATACCTTGGAGGTTCAGGCACTCACTTGGGACAAGGGAAAATTGTCCCAGCACGTCCCAGAGTGACATAACAACTAAGGAGGTTTTATTACATTTAAAGCCAACTGAAATTGCACTCACCTCTCACTAATCTTTCCTAGCTGAAAATCTGTTCTGCAGCATGTTAACAAAAAGTGATGCTGGACAAGGAGTTCCAGGTGGAATTTCTCCCTTTCCATCTCTGCAGGACTTTGTTTTTCATTTCAGGGCTGGAAGCAGGCAAATGAGGAGCCCAGTAATAAATATTAGCAATAGGCTTGGTTTTTTTTTTTTTCCAAGGGTGGTGTCTTTTAAATGCCAGGAAAAGAGACCTTCCTGCTTTGCACTTTTAATGATCACTGCTTTGTTTTTCAAGTCTCTTTTGTGGCATTTTCTGTTTCACCACAGAAGTCTTTCAGTCTTTCATTGAAATTTTAACAGCATGGCTGACAGATGCCCATAGAAAAGATATGCAAAATGTTTAAAGCTGTGCTGTTTATAGGAAATATTCACTGGCAGCTGTGCTATTTTTAGCACCAGTGCTCCAGCTGAGACTTTGCTGTGTTTGTTCAATGCTTCATTGTCTAGTAAAAATCGAGACTAAATTTAATGACTTGGGAAGTGGTGCGTGATGGAGGAATTCTGGAATTGTTTTGATATTAAACAATGCTTAAAGCTCAGAATCCCTTTAATAAGCAAAAATTTACTGTGAATTTATTGCAGGCAAATGTATTGGACTGACCCTTCAGCAGGAGTGAAATGGCAGCAGTGCCCCAACTCCCTTTGCTCCTACAGCAAAGCCTGACCTGCCCCACCTCCTCCAGACACGTCAGAAATGCAGGAACATCCACACTCAGGGAGTGCTCTCTGGGAGAAATTCCTACGAGATCAAAAAGGAATCAAGTTGTAAAAGTTCCCCTGGGAAACCCCAGTGGGAATCTCTGAGGAGCACTGTCACTTTTTGCTCATCTTTTCCTTTTTCTCTGTTTCCAGCCCTCTCCTCCTGGTAGTCCCCTCCTTTTCCCCTGACAGGGCTCCTGAGAGGGAATTAAGGAGCAGATTTGCTCTTGAGTAATGTGGAATGAGTTTTTATCTACAAGCCATAGGTACTAAATGAGAAAGAGGTTAAAAACCCTGGTCTGAGTCCAAACTAGAATTGCTTTCAAAAACATGCTTCGAGGGGTTTCAGCAGACTTTTCATGATCACTCATGTATTAGAGTAAGTTTGTCTCCTTACAGCTGTGGCAGTCCAAACAATTTAGACACAGAGCTGCCTTTTAAAGCTTTTAAACCTGTATTTCCCTTGAAGGTCTTCTAGTGTGCCACTAATCCCCTAAGTTATTGCACTGAAGGCACTCTCTAATCCTTTAATTCACTCTGCTCTCAATAGAGATGGGAACGAGCTGGGTCAGGGAACCTTCTCATTTGGGCTTTATCAGTTTTGCTTTTTTTCAGCTGAGGGTAGTTGGCTTTCCTTTGCAACACCCCAGAGAATATTTTAGACTCAGACACTAATTGTTTGTGCATTTGTGTATATGCTTGTGAAAAAAGCTGCACGAGCCCCAGAACTCCCAACTCCTGGCACTGGTTTGTGCAGCCTCAGGGTCAGGCTTTTACCCTGAGTTCCCTCAGGTCCCTTTGGGAATCAGAGAATGGAAAAATGGATGGCTTTTTGAGAGCTATGAATCCATTCCCCATCTAGAGCCAGTGAGGATCAAGGAGCAGTGTCAGCCACAGGTAATTTCTGGAAGCTTTTCTCCCCCAGACCTACACAGGAGAGAGATTCTGACTAATGTTTCTTTGGTGCTGAGGGTAAAGCTTTAAGGTGATGAGCAGTGCCAGACAAGTGTTGTGGTTTTACTAATAAGCATAAACTCTGAAAGACTGGTTAGAGCAATTCATGGCCTGAATTTTGCAGGCTTGTGCTGTCCTTTGCTTTTCTCCTTGCACGAGGGGCATGTTTTTATTGTAGGTCTGGTTTGGAGAGCCAGGCTGGGACCACGAGCAGCTCCTGGGGGCTCATTAGGAATCCCAGCCTCTCACACTGCTCCACAAGTTCATCTTAAGTTGAGCATTGAAGCATTCAATTGGAGGAAAAACATGCTCTGCAATTGTGTGGACTTCACTGACAAGAATAAAGACGACCAAAGTTTTGCTTCATTAACATTTGCACTGAAAGAGAAATCCTCAGATGCTGAGCACTTAATGTTTCCTTTTGAAGAAACCAATTTATGTGAAGTGCAAGTTTCTTTTGTACCTTATGTGCTCATATTTTTGGTTTCTTACAGCATTTCTGCATCACTGAATTTCTTTTAGAGTCAGAGATCAAGCCTGGGCTTGTTCTGAAATACCCAAATGTGGTAATAGGTGGACTGGTGTAAAATTTGGCATCTGCAGTTAAATTACAGGATGCTTCTTAAGCTTCTTGGTTTCTATAGGAACAAGTAATAGTCATCCTTCATGATTAAGCAGTGTCCATGGTAACCAAAGGAGCATGTTTTAAATGAAAGATATTTTCCCTTTACATTTTTAGCAGTCAAAGGTTACCAATTATTACCTTTATACCCTTAGACAGGAACACATTTTGATGGGGCTGGTGCGTTTGAAGTGAGAACATTTGGTGTTCATTTACATAACTCTGCTTCTAGGATCAGCTAAAATTTGGGTGAACACCAAAACGAAATTTCAGAGAGTGGGTTGGGGTGCAATAACCTCCCCAGGAGGGTGAATGTTGGTCACTGAATTGCTGAATTGTTCTGCAGGGGTGCAGGGTTGCTGTTCAAGTGCCCATTTGCTCCTCGGAGTGCCTGCAGGGCAGTTGAGGAGGGAGAAATTCCAACACAGACCTGGCATATTTTTTAAGATGGAAAAAGCAAATGTCAGTGTTGGTGTAGGTAAGAACATCCCCCTGCTCCCTCCTGTTTCAAAAATAGGCTGGAAAGTGAAAACACGACTGGTTTTTAATGTTTTTTGTCTCTCCTTGGCACTGGTGTTGTTTGCTTGAAAACTGCAGAGTGAGTGTGTGCAGCTGCCACCTGCAAGTGTTTGCAGAGCAGGTTTGTGGGAGAGGAGCAGAAATACCCACCCACCCCCAGAGGAAATAAAAGGATCAGTCACAATAAATTAGGATTTACATTCCACAATTTCTAATAGTGAAACAATTGCTAAGAGAGTCTGAGCAGGCAGAGCAGAGATGGATGGGGAACAGCAGTGAGCAGGGATGGATTCTCAGCAGTGTTTTGGGCACAGGGGTGCATTGCCCAGGTGTGCAGAGCTGCTGTGCCTGACACATCCACACACAGCAAAGGCACAGCATCTGTGGAAAACAACACTCATTTTATGAGCATTATCTTCTATTAATGCATATTAATATATGCATACAGTATAATATACTATGCAGAAGACTTGTTTCTGTTTGCTAGGGGAACTCTGAGGCCTCCTGCATTAATGTTTGGAAAAGCAGAAAATCCCTCTCAGGTGTCCCTAACCCTGTCCCCAGTCCTAACCCTCCCTGACTTGAACTGGAGGAAGAACAGTGGTTCCAGACTTTGCTCTCACTGCTGCTTCAAGTTGCTTCCTCATGACAAATACTGTATATTGGTGGGTACCAAAAATCACTGCCATGCATTACTTCAAATCCAGTATTCTTCTGTGGATTGTTCTTCCAGTGAAACTGCCTCCTAAATAGCCAGTGTTAAATCCCAGCCTTCTGCTTTCCTGAGCAGAGTTAAATTTCCTTGGCTGTTGAGGCACTCTGAGGTGGGTGAGCTGGCTCTGGGCATTGAGACTCTCTGAGGCTGCTCTGAGAGCCACATGCACCACGTGAAACTCAAATCTTAATGTTTGGTCTATTATGCAGATGGATGTGAACAGAGATACGTGTGTGACCCCATTTATCTCTCTAATGAAGTGCCATCAATAGAACATCTGTTTCTTTGCTGTAGAAGATGAAACCTCTGATGAATCATGCTTATAAATGAAGTATTTATTTATTTAATTTGCATTTTACCAGTACAGACCTGTTCCAGCAGCCACCATGCATGGCTGGATAAATGGCCTGGGAATTAACTGTGTGAAGTTTTCACTTCTCCTGAGGGTGTTTCATGTGAAGGGAGCTGTTCTGGCCTGCTCAGCTCAGCTGTCCAGGTCAGTTCTGGGGGAGAGCCCCCAAGGCCTGTCCTGGGTGGTGTGTCCAGGGGACACCTCCAGTGACAGGGACAGGAATTGCAGAGTGTGGAAGTTTCTCCTTGCCCTCAGATTGCCTCTGTGGATAAAGTGCTGCAAGAAAGCTCGTGGTGACAGAGCAGAATCTTTGCAGGAAGGTTCAGCATGATGGATGAGCCTAATTTAAATCTCCCCAGAGCTGACTCCTTGTTCTCCACACTCCGTGTTGCTTGTCTTTATCATCACATGGGAGGAAGCTGATGTTCCACTTCACTTTATCATCCTTTCCACTTTAACCAGGGTATTGGCAGTCACCACCACCTGGCCCCCAACCAGGACAGAATTTCAGCTTTTGCTGATGTATTTTTTTAAGTCTGAGCTTGATTTCAATTTCACCCTGGAGAAAAGGCTCCTAATGATATGCCTTTAGCAGAGGAGGAATTTGTTCTGTGGATATCATAGCAGAGGAAGATAAATATCATACATATTTTATTTCAGAGACTAATAAAGAAAGAATAAAAATACCAAATATATATACACATATCTAGTTCAGAAATACCAGACAGTAAAATGGAGTTTGTACTACAGGCTGCTCGGTCAGCATGGTTTGCTGTTTATCTTTATAAAGGGAGGGTCATTTTCTGGATGCCTTATATTCCATCCCTGGCACCTGGGGACCTGCAGCTGTGCCTTGTGCACGTGGGTCTGATCTGGTCTCCAGGCTTGTAGCACTCAGAAGTTGCTGTATTTTCAGACCCCTCACAGTGAGAATCACCTCAGCTTTCCTTTCCCATTAGTGCTATTCTCTTCTTTCCCTTTTGCCCTTGGAGAGAGATTTTTCCTTGACAAATTAAATCTGTCTCCTCAGATAAAGGATGAGCTCCCCCTGGATTTCTGGGGGGCAGGACTTGCCCTGAGTGTCTGTCAGAGTGCCCGGCTGTGCTGGGGCGGCTCCACAGCAGGGGAAGTGCAGGGAAAGTGCAGGGAAAGTGCAGGGAAAGTGCAGGGAAAGTGCAGGGAAAGTGCAGGGAAAGCACTCTTAACTCCTCTGACCATCAGGTACCCCAGCAGCCAAAGCACAGCTGGAGAATTCCCAGCGCCGCAGCCGGGTCCGGGCTGGGAGCGCTTGGCCAGCCAAGGGCCTCCAGCTCCATCTAGTGAGGCTCTGGGATGGCGGCTGGCACACACATCCCGCTGCTGGGGAGGGCCCTGGGCTTCTCTCGGCTTCGGGGGATGGAAATCCCACCGGAGCTTTCCAGAACAGAGGGGGCTGCGGTACCGGGCAGCCACAGCCCGCAGAAAGTCAGGAGAAGAGTCTTTGCTGCTTGCACACATCGAAAAGCACCGTGGCAGCTGCTGGGAGGAGTTCTCTTACTGGGTAATAGGGAAAATAGAGGAATAGACACATATCAAGTACTCAGAAAAACAGCAGAGCTTTTTCAGCACTAGATTCGAGAGCCATTAATAGCACTGGCTCAGGAGCAGGATGAGGAATATTAAATCCATGATATCCAGGCACCTGACACAGAGATGAGGGGAGATCCATTAAAGTGCACAGCATGCCGTGGCAAAGGGCACTGTCACTCCAAATCATTATTTAACACAGAAAAAGCTCTTCTTTCAGGAGTTCTTAGTCCCACTTCGAGAGAAGATGGTAACAGATTTTAGCTGAGGGATGTTTTCGTTTTTAGCTGTTCTGATGTTTTCTGGGATTTGTTTTCTGTATTCCAGCCACGTCTAACAAGGCTCTTCCTTTCACACAACTATCCCAGCCACTGTCCTTGGAGCTGCAGAGAATTTTGTGGCTCAAAGTGGTGCTTCAGGTGCCTTTTGCTGCTTTTAGGCAGGGGGACAGTTATCAGAGACACTGAATGTGGTGCTTTTGTGACACTGAAGTCACCTGTGGGGGAAACAAAAGTACTGGTGAGAAGCTGGATCAGTTTGGTTGTGGGGAGCATTAACTACAGGCACAGACTCAGTTGTTTAATTCAAATTATTTTGTGCCAAAGTGTTGCCCAGAAGGCAAGTAATGATCCCAATTTATATTTTTGTTCTGTATGTAAACAGTTAGATAAGGAAGAGGGGTTTTTACAAGCTGTAGTTCTGTAAACAGTGTCCTTAATTGTCTGGAAAGGTCATGAGAGCATGAGAAAATGTGCAACTATTTCTGCTTGGAGCATGAAATGAGTGGGGAATAAATCAGTGATTCTGATGTGGAAGAGTTGTGGGTACTGCCAGGGGGATTGCTGGGCTTTATGGACGTTTATGAATGTTTAAACCAGAGATTCTAAGATGCAGAAAGAAATAATTTTATTCTAATGTAAGAAGTGGAGGTGACACAACTCTCCTTAGCCTGGAGAACACCCTCTCTGTGTTCATTAGCTTTGCTTTCAGAGGAGTCTGCTTGTTCACAGGGCACCAGCACCTGCCCTCAACTTCTGCTTCATGACCATTTTCATTTGAAGTCTATTTTATTGCCTAATAAAGGTTTGGCTTTTAATTAATTTTGTATGGTTCTAACATGGCTGTGAGGGACTGGCTGGAATTTGCTGTGGATCAGCTGAGCTCTGGGTGATGCATTCCAATAAACACTTCTGCAGGTGACTGACCCACGAAGGTGGCCCTGCAGCTGCACTCCTGGGCAGCTGATGGGAGCAGGAAGGGCTTTCACGACCTCTCACAGCTTCTTTCTCCCTGGAAATCAGACATTTTGGCATCTCTGCTTCCCACTCCAAGTCCTTCACGCCTTGTGAAGGGGAAAGTTGGCTCAGCTCAGTGTTTATTATTTTTTGTCGTTGTCTATTCCACTTCCTAAAAGTGCCTCTATTCCCTTCCAAATCCCCATTTGGATTCAAACTAAAGATCCATCTTTTCTCCTGGGCTCCTGTGGCCACCCAAAGCTGTCTGAAATGTAGATTTTTCTGCAGCCTCTCTTGAGTATGTGGAATCACAGACACTACAGATACCTGTTCTCCAGGGATTGTTCTTAATTTGTCAGTGCTACTGTGAGCCATGTTAAATCACTGTCACCGTGCCTCCTCCTCTCCTCTCTTGGGTTTCTAATAAGGACTTATTAGATAATGCAGAAATTAGAGGAATAACACCTAAATTCATTAAGCAATAAAATTAATTCACGGCCTGTAATTGTTTGAGCAGGAGACCGGTAATTCCTGTTCCCTCTGGTTTCACAGAAACTCCACCCTGGCAGGCGCTGGGGCACCTGCCATGTCGGGCAGTGCCCGGTGGGGCAGGACAGGGAGGAGCTCAGTGCCGAGCTCGGCAGCAGCCTGACCTCTCCGGGGCTGCCTGCGGCACCTTTCCCACCGGCTCCTGGTTCTGGAGAGCTCGTAGTTCCCTGCATCGCCTCTAGACGATCTGGAGAACTTTCATTGTGCTCCAAAGTCTCCTTCCCATAGGCAGGTCGCGGCGGTGGGAGCAGGAACCGGCGCTCCTGCCGTGTCTCCCGGTGCTGCTGCCTGCTCTGGCATTCCAGTCATACTTCTCCTTCTCGCTGCCTCTGATGAAGTCATCACCTCTCCTTCTCTCCTTCCCGGCTCCTTCCCAGTGCCATGGCATGTGCGCTGCTCACCAGCACGGCTTCCTTCTGGTGAGTTCGGGGAGATGATTCCTCCTCGCTGACTTCTCTCCCGGCGCTCAGGTTGGACCTCCCTTTCTCGTTTGGAGCTGAAGCAGGTTCTTATCAGGAAATCAACTTGCTGGGAAGTGCCTGCTTGTTATTCCTTCCAGCGGCCTCGCTTTGCTTTTGTTCACGCTGTCTCTTCCACTGGCTGATCCCTGGAATTGTGTGAGAGGGGGGAGTGTGAAGAGAGATGAACAAGCAGGAGTTAATGTGTTTTATTCTCCATAATGAGAGCGTAGTCCTGATGATCTCTTGGACTAGTTGGGATTCACAGGAGCAGGTAATGCAAATGGAAGAACACCTCACTTGCTAAGTGAAAAGTAAACAGTAGGAGCAGTTGTTTGTGTGTTTGTTACACATAACAACCTGCTTGGAGCAGTGTCTGGGAAGTGGAGTCGAAGGAGGCAGTGATGTTGGGTGGGTTAAACAAGAGTTTGGGTGCCAGGAGCTGCTCACAGCCTGTTCTGCTGCTGCCCTGGAGCCTTGGGGGGATTGCTGTGCTGCTCCATAATGATTCCACAGCACGGAAAACAGGCATGGAAGAGTGGAGTGAGGATTAATTATTCTGTCAGTTCCAGTGCCTTGAATCAGTTAACAAACCAAATGTGTTTATTACTGTACAGAAAGAGTTTCAGAAATACTCATAAGCCCGAGGTCCTAAATTAATGTGCAGTGTTTGCAGTGCTGTGTGTCCTTTTGGCAGTGGGATATGTTCAACTTAAAAACCTCCTGGTGCTTTCTACAGCCGACAGTGTGTTGGCCCAGCTGTGTGGGGATAACCTGGGAGAGCTTTCAGGGGCTGGATAATTTCAAGGAAGTTCCTCTTTGAAGATCTTACTCTGTGCAGGGGGAAAACCAAAACATTGCAGCCTTCTGTAAATATTTGGAAGAGCAGGAAGCCCTGTTGTTTGTTTCTCTCTCCTGTGTTGTATAATGTGGATGAGCCCTGGGCCCTCTGTGCTATTGAGAGGTGACTCAGAACTGCCACCAAGTCTGTCCAGACAGAGATGGAAGTTCAGGAGAGGTTGGGAAGAAAAGGCTGAAATCAGACACTGAATCTGATCTCTTGTAGCTTGCTTATTTTATGCACAAGTGGGCAAATTTGACAGAAATCACAGCAAATAAGGTTGGAAGGAGTTCCAGGAGGTGTCTGGTATCTGTCTGCCCCAGGAGAGGGGAGGGAAGGGAGCCCATTGTCCCTGAACCTCGCTGGGCAGGGAGAGCTCTCCCTCCCTGCACCATCAGTTCCAGTGTGTGACTGTCCATGGCAAATGGGACTGTTTCCAGTGCCTAACCCAAATACCTTCTGCTGCAAATGAAGACGTTTCTTTCTCAGCCTCCAGTGGCTGTGGAGAGTTTTTATGACTGGCTTACAGTGCCCTTTTCCATGGCCCTGGGCTTGCTGTGGCAGCATGGCTGATGCCAGGCCCTGGGCACAGTGACCCAGCCTGACATGGGGCCTCCAGCCCTGAGGAAGTAAAAAGGGCACTTAAACCTTTATATATTCATACTGTTCACCATGTGAAGCTGCTCTGCTGTACATTCCTGGAGTTACTAATTTACCTGTAAGCTATTTTTATTAACCTTTAAAACAAACAGCTCCCCCCACATCCCCCCAACACCCACAACCACCCCTCCTTCTGGTTATTTCTGGTTTCTTACAGAGGGTTTTGTAACATGCCTCTCCTGCAGTGAAACCCACAGTGCTTAAACGAAGCTAAAATGGAGATTTGACTCCAAACATTTCATGAACCATGAACTTATGAGTTTAATAATTACAGGAGGGGTTAGGTGCTAAGCCAGCTCTGTGTTTGGTCTGGGGTCACACTGATGTGTTTGCAGGCTCTGCTTGGGGTATATTTTAATGATGAAGTAAGAATGTAAGTCAGGGGGCTGTTACCCCCATACAGGTGCTGAGCAGTGTTTGGGGCTGGGGAGCACGTGGTGAAAGTAATTTCTTGTAGCTGCCTTTCACATAATGCCAACATTCCTGTTTTCCAGCCAGGTGTGTGAGAAATGCTTTAAACAATGTTGATTTTTCCAGTCATTAAGAAAATGCAAAGCAGCTTCTTCAGTTGTCATCTCCAGCTCACTTTCAAACTGCTGTAATCAAGTAGTTTCTTTATGACAGTCCAAAAACAAAAGAAAGCTCAAAGGAATGGGGTAGGAGCCTGAATCTTCTGAGAGGAGATGACACCAAAGGATTTTGCTGCTTGAGATTCACAGTGCAGCTTTCTGCAGAGCAAGTGCCCCAGCCATGGGAAGGCTTGGCTGGGAGTTGGGAAGGCAGTGAGGTTTCCCCCACTGCTGGTTTGGGCTGGCTGAGTTTCACACAGGTTACGTGGCAACCAAGGAAGATGTCACTGAGCCAGCACCTCACCCCATCCATGACTGGAACCTCAGTCTGATCTTTTGGAATAGTTTAAGACACATCTCAGGAATGGTTGGGTGGAATTGCTGGTGTTGGTTGTTTCTTACAGTCAGGCTTTGGCAAGGGCAGAACCGTGCTGAGGAGACAACCTCCATGGAATTGCTTGGCTAAGGAGGACTCTGCAATGATTTTGGGAGCGGAAGCTTGTTACAAGGTCTGAGCATCACTGAATGGCAGCTTGGAAAGAAATCTGTTTTTCTGAGTTCCATGGTGCTCTCAAAGAGGGTTTGTGAACTGAGGACACATCACCTTACAGTGCTGTAGCTGCCCAATCCTAACATCTTTCTAAATCTCCTCGGTGTTGAGCATAGCTGTTAATTTTGTCTTTTCAGCCCCCTCCCTTCCTTGCCAATGGGGAAGGAGGTAAGTATTCCTATCCTCATTTTATACTTTAGCAAAAGCAGGATTTAATGATTTTTTTTTCCTGGTTCCAAAGCAAATTTCTAGAGGAATTAGTGAGGTAACTTAAACATCCTGTGCCTCTAACCCCATTAGCAGTTTCCCCGAGGAGGATCAAATCCACCAGTGCACGGATCTGTACTTTGCATATAATTCTCACTCATCTCAATACAGTTTCTGTTTACTCATCTGCAGACTGGAAATAATGATAATGCCAACCTGTCAGGCATTATCTGAAGCTTACAGTTGTATAAAAAATGCTAATTGTTGAAGGTGAAAGTCTTGCTGGTGGAATGTTGTTCCAGGCGGCTCGGGGCAATGCGAGTGGAATCCGTGGGGTCGTGGCGCTGTCTCGGGGGGAGAACACCACATTTTGCACGGGCTGCTGGCGTTCCTGTGCTGTCCCCGCGGTGTCCCTGCGCTGCTGGGTCTGTTTGTGACTGTGCCCTGTTGTGTGTGTCCCCAGAGTCCCCCCCGGAGCGGTGCGGGCAGAGGCGCAGCATGCCCAGCGGCATCTCGGAGAAGAACCCCAGCATGGAGCCCGCGGCCACCACGCCCTTCCGGGTCACGGTCAGTGTCTGCCCGGGGTCCTGGGGGGCTGCCAGGGGGGAAAGGAACCTGCTCAGCCTGGTAGGAGAAGTGCTGCCTGTGAAACTGGGTGTTTACTTGTTTGTAGGAAATTGGGGTGCTGTTAGATACTGTTAGCAACAGGCAGCTGTATCCTGGTGGAGCAGTAGGGTTTGAATGGAGTCTGCAGCTTCACTCGGGACACTTTCCTGGAGAGGTTTCCCTGGTGAGTGCTGGTGCAGTGTATTCCTGGGTGTATTTAGCTGTCTGCAGCTGTACAGTGTGTGCTCACACTCCTACAGAGAGAAAATCTCCTCTAGAGGAGCCTGTCATTAACTCACGGGACACCTGCCAAGCTGGGATTGCCCAGAGCCTGGGATCCTGTCCCAGCAGGAGCCTGGAGGAGCCATCCACGTCTTCCATGGCTTCAATGCCTGTGCTTTGAGATGTCACTGGTTGTTTCCTCCCATGACCAACAGTGGTCTTGGCACTGCTGTGTCACTGACAGACAGCCACAGGGACCCAGGAATGGGATCTGTCAGTGCTGAGCCCTGGCTGTCACTGCCCAGTGTCAGCACAGTGTGAGCACAGACTCCCCTCCCCACTCCCTGCACACATCAGCTGCCTGGGCTGCCTCTCCTTGCACACAGCTATTTTTATTCAGAGAAGACACAAATGGTCCTGCAGCAGGTTTGCTCCGTGCAGGTTTTCTCTGCAGGCCACACCTTCTTTACAGACTCAGCTGCTGCTTACCAAACTCAGGGAGGCAGAACCAGAATTTCAAAGGGAAGACAATGGTGCAATCTGAAAAAAAAAATAATCTGAGCACACCCAGTTCACCTGAGAACATTTGCACTGGTGAATGAGTCATGATTAGCAGTTTGGACAAGGAGTTTATTTTAGTTCTAGAAATTGTTCTTCCAGCCATCAGAAACTATAGATCTCAGTGAATGAATGTCCTTGAACCTTAAACAACTACTGCTGGTTGGTGAAAATGGCAAAACATGATGGGAAAATGTGGATTCTTCACAAGATAGAGGATTTGGGAATATTTTTCTTAGTGTCCCTGCAGTCAAAGAAAATAATTCATTCCTTTCCAGTGGCATATATCCTGCTTTTTGGGTTTTTAGAGGAGCTATTCCAGCTTTGAGCAGGTCAGCCCCTGGTGGTGGAACAGCTGATGTGGGATGCAGTTCCTTGCTTTGAGCAGCTCTGTTCCTCAGTGTGGATTAAATAAGGGCAGCCATCACACGGGTAATACATGACATTTGTCTTCTCTGAGTTCAAATCCACCCTCATCTCATTTCTCCCCTGCTCCCCCTCCGAGTGTCACTGCATTAATATGAATGGTTTCATTAGGTACAGTTGGTGCTGCTGCCCAGCCTTCAGCAGATGTCTGACTTTAGAAATATATTCTCCCTCACCTTCCTTCATTAACCAGAGGAACATTAGCAGTCAGTCCACTCCAGCCACTGGGAATAGTAATTAGTGCCTTAGTTTAGTGGTAATGGGATTATTACTTTGGAGCCTGCTGTTGTAGGTTTGGAAATTGTAAGCTTTTCATATTTTACAGCTGATTGTTCTTCCCTGACATCTCCATCCTTCTGCTGTTGAGTCTCCAAGGGCCTGGGAAGCTCAGGAGCCATTGGATTCAGCTATTTTGGCAGTGTTGCACTCCCAGTTGCTTTCTTTCATTTCAGAGCTAGAGCAAACTAGGTTGGAAATTTGGGAACTTCCCTTGGGAGTTCCTTTCCCATACAGAAATCTGCCAGACAGGTTACAGATAATTGGGCATTGTGGGTTTTGAAAACAAGAGCTCCTGGTAGTTTTTGAATTATAGAATATAAACCTTGAAAATCAACTCTTAGATTTCTATATCCTCATATGTGACTTAGCTGTTCTTACCCCTTCTCCTAAAAGAATTTTTAATGAAGCTTCCTAAACTTGGAAAAATCTCCTCTAGTCCTGGTTATCTCCTGCTGTACAAGAATTATTTTCCATGTAAATCCCTCCCTTCACTTCCGTGCTCTCAGAGTTCTGTATGAGCTGATGCAGAATGAGAAATTCAAAGCTCCAACCCAAGTGGTCCCTGAGCTGAGGTCCCTTGTCCTGATCCTGCTCTCAGGGACAAGTGTTCAGATTTTAGTCTCCACTTCCAGTGGGCAGCTGGCAGCAGCTGGTGATGCTGCAGGGCTGGAGACACCACTGTGTCCCTTCCCCATGGCCTGGTTAAAGCCTTGCTTTGAGGAGAAGCCAGAGAGAATCCCAATAGCTCCAGGTGTGAGATGGGTTTAATCTGAAATTCCTGGGCTGTTTTGTCCAACTCAGGGGCCAGAGGCTGGGAAGGTCTGCTGAGTGCCAGTGAAATCCCTCCCTGTGCCCACCCTGCAGGGAGCTGGTGCAGGGGAGGATTTGCTGAGGCTCACTGGGGAGCACTCGCTCCCATCCCATCAAGCACTGCCATCTATTGACTCCTTCTGTTAGAGCCCGGTTTGCTTCGTTTTCTAGGAAAATATCCCAGGCCAAGCAGAGTTCAAATTGCCAAAAAAACTTGAGGAAGCATCTGTATTCTGGATTTTACTAGACAGAATTTAGGATTTCTTTTCCCAGCCCTGTAATCCTCAGTTCTAGCATTAATTATTTGCTCTCTTGGAGCACCAAAAGCATTTCAGTGCTTCTTCTGGTTGAAGCCACATTGGCTCCAAAATTCCCCTAAAACCACACCAAAACACAGTTTTTCTTCTCCTTGTAACAGGAACTTGTTTTCCTGCAGTTTTCCTGCCTTTTTGGGCTCAGTACACAGCTGAATTTGCAGTGATCCATCATAAGCTACTCTTACAGCATTCCTCCATCTATCCTGGTTTTAATCCTTGATAAATGAAGTATTAAATACTAATGGCAGTAAATGGAAACTCCTGGAGAGATGAAAGTGAAGAGCCCTTCTGCCATTCCTCTTCACTGAACATAATCCTGAATTATGGGATCCCAGTTCAAGCTGCTGTGGACAAGATATTGAAGGATTTTTTTCCCCAAGTTTTTGCCTGTGCATAATATAGTCTATTTTCCATTTTTTTTTCTGAAAAGCAGTCATGTAAATTATATTATAATGATTTGACTTTGGAGAATTTATGTTCCTGTATTATGTGGAGAGCAGAATGGCACTTCCCTCGGCATGATCACCCCTCTTTAATTGAAATGTAATTGTTTACTAAACCATTGCAGCTCAAAGGGAAAATTACTGTCATTTTGGTCTGTGGCTGCATACATTAAAGTGCCCCTTTTGTAGGGATTGAATTTAAGGAGAATAGGAACATTATCACAGATGATATATAAACATAAAGCCATTATCATTAAACTGTCAGCTGCAACTGACTTTGGATAACCAGTGTTAGTGGCAGCAAGAAATAGGGAAATTACTTGGAGAATGTATCTGTCACTTCAGCCACCACTTCTGCAACAGGACATGCTTGGAAGCTTTGGGGCTGTGAGCATTTTAGAGATTGGAAGAAAAAATGAGGTCATTTGGAGCCTTTGCAGTTATTTCCAGTCTCCCTGGTACTGCTTGGCAGGAATCAGGAGGGCTCATCTGGCCCTCAGAGGGGTTTGTCAGGTACCCAGCACCCAGAGCTGGGACCTTAAACATCCTTTGGGGATGGATTTCCAGGCTCTCCACAAAGGTGGTTTGTTCTTACCACCCTCATTTTCCAGCTGGGAAAATTGAGGGAGGGAAAACTTAGCTGACTTAAATTTGATTGTGCTCCAAAGCCCAAAAATACGTCCTGAGCTGAATTTCTTCATTTCTAATTCCCAATCCCAGTGTTAACCACTAGCTAAGCTATTCCTAATTACCTTTCTGAAATCCTGCTCAGTTTCAAGAGAATTAAATATTCTCCAAATTGATGCTGTAATGTGAAAATGAGTAAGTGGGTTCCTAGACTCCCAAGTCCTTGTTCCTAGCACAGAAATGCCTTGACTTTCTTGCTTTCTCAGCCAGAACTTCATGTTGTCAAATTTCTAATTGCTTGTTATTTAAATTAGAGCCCTCTGCCTGATTTTTCTAAGTCATCTTATTAACATAAACCTGTGAGTATTTTTGATCTTTAATTTTTGCTTGTCCTTTATGAGACATGAGATAAATTCTAGTTAAGGTATGAAGGATAAATTTCATTTTGAAAAAGGGAATCTTTTTTACCTACTCAGTGCTCCCTAGCACAGGGATTGGAAAGCAAACGTGACTGTAAAGATATTTTTAATTCCTTGAGTCTGACCTTGTATCTTGAATTTTTTTTTAAGTAAACCTGGAATTTCCAGTTGGGGAGTACTGCAAGGAGCATGGTCAGAGATAGGAGGGACTGTCAGATTTCAGCACAGAGCTGCAGTCCAAACCACTGAGGATTTGTGATGTGCATCAAGCAGGAGACAGGAATGACAGGATAAAAGACATGGTGCTATGACCTGCTTCACTGAAGGGGGCTCAGCAAGGCAGGGTATGGATTTTTTCCCTTTTTGAATCAAGTGTGTTCCAGGGAGGTCTCTTTGTCAGAGCCTGCAGCCATCTGAAGGACAGTTTTAGAGAAAAGAAGGGCATAAGGTCTCATCAACAGCTTAATTCACACTCTGAGGCCACTTCTCTGTAGGAGTCTGAGTGATCCTGTTGTGGTTTTTGTGGGGTTCTGGATTGCTGTCACTCTGGGGTGGTTGGACAGCAGAGGGTTCCCCAGGGCAGGAGCAGGGCAGGCTCTGCTCTGGGGCACTGAGGAGGGGATGGGACATTCCCTGGTGCTGCCACATCTGGAGGAGTCTTGTGAGGACCCTCCCAGTGCCCAGGCAGAGCCCCTGGGTTAACCTGCAGCTTCCACTGAGAGGGAAATGCCACAAATCACCGAATTTCTGTGCCCCAACACCTCTGAAATGTGTTCTGGACTAGGGCAGGAGCTCACCTTGCTGCTTCCTGTGTGAAGCTTGGGCAGTGGGTAAACAGGGAAACTTCTGGGGAAGATAAAGTCAAATATTGTGTAATTCTTGGGTGGGAAAGGGGAAAACAAATGTTTCAGGAAGTTGCCTGGCCCAGCAGAGGGTCGAAATTGGCACAATTCCATTGATTTTGTTCAACTTCTCCAGATGTTTCCACTTTCTCAGCCTCTGAGGACACTGGGCTGATCCCTCTGGGCTGTGTGAAACCCATGACTCCAAGCAGGCTCAGGGTCCCACAGTGAGCAGCAGAAAATCCTTGGGACTGGGACAGATTCCTTGTGCCAGGAATGAGAAGAGAAGGAGTGAGAGTGAGAAAGCAGCTCCAAACTCCCTCTCTCCAGAAAGCCTGAGCAAGTTCTTGTGAGATAAACCTGTGTTGTTCTCCAGATTCCATGACTCTCCTCAGATCCCTCCATTCCTCCACTCCTGGGGAAGGAGTGTTGTAGCCAGATGAGAAATACCAACAGCTCCTGTGTGTTTTCATGGAGAGAGCCCATGGGAGGAATATTTAACATTTAGGCAGTAAGTAGGGCTAATAGGAAATGCTAATTCACATTTCATTCTTTTGATCAGTGTATATTGAATGATAATTACAGTGATAGTACTTGGCACTTCTGTAGCACCTTTCATCTGGAGCTGTTAAAGTGTTCTGCCAATCTGAATGAATTCAGGCTTGCAGGCACTGTGGGGTTGCAATTTGCCATAATGCCTGAAAATAAATGGGAAACTAAGGCCTGGGAAGATTATACCACTTTCCCTATCATTCAAAATCTGTATGAAACAGCTGGGGCTGTGTGCTAGTGCTGCTGGTCATCTCATAAGAAACAAAACCAACTCAAGGCATCACTATAAATGGTGAAAGTGGTTTAAACTCACCAGGTGATTGGCCTTTACTCTCTAAAACATGTTTGTTTGACATTTTCTGTGGTAATTTACCAATTCAGTAGGCACTCAGGTGCTCTGGTGTATTTTTGTTTGAATTCCCCTCATAAAGGCAGAGAAACAATCTCAGATTCTCCTTGGATTTTTCAGCAACGTACTTGGATCCATATCCATTCTTTAGAGACTTCCACCTCCGAAACATGATTTGAGCAAAAATGTTCATTTCAAAGCTACTACAAGAAAAAATTGATAGTATTTCAGTCTCTTCCCAGGAAGCCCAAGTGCAAACAGCCTGGACTAATTGATGGGCTGTAGGGAGGCAAATGGACCTGACTGGTTTCATTTCTGCAGAGTGAATGAAAGGCAGAAAGTAAACAAACAAAAGCTTCAATTTGTTTAAACCTCTGGGCACTGAAAACTCTCACATTGCTGGTAGCACAAAGGAAAGAGGGCCATTAGAATATCCAACATGACAGTGTCCCTTTAATTTGTTTCTGGGTCACAGATAAAGAATTGTCCTGCAGATATGAAAGGTAGGATAATAAACACATTCCATCCTCCCTCTTTCAGCAGCACTGGCATTGTGCTTTCAGGAAACAAGTCAAGGAGTGGAAGGTATTATCTGAATCTCCTGGAGACTGGAACATGAGTGCCCATTGCATCAGAACCTTCATCTGTGAACTTCTTCCACTGGGGATTTGTGCTGCTTTAGCTCAGGGATATTCACTATTTGCTGAAATACTGAATTCATTGTGCTGGAATTCACAGAAATCTGTGTCATTGCTGAGTTCACTCTCAACAGTTTTCACTACATTACTACCAAGTTTTGTTTCTGAGACAGATTTTTTCTCCGGTTTAGACTAAACACTTCTCCTTAATTGCCAGAACATATTTTGAGCCATAACTTCTTGGTCTCTCACTGTAGATGTTCACATGGCACTGTGGACTTTGGTAATAATGAGGGTGCTGACAGGAAATGATGGGAGAGATTCCCCATCCCAGCTGGCAGTGATCTTATCTGTGTTGTTCACCCCGTGGAAGTGGCTGAGCCTTAACAGACATGGAGGAGCTTACAGCCCTTGACTGGATCGTTTGGAATTTGTTTTGGAGGTTTCTTCTTCCCCTCCAAATCCCAGCCTGGTGCTGCCTCGTGTGAGGCTTTCTCCAGGTGGTGACACTGTTGTTCCAAACCAAGTGCAGCTGCTTGGAGCAGCAGGTCTGATCCCTGCCCTCCTGGGAGTGCATGCACTCAGGACATTGCAGCTGCAGAACTTTGATTCCTGGCTCTGGGTGGAGCACACATGGGAAGATGACATTGATTTCTAGATACTTTTTTCAAACTTTAGTTGCCATGGAAACAAGATTCCCTTTCTCCTCCATGCTGTCACTTTTCCTCAGCACTGCACTCTGATAAGCAATAGGCTGTGTTTGTCCTCCCCACACGCTTTTTCCCAGTGATATTCATGGCTCAGGCATCAAGGATAATTTGAGAGGGAGCTGGGGAAGCTCTGCTGCTTTTCCTGAGGTGTTCAGGTGTTCCCAGGCCTGGCTCTCTGCCAGAAACTTTCTTGTCTTTATCTTCCTCCGTAATTACAGTGGATCATATCTTCCCTGCAACATTTTTCAAAGCACCAAGGAAATTAGCTCCAGAACTAATCATGTCTTTATTTCCTGAACGGCTCCGTGTAGTTCCCTACACAGCCCTGCAGAATGGGATTTGCCCTGAGCAGTGTGATCTGTCCCTGTCCCTGCCCTTGTCCCCTCCCTTCATTCCTGCCTCTTGCAAAGTCATCTCCATGGCATTCCCAGGATGGCACAGCCTGGCCTGACTATGGACTACATAATTAAGGTTACTTCACTTGACTAAACTCCAGGTTAATTGACTTTACGTTTCCCAAGGAGTCCCAAGGAAAAGGTGAGGGGTGATGGGGACAGGTGTTGCTCCTGGACAGAGGCTATTTAAGAGCAAGAAGAAAAAAAATTCTGCTGTTCTAAGTGGGTGGAGGAGGAGACCTTCATCTCCCTCCTGGGAAACAAGGGAGTGTCCCAGCTGGTGTGGCACTGACTGTGACTGAGGGACACATGCTGGCTCTGCCCTCGGGCCCTCTGGGAATGAAGCCTTCCTTGATAATTACCAACCAAGTCAAAAATAGTTAAGGAATAAGTGAATGACACTTAAATCTGCTTGATAGAATTGAGACTTCCTGCGGGGTGACAAAATTTGGCTTTAAAGATAGTAAATCCACAGCTAATAATTAGGCAAGAAATAGTCACTGCTAAGACCCAAAAATAGGATCTGTCACTTGCAATGTCTGTCTTATTATTTTGAGGGATAAACCAGCAGTGAACTTAATTTTTGCCTCCAGTTCCTGAAGGATATTCTTTTTGGTTTATATCTTTCAATGTGAGTGCTTTAAGAGAATTGTCACTTAGGCTGCCTCACATCACCTTCCTCAGCACCTCAGCCCAAAATCAGACAAAAAGTATGAGCTGAGGAAGGAGAGGAAAGGAGTAAAGGTGGAGAAAAAGACCAGGGAGTTGTCTTGCCTTGGTTTTCATTTCCCTCTGAGCTTTCTTAATCAAAAAGCTCTCTGATCTGTGTGTCCTGAAGGATGGAGAAATCATGAAAGCCAGGCTGGTACTCCTGGAAATGTCATGTGTGAGTTTTATTTATCCTTTCATTGTAATTTTTCTCCCTTTTTCCAAAGCTGTAAGTAGGAGGTGAATCAAACTGAAATAGTCATTTTCATAAATTCTGAGATGAGGATAAATGAACTTCATCTTCAGTGTTTGTACAATGTCTGGGAAGTGAGTTGTCTAGGGAGGTAGATAGGGGAAATGCAGGGCTGATGTATCATCTGAATTCCAGTTGGTATTCCCCACACCTTCACAAAAGTGAGCATTTTTGTTTGATTGCAGCTGTAATTATTGCTGAATACAAATGCTCCAATTTAAGCTGCAGAAATGTGGGGAAAGTCTTTGAAGCCAAGAGCATCTGCCTGGAACATGAGTTTCATATTTGAATGAGTAACTTTTACTGCAAAATTACACAATGAATCCCTACATTCAAAAGATAATAATATTTTTTTTTACTCTAAACACATCATCTACCAACTGCTTTTTAAAATTTATTGGCTTGGCAGCTGGTTTTGTAGAAAATGTGTTACTAAGAGCACACAAGGTTTGTCAGAGAAAATGAGGCAGCTTGGTGCTGATACCTTCCTGTAGACTTAGAGCTGTTGTGGGAATGCTGTGGGAATCATCAATGTTGTGGGAAATGGGGTTCTCTCTTCTGCTATTTGCCCCAGAGATTTCAGATGGGGGTGAGCAGGGAGATGCCTGACACAGCAGGACATCTACGTGCCACACATCAAAGCAGGGATAAAACACCCTCATCAACCAGTTTACTCTGCATCATGCCCAAAGGTGGACTTTAAAAGGGAGCAGTAATGTAAAGAGATTCGTGGGGATGGTTTTCTCCTCTCCCCTGTGTGTTTATTGCTCCTCCTGGTGAGCTGTGATACCTGTTTTACCAGGAGCAATGGATTTGGGTGGTTGGAGGGCTGGCATAGGAATGAGCACTGGAGAAGTCATCCTGGCTTTGCAGCTTGTCTGGGCACTGTCAGTGTAACAAATCACTTGGACAGCTCTGCCTTCACACCCTCCCTGTGTGCCCTGCCAAGCCCCTCCATTCTGACAGCATCTCCTACCTGCTCTCCCACCTCCAGCAGCCTGCCCTCCTTTCTCCCTCCTTGCACAGTAAGCTTGTTGAAGCATGGATCTGCCTGGAGACTGGCTTTTACAAGGCATATTCTCGTTTCTGAGATTGGGAAAGAATTAAATTAATCTGCTTGCTATGAAAAAATACCTTCTCTCCTGAAATAGAAGGGTACAATGGTTGATGCCAACTATTCTTAGACAGGTTTTGTACCTGGTGTAATGGTCACTGTCAGTGACCCACTGGAGCTGAAGTGCTGCCCCACAGAAACAGTTCCAAAGTGCAGCTCCTGAAAGCTCCTGGGCTCCTTGGCTCTTGGCAAAACCCCAAGGGACCTGGATCAGGATGTTTCAGAGTGTTGGATGTGGCAGTTTATCCTCTGGGTTGGGGAACTCCGTTGTGCCTGTTGAATAAGGAACCTGCTCCATCCCACTGAAACCCTCCTGCAGGTGCCATCCTTGCTTGGCTGTCCCCAGTTCTGCCCTCTCTGGGTGAATCACTGAGTTTGCTCTTCAAGGTTACTTGCATTCTCCCTGTGTCTCTGTTTCTGCATCTTTCATCCCTGATTGCTCAATTACCCTTCTCCTGCCTTCCCAAGGAATATTTATCTGTCTTGTTGGGATGTGAAATGTTGACAGTATGATAATTACAAAGCTGGGAACAAATAATCCAGAGTAGTGTGAGTTTGTTTTAATAGGAGAACAAAAGAATCCAAATTGGAGAATGAAGTGATCCCTGAATAACAACAACTGTCAAAGTGGGGTTGTTGTCTGGGTTCTTCCTGATACTGGAATTTCTTCACCCTTTGTTGATGTCCCACCTGTTCCCTGTCCATGTTCCATGGAAGTCACCAGTGCCAATTGGAGAATCCAGACCCTGACTTCCCAAGGTTTCTGTTACTTTACCAAAGGCTGGGAAGGAAATCTTCCCTGAACAGAAAAGGACCAGAGGGAAATGCTGCAAAGAAGCAGTTAGCTGAAAATATGAGGGGGAATGTCCTGAGCTGAGAGCTGCCAGTCCATGGAATTCTTTCTCCAGGGCAGTTTCAACAAGATAGGTAAAATCCTTATGAAAATGGAGCTCAAGCAGCAATCCTTTATTGGCCAGAGGTGGGAAAGGGATGAGATGCTGTGTGTTAATGTGTTCTGTTGCTGCTGCTTCTCTGTGATTTGCTGATATTCACATGTGTGAGATTTGCTATATTCATAATTAACCCCCAGTGCCTCTCATTTGATGTAATTCCAGCTTTCCTGACCTGGCCAGACCCACATTGTCCCCTGGGTGACCTGGGGGACATCAGTGCATCTCCATGTGATTTTTCAGCTGGGCTGAGCTGGGTGTTTGCAATGACACTGCAGATCTGATCCATCTCTGGCCGTGGCAGGGCAGTGTTGCTAAGCAGCACTTACAACATGAGCTGCTTCTCACATTCCAGGGCTGCTTCATGGCCTGGCTCCCACACAGCCCCTCTCATGATCCTGAAGTGCTGCAGCTCCATGTTTATCCTTCAACAAGGGCACCAGGCTGACCACAGCCTGTGGAGCAGCTGTGTTGGAGCTTTTATTGCCAGTTGCTTCTGGCCACACAATTAGTTTGCAGCTACTTTGTCATTCCTCTGGGGTTTAGCCTAATCCCAAGACACTCATGTCTCTTCCCTCATCCCTTTAGAATAAGGTTTTAAGGTAACATCACTCAGAGCAAGTGGTGGTTCCTTGCTCCTGGTGAGACATCAGGGGAGGTTTAGATGAGATGTTTTATGAGGAAAAATTACTTCATGGAAAGGATTGTCCAGTGTTGGAACAGCTGCCCAGGGAAGTGTCACCATCCCTGGAGTGGATGTGGCCCCTGGGGATGTGGTTCAGTGGTGAACAGGGGGGTGGTGCTGGGTTGAGAACTGGACCTGATGTTGTTAAAGATCTTTTCCAGCCTTAACAATTCCATGATTCTCTGATCTGCTTCTGCCCCTCGGGCTCACAGGGGGACTGGGAACAGTCCTGAGATCTATCAAATAAAATGGAGAAAGAGACACTGGGGGACTTGGCACCCAGGAAAACAAAGTCATGGGTTCAGGAGAACACAGGTTAATCTGTGGGTGCCTTTCTGGGTCCAGAGAGGATAAACCCTTTTGGTTTTCCTTTGGAGTTCACATCTCTCCTGCTCTGCAGACTTTGGGAGTCTTGCTGTCCTTTTCCCTTTCCCTGGCATTGCCTTGGGCCAATCTTCAGAGCAAGCTGGGCTTTGCCATGTGAACAGAATTTGGAGGGGCTGGTTGAAAAACTTGCAAAAGTGTCATTTCCTAAGGTTTCTGCAGGTTTCTCATAAGTTTGGGGGTGTCTTCAGCCTCAAGGTTGACACTCTCTTGCCTCCCATGTGCCCAAGTTCAAAACAGCCCCTGTGCAGGCCTCGTGTATCCTGGAAATGCATTTTTTGGGGAAGGGAATTCCCCAGGGGCCATGTGCTCAGTCACCTGAGCAGAGCCCTTCATCACACCTGACAGGAGCAGAGCTGCAGGACACCAAAGCAACTTATAACTCCAAAGTTCAAATCCAAAAGAGCTGCCAGAAATAAATGATATATGAAGTGTTTGAGGGGCTACAGACACTTCCAGCCCTGTGCCTTTAACACTGAACAAATGAAAAATATTTGATCCATAAAGGTCAGCTCTGTACAGAAATTCCCTTCCTGCCCTGCTTCAGTGCCAGGGACCACTTGGGGATTATTTCTGTTCTTGGGCTTCTGAGAGACACAAATGGTGCCTGGACTCACCCTCAGGGTTGTTTGGGGCTCTGCATTCTTGGGGTAGCTCAATGCAGTCTTGTTCTACAGAGAGAAGGGTTAAATTGTGCACTTAGATGTCTTGACCTAGTGAGAAGCAACATCAAATGTTCCCCAAGAAAGGTTTCTCTTTTATTTTGGAAGCTAAGACTAACATTGGTAATTGTACAAATGGGTAAACTCATTTGTTTGGAACATTTATGGCTATAAAAGGATGCTTAGTGTTGGCACAGCTCTACTTGTTTCACAAATACAAATATTAATTATCCATTCAGTGGAGCCTCAATAAGAGGCTATTTCCATGTGCTGTGCAGGAGCAGAAAAAAACCCAAACTAATTCCAAAATTAAATTTAATTTGATATAAAAAATAAAAATTGTAAAGCCCAGAATAAGGATGGGTCTGGTAAAAAAGATTTACTCCCAGTTTTGTACCTTATCCCTGACATAGCAGAACACATGGAGACCCCAGTGC
>JANPWX010000145.1:815493-868955 GCA_024734555.1 Trochalopteron elliotii | reverse complement strand
TGTGGAATTCTGCAGTTCCTGCATCTCAAAGGCATATGGTGCTGATGGGTTTGCACATATGCTTTAAAAGTATTATAATACCAAAAATATTCAAACATTGTAATAGAATATAAGATTATTTCCAGGTTCTGGAGTAACTGAAAATGCCAAATTTGATAAGGAAGAAAAATTTAATGAGGGTCCCTTCCTCAGTGTGCAGTGAGATGATGGCATTGGATTTTGGGTTTGTCAAATGTGTAAGAAAAGAGCCCAAATCACAGCAGATTTAATTGTGCTGTTTTGAATTGTGCCATCCTGTTTTAGCTGAAGTTGCTGTGGTTGTGATTAAGCCATTCCTCAAAAGGATTTGTTTTGTTTTCTTCTGCCTTCGTTCTTTGTGTCTTTATCATGTCTTCAGTCAGCTCTTGTGATTAGAGCGATTGTACTCCGGGCTTGGAGATGTCAGAGGCAAAACAGCAGAAACAAAGCAAGAAGAGCAACACCCTTGCACTGGAGAAATGAAATCTGTGCTCAGTGGGAGCTCTGAGTGTTCCCACAGAAGCTGTGGCTGCCCCTGGATCCCTGAGTGTCCCAGGCCAGGCTTGGGACAGCCCCAGTTTGGGGCTTGGAGCACTCTGGGGTAGTGGGAGGTGTCCCTGCCATGGCAGGGCTGGCACTGGGTGCTGCTCAGGGTCCTCCCAACCCAAACTGCTCTGTGGTTCCGTGGTTCACCCCTTTTCCTTGCCAGGCTTGATGAATTCTGTGCCACATTGCTCTTTGAGCTTTCAGGGATTGCATGGGGCCATGCTCTTGACCACAGTGATTGTCTCTAAAGACCCTAAAAGATCTCCTCTTGCTCAGACCTTAAGCTGTGCAGGGATGAATTTATATAGCTGGTACTTCTGCTTCCATTGTAAAGGATATTTCATTATTTATTCTTGCTGAAGGGATTCTTGGGCTCTGCAGATTTCATTTTTTGTCATTTCATAGAGACTATTAACTTCTGAATGAAACCTTTCTCAGTTACTAGTTTAATCTTTGCTAAGATATTTTTGCTGGTGGTGAATGCTGCCCACACACAGGAAGACACAATTCTGTCCTAGACAGCTCTCAATATAAACTTAAAAGTGTATAAAGAACATGCATGTAAAGGGCAGTGCTTTAATTGCTGGAACTGCCAAGAATGCAGCTCAGCTAGAGGAGCAGGCAGTGCTCAGAGGGTGGGATTAGCCTTGTTTGTCTGGAGATCAGAATCAAATGTTGTTTAAAGTCATAAATGAAGAAGAAATGGATCATGTCCTTATGATCTCACTAGGAAAGCTCGGCGGTCACACCCCAGGTCAGAATCTCTCTCCTGTATTTTCACAGACAAAGTTCTGTCTTCTTTTCTTACCCTACCTAAAAATTACAGAAGGTATTAATTCACACATCAGGCTTTCTGATCTCTGGTGTGCACTATGGAGGTGCAAAGTATCACTATAGCAGCATAATTTATCAGCATTAAAATCTCTGACATCTCATTCTCCCAAGGAAGCTGGCAATGAAAACAGAAAATGGCTCCGTGTGATTTCCTTCTGGTGGCAACAAATGTAAAAACAATGGGAAACAGAAGGAAAGTAATGTCTTGCTGCCACCCTAAACTCTAACTTCCAAATCCTGCACGAATCATAGAACAGTTGTGGAGATGTGGAATATACAGTTGAGGAAGAAAAATGTCACCATTGGTTGCAGGAGGCATTTGGGTTTTTCTTTATCAGTGCCCTGTCCAGAGTTCAAAGCTGTTCCTGGATTGAAGAAGGGGCTTAATAAAATGAGGACGTATGTGTGGGTGGGCTGGCAGTGATTAAGGAGCTCCAGTCTCTCATTCCTGGGCCAGAACCTTCTCACCAGAGGAGTTTAGGACAATATCAGGTGTTTGGCCAGTCATGCATTTTGGATTTTCCCTTCACAGCAAATATTGGCCAGTGTCCATAGCAGGCAGAGCCTGGTCCAGTCAGAGGAACAACAACATGGAGAGTTGATGAGTGTGAGGCTGAAACCACATTGATATGATGAGAATGAGGTTAATACCACATTGATATGATGAGTGTGGGGCTGAACCACCTGATATGATGGGAATGGGGCTGATACCATGAGTTGGGGCTGATACCACATTGATATGATGAGTGTGGGGCTGATACCACGCTGATACCATGAGTAGGAGGCTGGCTAAGGTCTGAGTACTGAGGGAAGTATCTTAACAATGCTCTAGATAATGCAAATCCTCAAATTTGCTTTTCACAGCCATATTTCTCTACAGTATAAAATTCTCTAAAGGTATTTCTTAGGGACAGAACCCTTTTGAAAAGGCCTTTGTTATCTCACAGGCTGGCTTTGTGCAGTATGACAGAGTGTACAATGTGATGGCCTGTGTTTTATACCTCCTGCTATTTCAGTCATGCAAATAGCTCCCAGAGAAATATTCAGTGCACACAAATGCATGTTACATACCTCGTTTGTAAGTGAAGTGGCACTTAATAAATGTGAAACACCTTTGGTTATCTAGATGTTTGAAATTCTTGCTGCACTTACGAACAGGAAAGTCACTTCCATAACACAGAGTGCCCAGGGAGATTTTGCAGCTTGAGAAAGACATCATGTGAGCCATGAATATCCGAGGTGGGGAAGGAGTGTTTAAATGGCATGAACAAATGACAGGTTTCATGGAAGTTACACTGTGATTATCGCCCTGCAAGACATATTAAAGGTATTCATTTATAAAAGTGAGCTGCTGAGGATCCATTCCTGTGTGTTGAGTGGAGAAACTCCTGAGGCTCCTGCCTGGAGCAGAGGGTGCACTGTGAGCATGGCTGGGATGCTGCTCTGGTACTCTCACACTTCCTTCCTCACGCACGGCAGAATCTGTGCTTGGTCCGTGGATAGCTTCCCCTTTTCCCAGGGCTGGGGAAGGGAATCAGAGTGTGCAGAACCTCAGCTTCTGCGGGGATTTACTGAGTTGTTTATGTGGAGCTGATCTGTCTCTTTAGTGTGATGGTGCACAGGAGGAACGCACCTTCAGGCTTCACCCCAAAATCCTGCTTTCTCTTTAAAACGCCCCCCAGAGTGCTTGACCCTCTCACACCGTTCTCATACTCTGTAGATGCCGGCCAGCACAGTGATATTATACTTTTATTGCCTTATTTAGCGGAGAGATTAAATGTAATGTTCAGATTATGTAGAACATTAACTCCTAACAATAAGCAAATAACACATTAGAAGCTTTGCTATTAAAACGTTTGATGCTGGCTCTGCTGTGGAGCTCTCCAGGAGCCGTGACTTATGTTCCGTGAGGGAGGAGGCTCGGCGAAGGAGAAGGAACGAGCCGGGGTCTGTCTCTTCTCTAAGGTGGTGCCTGTAGCCCGGTGTTAGGACGAGCTTTATGGAGCTCCGTCCGTGTAACCGAGACACCTGAGGCGGGCTGTGCCGGCCATGGCGAGTGCGGGCGGTTCCGAGCAGGTAGCGGAGCGCTGTGTGCCCGTGTGCCGCCGGCTCGGCGTGGGTGGCGTCCGGCCCCGCGCCCAGCCCCTGCTCCCGTCAGGAGCTGCGATGTGCCAGTCTTGTCTTTCAGACGGGGTTTTTATGGGAGCTGATGGTTGCCAGGGCAACAGAGGCTTCGGGGAGTCTCGCGCGCCGCAGCCCCGGCCTGGGAGCGCCGGGAGCAGATGTTGGCTGACGCCGGGCGCTGCTCGTGCGGGAGCTGCCGGGGACGCTGTGCCCGCCCGGCTGCACGGGCGGCTCCGCTCCCCGCTCTCCGCTCCCCTCTGCCTTGTAATTTAGTATTCTTGTCTCACCCCACAGGGGTTCCTCAGCCGTCGGCTTAAAGGCTCCATCAAAAGGACAAAGAGCCAACCGAAGCTCGATAGGAACAGCAGCTTCCGGCACATTTTACCTGGCTTCAGGAGTGTGGACCATGAAAGGTAAGGGGACGTTTCGCGGATGGTGTGGGAGACAGAAGGAGGAGATTGATTTTTTCCAGCTCTTGTTAAGATCTTGCTTATTTTATTCAGAGCGAGGGCTGCGTCTCTGATAGAAGTAGACTCCGTTAATTGCAAGAGGGGTAGTTTTAATTTGTTGCTGAGGGTACGGCGCGAGCCCTCTCTTTTCAGGTTAAATTCCAGGTGCAGAGAAACCTGACTGCTCTGCTTTCTCTTCCCCAATAAATCCTAAATTGATGCACCAGCGTATAAATAGCACAGAGATGCAGCAGCCAGAGCCGGCTGCTGCAGGTGAGGGAGGGAGGGGAGGGATGCTCCCGCACTGGACTGCACCGATCACAACTGGGTTACACACGGCAGGAACAATACCGCGGAACAATAACAACCATAATCTCTCCAAATCCCTCTCTCCCCCTCACACACATCCGTCTCCATCCCGCCGTTGTCTGCCGTCATTACACGGAGATGGAGCCTCGGCGTGTGGCCGGAGCTGCTGCTTCTGCCTGAGCCATGACAGGAGCTCGGTCCGGGAGGGATGTGTTGCAGGGAACGTGCAGATGGATCCGATAAAGCATTTCACGTGGGATGGCCAGTATTGGAGCAAATTGAGAGTACAATAGAAGAGAAATGAGATCTTTGAGATTCTTCAGCTGGTTAGAAAGTAGAGCAGCTCTTTAGTGGATTCGTGTGGATTTGTGTCCGTGTAGATTTGCATTAACGTGAGCATCAGACAGGCACCGTTCGAGGTAAATTCATGAGTAAATTCACATGCAGATCAAGGTCATGGCTGGGGAAGACCAGGAGATTCCTTTACCAACCACAAACCAGTGGTTTGCTTCTAAAAGGAAAATGTTACAACCTTACACAAATCATTTTGGGGAGTGACAGAAATATTGAAGTGCCAGGAAAAGTCTGTGTCTGAAAATTCCGCCAGGCTGGACATACCCTGATGTAACCAGTTCTGAGCAGAGGCAGTTTAATATACCAGGATGGTACTTGAGAACCCATTGAGTAAATGCTTCACTTTGAAAAGCAATGACAACTTACTTTGTTTTAGCTGTACTTATTCATTGGAGGGGCCATGAGCTTTTGAAGCTCACAAACAACAATTGTCAATCTGGATTTTTCCTTACCTGACCTATTGCAGCCTCCTAAGCTTTTTCCTTCTGGATTCTGCAAGTGAAGTGATTGTGCTGGCTCGTGCCGAGTAAGATTTCAGGGATTACTGTCTGTGCAGACAGAGCTGGTTTGGTTCCTGTGCTGCAGTTTTCCCAAACGCTCGAAGTAGGGCACTGCGTTCCAGGGGGAAGTGAGCCGAGCCGGGAATGTGCCTACGGTGCTGCTGCTTTGCTCCAAGAACAGGCACATTAGGCAGGGGTTCCCTTCTACTGACTGAGTTTTGTTTCGTTCTGTCACTTGGCAGGACAGGACAGGGGAATTAACTGTTCTGGCCAGCCCTGCAGCCAGAGTCATTTTCCCAAATTAAGCCTTGTAATTTCCCTGCCCTCCCAGCACAGCAGCCCGGGAGCTGGCGGGGCTTCCCCAGACCCAGATGTGCTGTAGCTTCTCCTTAAAGACACTCGGGGAATCCTGCAGTGCATTTGCAGTGTAGAGCTTAAAGGGTGGCTTACAGGAGAGGTGGCACTTGGCAGCCTCGAGTAACCAAGGATTTGCTTATATGAGTATGAGAAACTGAAAATGAATGGCACCTTCATGATATCTGAGATTAGAGCTTCTGTTAGGCAGGCATCTCTCAAAAATACACTTCCCCTGTGATACACAGACATCCCTGAGCTGCAGGACACTGAGACTCAGAGGCTTTTGACAGCAGGCTCTTAGTCCCTCGCTGCCACCGTGGTGTCAGATCTGTCAGGTGAGCAGGAGTCCTCTGCAGGAGAGCTTGGCCTTAGGGACTGCTGCTCTCAGAGAGGTGAAAGCAAAGCAGCAGCTGGGCCTCTCAGTCATGCAGCGAGGCTTTGGTTACAGAAGATAATTTTATCTTTCTGAACATTCCCATCTCACTGTATGTGCACAATGTGTATAAAAGAGCTCGGGTCTTTCAGATCATTCTCGTGCATTTGCTGCTGTGCTTGTCTTGCTTGTAATCCAAGAAGTGTTTCAGAGAAGCTTTTGGTATTGGAATATTTGCCTCTTAAATATTTGATTCTTGACTCCATCTTGTATCGAAGCTGATTGTTCAGGAACCACTCCTCTGCTCGTGGAAGTCACCATTATAACAGTGTTCTGTTCTGGAGCGTGGGCCAATTTTTCTGGGAATGCCACAGCAAAAATGAATAGTGCAGTAAATGCAGTCAAAACACTCCAGGTTGAAATACTGAGCTACAGTAGATCATAAATGCTTCTGTTACTTGGCTTCTTTGTATCTAAATTGGGACTGTTCCTGCCCCTTAGTTCCTTTATTTTTCCCTTCCTTGCATGTCCTGTTTATGCTGCAGATGAATATATGAAATACATGAACTGTGCACATGCATGTTCAGACAGATAATGACATGGATGTGGCTTGTGTGTGGGGCAGAGAATGTAAACAAATAAATTTCACTAAATTACTGTCGGGTTCACATGGATGGATTTGGCCAAATTTTGCCAGTCTTGTGCATACTGAGGGTTTTTTTGCTGTTACAGTAACAGTAATATGATTATTGATAGTCAAAGAAGCAAAATCAGAGCAAGTGTAACTCACCTTCTGTATGAGAGGTGCATTAATATGGGACAATCAGAGTGTGTAAATATGAGATCTAAAGGAGGATTGTGGAATGAGTGTTCCTTTCAATTTGCTGGCTGGTCATATTGCTTGTTAGAGCTAAAAAGGGTTCCAAAAAGTGGCTTTTTGCTAACAATGTCTCCTGCCTCCTGATTTATTACAGCAGCTCACTAAGTTTTTATCATGGAGCACTGAATGCTTGGCTTTGTAGTGGCCTCTGGAATCAGCCACAAATCAAGCATTTGGCAGATGGATTTTTCTTAATTGGACCCACATTTCTCCTACAAAATTTGTGATGGAGAAAATTTCTGGGCTGGACATGGAGCACAGGGAGTAGAGCCAGAGAAGGGAGAGAAGGTTGTTCTGCTGCAGTTGTTAATTTTTGGTGGGGATGTATTGCTGATGGTTTTCTTGTAGTGGCAAAGGTGATTTTACACCATCACTGAGAGGGCAGGGCCACAGTATCACTGTGTGGACAAATGCCTTCAGATTGTCTTAATTTGGTGAAAAATGGGTATTCTGGGTAACTGTATTCTGATGGAATCCCTAAACATTGCTGGAGGCACCTTTCCTCAGTGCACCTAGAATCCATGTAATGCTACGGGACTCTGGACTACCAACATTTGTGATTATTTTGCAAGGTTTTTGTTTTTTGTTTTTTATAATTCCAGGAGATAACATTCTATTTAAGCTTTTATTGGCACTACAAAAACCCTGAGCATATGGTTGATTGTTAAATGAGCCTCAGCCTTGGAAGGGGTACAGCCCTGCATTAATAACAGCAGCAACTTGCACCACTGAGACTTCCTCTTTAAACTCCTTTTTGTCTTTAGCCCATCCAAAATGTTTTCTTCTAACCCCCAGAGGGAAGAGGAATTGTACAAGTCATGTACTGCAGCACATTTAATTCCCACTGTAGTACCATGCTGTCTGTTGTAGGAGCTTTCCATGTGCACAAAAACTTATTTTGGTTCACCAGGAGTTGATGAATGTCTGTGCTCCTGTAGCAGACTTAGTTTGGGAGTTCCTTGGAGATCTAGTTTGTTTATTCCCAACAAACATGATATGCCAAGTATTTTTAGGCATGATGAAATTGGTTAAGCTTGATGAGAATCTGGTGAGTGCTGCATGGTGAAGGATGAAGAAGTTGCTCTATTTCCTCTGGAACTGGAAAGAGGAATGACTCATCCCTCAGAAGTAGGGCAGTGGCAGACCCCAGAACCACAGAGGGCTTTCAGATCTGTGTGAACTGAGAGCTGCTTCCTCTTCTGGCTTCTACTTAAATGGCATTATCCAGGGAAGCTGCTGAGTGGGAAAACCTGCCCCAGAGGGGACCCTGAAGGGTGGCACTGACACAGCCAGGCTCTGGTTTGGATTGGAATGAAGACATTGAGGAAACTCCGTGCAGTTTGTGTAGGGGAACCATCCAGCCCCATCAGCAGTGACTGAAATGCAGAATAAAACCTCTTGCACAGCCAGGAGCTTCCAGTAGTCACTCCTGTGACACTCCATGTCATTCATGCTGGGGGTGGTGCCTGTCCCTGCCCCCCCCACATCAGGGAACAGAAAAATCAAGATTCAAGGACAGTCTCAGAATTCAGACTGCCCTCATGCAGTACCTGCATTTATACCAAGGCTGCTTTGTCCTGGAATAAGCAAATCAGCCTTTTAATGGGGTTCCTTTGCAAAATATTTCTTGAACCAGAAAGTTAATTACTGATCTCTAATTAAGTGGCTGTGTTAAGAGGCTGGAGTAAAATCAGAGAGAGCTGCTTTGAAGGAGCGATGCAGGAAGAAATTATCATTTCTCTCCATAAACTGTGATGTTCCTCTTCTTCTCGTGGTATCAGGAAGTTTAGACATTTTAAAAAGGAGAATGTTGTTAATGGAAAGGGAGCATTTTGAAAGGACTTTTCTGGAAGGCATTGAAGGGATGGTGATTTAATAACTCCAAGAGGGACAGAGATGGATTGAAAGCAATGTGGGGCCTTTCAGCTTCTCCCAAGGCAGCAGCAAGGTCCCAACTGTTCCTGCTGTTAATTTGACTTTTGCAGATACCTGTGAACTTGTGTCAGAAGCTGCCTGAGGTAAATACGTTCCCCATTCTCAAAGGATACAGAAACACTTTCCTTTATCCTACACTTCCAAACCAACTTCCTAATTGAACAGGGGGTCACGCCTAAAGCTTTCAGTAAAGACTGTATCAGCTCCTGCTAATTCTTCAAGTTATAATAAACGTCAGGGGAAGGGCTGAGAGGCTGGAATGATTCTCATAGAATGATGGCAGAATTTTCCCAGCCTTTTTCCCAGCTCTGCACTCGCTGGTTCCTGACAGCCCCGTGCCCCATGGGGGGCAGCCGGTGCCTTGACTCCACTTGGAGTCACGGAACAAAATTAGAAAATCCTTCCTGCTCCGGCATATGCAGCACTGCTGGGATAATTGGCTTCATGCATCTTACAATTAGCTTGCAAAAATATGTTTTGCATCCCTGACCTTTTCTCTATACGCAAGGCCATTGTTTCCCTGTCCTGCTTAATTACAAAATAGAGCGTTGTGTGAGGAGAGAGACGACATCGTTGGATCGTCGGCTCTTAATTTGACAAGACATCGTAATGGGGAGTTTTCATACCCAGGGCACTGAATTAGTGTAGCGTGAAGCCACATTTCTGCAAACCTACTAAATAAGGAGAAGTTAATTTTCTGCTCCATCTTTTTGACGTTTGTAATCAAAGCATTGTATTCCAGCTGCAGATGGTTAGCGCGTGAGGGATGTTTGGGAAACGCCGACAATCGCCGGGCATTGTCTGCGCGCCCGACGAGCAGGCTGATTAATGGATACAAGGATGCTTGCTTTGCTTTCCTTTTGCTGCTCTCCCAGCCTGAATCCACATTATTGACTCGTGTGGCCACTGCCTGGCAGCTGGGATGTGGTGGTGCAGCAGTGCACACCTCAGGGGTACAAGCAGAGAGCACAGACTGAGCCAGGGTGACAGTTCCACAACACTGTGGCCCGTGGTGTCGTGATACTCTTCAGGTTGAAGATAGACACTGCTACTCCATTGCATCAACATTTTGTTTCCAAACACACCATTTATTCTGACTTTGCCCTGGTGAGGTTTTCATGTGCATGAATTTCAGTGCAATTACATTAGCATTACTCTTCATGTCAATAACCTCAAAGGAAAAAAAGAGAAAGAAAATGCCATCACTGCAGCTTTTCTACCAGAGAATGCTTTCTGTTCCTTCTAGACTCTTCTCTGCTTTTCTAATTATCATCTGTTTACAATAGATACTGAGATACTTCTATCCCAGGCTTAAACATCCCCCTGCCGTGGGCAGGGACACCTCCCACAGCCCTGAGCAACCTGGTCTGTGGAAGGGGTGGAATGTGATGTGCTTTAAGGTCCCTTCCAACCCAAACCAGTCTGGGATTCTGGCACACAGTGAAAACTGCTCCTGATGAAAGCATCACTCAAACACTGAGAGGAACAGTTCTGCTGTCCCAGCCTGCTGCCCATGTGTTCCCCTTCCCATCACACGACCTTGGGAATGGCAGCAAGTGGATTCAAGGAGAAATGATCATTTAAGGGGTGATTTTCTTTTTGGTTGGGGCACTGAACCAGCTCCAGTAGCTGCAGAGAAGTGGGAAGATGGCAGAGCAGGGACTTTCCCTGTTCCTGGCATGTGCAGCTGTGTTTAATGGGATGTAACTGCACTCTCAGTTTTTGCCCCTCGTGCTGTGTGGGCCTGGGGGAAGGATATCCAACTGGCATCTGCCTCCAATTTCCATCTTTGCTGGAATTTCCCATCTCCTGGGAGAGATCCATTGCATGTTGGCTCACATTTTGCTGTCCTCTACTCTTGTCATTTCTAGTGGCAATTAGTTTTAGCAATAAATGGTTTTCTCTCTTGGAAGGAAGGAAGGAATGTTTTAAAATAACTTTTCAAACCAACTTCCGCTCTGTTCTTTATTAAAACCTTGCAAAACCTCGATTGGAAAATCTGTGTGAGGGATAAAGAGGTGCAAGTGAGCATGGAAGTGAGGTGGGGAAAGGTTCCAAGCCTTTGTTCAGGGCTGGGAGACGCCGATGTTTGACGTGTGTTCCTTGTTATCCCAGCTCTTATTGCAGTGCTCAGGGCCTGAAATGCACTGATTGTAGCTGGAGGCAGCAGCTGGAGCTGGAGCTCACTGCTGGCTCTGACTTGTACAGAGCACTGCCTGTAATGATGTTCAGGACTTGTGAATACCAAATAACTCTGTCAAGTTCATCTGTCAGCTGGGAGGGAAGGAAGAACCAGATTGAGGAAAAATCTGCTTCCTCTTTACCATATTCTTTAATAAAACCTTAGGATGTCGAGCCTCTGAAATGGTTATTAGTGAGATTTCAAGTAGTTTGTTCACCTATGGATATTGTATGATAGTGATATTATGATGCTTTTCTTGTTGGCAGAGTTTACAATTCAAATCTCCAGTACAACTACTGGATGTCTCACTTAGGTTCTCTTCCACACAATTCAGGTCTGGTGTGATGAAAAAAAAAGCAAAAACTGATTTTAATTGAATTAAACCAATGCATTTTAGCTGGAATTAAAATGTAATTTGCTTAAAAATACTGAACTGATTTGAATTAAAGCCAGAAATAAGAATTTAGCTTTAATCCACATGTGTTATATAAGTAATTATATGAGAAAGGGCTGTGGCGTGCCTTGTGTGTGAGTGGTAATGTGCAGGAGGGTGCAGTCCCTCATTCCAAAGGATGGAAATGCAGTAGGAATTAGAAAGGCAGAGCTATTCCATCAGGCTGTGCCCTTTGCTCACACTTACAGATGTTTCTGGGATTAAGCTGCCCCTGTCCCCTGCCCCCCAGTGCAGGGGGGATTTCCCACATCCCATCCCAGCTCTCCGTAGGAATCCCTGTGCAGAGCAGGCCTGCAGCAGATCCCAAATGATTTACATAACTCGGCTCTATGTACCTTGAATTATTAATATTTTGCTGTCCTGGCTGTGTGGGGAGATTTGTTCCATGAGGGATGTGTTTGTTGCTATATAGTAGCACTTTAGATGATAGGAATCCACGGGGGGAGAGAGAGAGAGAGAGAGAGAGAGAGAGAGAGAGAGAGAGAGAGAGAGAGAAAAGGATGAAGGATTTACATGTTAAATTCTTTTGGTGAGAGCAGAGTTTCTACCAATGCCTGGCTCTGAGGATTGGAATGAAAGGCTCAGGGCTGCTGTTGCTCATCTTGGAGTCTGGTGTTTATCCTCTGCCTGGCCATAACCCCCCTGGGCCCCAAGCAAAGCCAGGTGCCATCGGGATGGATCCTGGCATCTCCTGCCTTTCTCCAGTGCTCCCAGGGAAGGTGGCAGTGCCAGTTGTTTGTGCAGTGTCTGTGTGGGTGACAGGGATTGTCCTAGGAGGTGTAATTAGTGAGTGACACAGGGCCACGTGCAGGGGGTGCCCGGCAGGGTGCTGGGCACCCCGAGGCTCTGCTGGAGCCATCCCTGACTGGGTGAGCACCCACTGAGGCTCTGCAGGAACCCTCTGCAGCTCCCCCAATTAATTATTCACTGATCAGCACTCAGACCTTATGGATTAGAGAGCAGGGTTGGCAGGGGGTGGATGGAAGATGGAGCAATTTGGATTGCAATTAGTATTTCATTTCTTCCCTCGCTCCCTGTTTGCTCAAATTGGAGATTGAGTGTTAGCACCAAGGAGGATTTACATCCCAGCAGTGGAAGTTCCCTGTGCACCAGAAACCAGCAAATCCACTGCAGTCCTTAAGCTTCCCCAAGGGATCAAAACACTCAGTTTGAGAAGTTGAAATATCAGGGAAACGTGTTTTCCTTAGAAAATGGTGTGAGGGAGCAGCAGTGCCTGGTCTGCTGGAGCAGGGATTTCACCAGCCTTGTCCTACTGTCATGATAACAGTGTTTAGATGTTGTCTCTCTCCATCCTGAGGGAATGCAATGAAGCTCTGCCAGGGAAGATTTAGGCTGGATTTCAGTTCTTCACCCAGAGGGTGGTGGGGCACTGAACAGGCGCCCCCAGGGAATGGTCACAGTCCCAGGGCTGCCAGAGCTCCAGGAGAGTTTGGACAACACTCTCACACACAGGGTGGGATTGTTGGGGTGTCTGTGCAGGGCTGGGGGCTGCACTGGGTGATCCTTGTGGGTCCCTTCCAGCTCAGGATATCCTGTGATTCTGTGAGCCCTTATCTCTCATCTCCCCTTGCCACTCCTGGAGTGTGCTCCTTGCCAGGAATCCTCTCTGGGAGAAGGAAAACCCATCAGGGTGAGCAGCCCCACAGCCCCAGAGGGGCTGTCCCACTCCCAGACAGTGTCACTGCAAGTTTAGTCATCACAACAGTTACCAAGAGTTGGGAACTCTGCTCCACCAGGGAGACTGTGTCTAATCTGGAAACCTCGAGGGGTTTTTTGATTATACCAGTAACCACAGTCTGGGTCACACTTTGCAATAATTATCCTGCTGTCTGAGAGGTTGTTAGAACATCCCTGGAGGAAGGGGCCTGCTTGCATCAGAGGAGAATTTAGAGGTATATGCTGGCAAACCTTCAGCACTAGAGATTTATTTAAGTTAGTTCTTTTAATTGCTTTCCAGCATCCCAATTCTGTTATAAGCTCTCTGAGCCATCTAGGGAAGTGAGTGTAGCTCACATTAATCTCCTCAATCCTTCTTCCTCTAACTAGTTACTCCCAGCTTCATTTACACGGGCATTTGAGCCCTGCAGAGCAGGTAATAATTTTGATTCTGTTTAAACATGTTCTAACAGAAGATATAAGATAGGAGAAATCATCAGCTGACTGCAGCATTGGATTCTTTGTTAACTCTCATCTCTTAAGCATGGCTTATGATCTCTGTATAACACTGCTGCCTCCCAAGTCTGTTGGCAGCTCTGTGATATGTATTCATAGAGCAATTCCAGTCCTTGAGTGAAGCCTGCAAGAAAAGGGCAAAGAATTATTTGTCTTTTTTTTCATTATCACGGCCCTCTGGTACCTGCTCTGACACACACTTGAGAGAAGTTTGCCTTGATGCCTTTATATCTGAAGCTCTCTCTCTCTCTCTGTACAGGGTGTCTCACCCTCCTTAGATAAAGTCACTCATTTTGAGGCCCTTCCTCACTTTATTAATCACAGTCCCAAGCTCTCACACAGCAGCAGAGCCTCCACACAGCCTCAGTCACACACTGAGAGCAGGGAGGGAGGGACAGAGGGTCTCCAGCATGGCCAAGGGGTGCCCAAGCAGCCAGGGCCAGCTCCCTGTTATTCCCTGAATTGGGAGCTTTGTTCTCTTTTCTGAACGACAGAAAAAGTTTCATTGTCTTAAAAAATAACAATAATCCTGTTTGAGTGGTGTGAAGTTTTTGGTCTCAATTACATCTCCTATCAATGAGTTCCACAGACAGCCACTGTCTGATACATAATTTATAGCTCTGACAGTTTTTAATCTATTAAAGCCTGTTATCTTTCATCTTCATTATCTATTCCTTGGCCATTTTAGAGAAGACAGTAAATAGAAACAGGCAATTCATTCCTGATTTTACCATGCATTATTTGCTGATAATGTCCTGTTGTGTCTCCTTGTCTTTCCCAGCTAAACACACTCCTCTTGAATAGTTTTCCATGGTTTTTACCACTCTGAGCCATTCCCTACTCAGTGTGTTTGCTCATGTACAGTATTATCTTGTTGGAAGAAACATCTTTTCTACACCTGTTTTCCTTGAAAGCACTGGCAAGTCTGTCCTGGGCATCTGCCAGCAGCAGAGCCAGGGGCTCCAGGGTTTGCTTTGGGACAGAGACTCCAGGGCTCCCATGCCCTCAGCCCAGGCACATCATGACCTGCTGCCTTTCCTCCAGCATCCCTTTCCATCCCTGAGACTCCTGATCCCTGCTCATGTCAGAGGAACACATCCTTTTGTTCCAATGAAAGGAGTCAGCATCACACAGAGGAGTGAGATATAAAATAACAGAGCCAATAATGATGGGAATCCCCCCATGGAACAGGAGTGCAGCCTCTGGAACAGCAGCTGCAGCAAATACATCCAGGTTATCTGTGGCTACTTTGTGCTGAGAAGGCTTAGGTGTAATGAGAGTTGCTGCATCCTGGGAACCTCAGCAATGAATAGTGACATTTTCCAATAACAGCCTCTAGAAATGGGAAAAAAACATCCTGTGTGTGAATGTGGCCCTGAAGGACAGCTCAGGAACCTCCTGTCTCTGTCTCACAGCTGGACTCAGATCACCAAGCTGCTTTCAGGCAACCAGAAGTGACTCTGAATTGCTTCAGTCCTGACTGAAAGCTCATCAATAATTTCCTGGGCTGGCTGTCCTGGCACTGGCATTCTGAAACTCATGTTAGATTTGATTATTTTTTCAAATTAACATGCAAAGCACGACTTGACCTAAATAATTCCACCAGTCCAATCGTAAATCTGAAGGTTTTAGAAATATCAAGTTCCCTTAAACATTTAAGAGAGGGATTTTTTACAAGAGTGTGTAGTGATAGAACAAGGGGGGATGGCTTCAAACTGACAGAGGAGAGGGTTAGATGGGATATTGGAGGGAATCCTTCCCTGGGAGAGTGGGGAGGCCCTGGCATAGGGTGCCCCTGAATCCCTGGAAGTGTCCCAGGCCAGGCTGGACAGGGCTTGGAGCAACCTGGGATAGTGGAAGGTGTCGTGGTCCATGGCAGGGGTGGCACTGGACACCACTCTGAGATTCTGTGCTGATTCCCCAGCCCCTGATTTCTCCCAGCCCATTACCCTGCTTTGTTCCAAGTGAGCCCATGGCATTCTCAGTCCCAGGCTGGAGCAGTGTCAGGGCTCCCAGAGCAGGCTGGGCTGTATCACCTGCATCTTGGCACTTTCATTTCCTGCCATGTGATGTGTTGAAACCACAGCCCCTGTCACTGATAAGCTGAGGAAGCATCACTCAGCCCTGAGTGGTTTTGTGGACACTTCTCTTCCTCTGACACGTTTTTCTTTCTATAAATGTCAGTGCATAAAGAGCCCAGGATTCAGTTTGATTTGTGCTCCTGGTACATAAACAACACTTGGGTGTCAGGACAATACATTGGAGGAAGTGACTTCTCCTGTGTTCAGCTCTAAAATTGAGTTAACATAAAGAGATCTTCAAAACCCATTGGATGCCTCTGGAGATGAAATAGTTTGAAACAGTGATTACAGCTGTTCCTGGCATCTGATCATTATTTACAACTATTTGTAAATCTTCAAAATCAGACTCATTTTGTCTCACCTGAAAAATCTACTGAGAAAAATCTAATGACCCAATTGAAAAAAAACCCATCAAATACAGCAGTTTGTGCTGATGACTGAGGATGGGCTGTTTTGTCCAGGGATTTTATCTACCATTTCCATCAGAAAGTGCCCTGGGAAATGTTTTCTCTCAGTGCAGTGTCTCTGTGTAGCTGTTTGCTGTGCTGCTCCTGAGGTCACAGATCTCTCCCACTTTGCTGTGTCAGGGCATCCAATTTATACAAACCTCATCATGGACCAGTTTAAAGGTTCCACATGTCCCTGCCATGGCTGGCTTCACTTTGCATTAACCAGAAGTCCACTGCTGGTAATTCTGGCCAGCAGCAGCTCCTTTTCCCAGAGCTCATCTTTGCACTGCCCTTTTCCGTGCTACAAGAGGTCACATTATTCCATGTCAGTAAATTTGTGGAAAAAGTCTGGCTTTTTCATTTATGGCCATGAGCTGCTGCTGCTGAGCTGGAACAAGCTGGGAATGTCTCAGTGCTAAACTGTGAGATTGCATAATTATGGCTTACACAACAGCACACACAGGCAAACAAACCAGGGACTGCTATGTGGGATGGACTCAGAGCCTGTGTTGGATGGCTTTCAGCACTCGTGTTCCCTGCAAAAGGAGTCCCTGCTTCTCAATTTAGTAACCATCTCTCTGATTTTCACTTTTCTGGGGAAGGTGGGTGGGTTTGCTCAGAGTTTGGGGAATTTTTGCCTTCCCACTCTCCCTAGTGGCTCAGAAAGGTGGAGCCCACACAGTGCTTTCCATCGTGCCTGTCTCCATCAGGGAGTGGTTTTCCACCACAACAATTGGCAATTAGGCTTCTTATTTTAAATAACATGGAAACAAAGCAGGCTGCTCCCACCCTGGACTCTGCAGATGGGCAGGGTTCTGAATCCTGCTGGAATAATCACTGATACTAATTATAGAATTCGGGGAAGGCAGTGGGGCTGGGCCAGGCTGGGCTGAGCTGGGCCAGGCTGAGCTGGGCCAGGCTGGGCTGAGCTGGGCCAGGCTGAGCTGGGCCAGGCTGAGCCTTCCAGCACGAACTCCAAAGCAGCAAATCTCACTAATTTGTCTGTTGTGATTTCTGCTCTTTGCTTTGTCTCTGTTTCCCTCCCCTTTGCTGCCCTTGCACTTCCAGCACGGGGATGTGTAGCAGCATCGTAGTAAGTGCTTGAATGGCTGGAAAATCCTTTCATGGCAAAGATGTGATTGTTACTTATTTATTTTATTTTTGGTTAATATGACTGGAATACAAATGGGGCTCTGGTGCCTAAGGGCCTTGCATTCTTCCAGTAATTCCTTATGACATGTGTCAGGTTCTGTTTTATTCAGGTGGGTGGTGGATATTAAACAAGAAAGCAAGCTTGCATTTCTCTGCAGCTGTACTTATACACACACCCCTGGCACAGAGCTGCTTATTAGGAGAATGTCATCTCCACACTGCCTGTACCTGAAACAGGCTGCAAATACCGGGGGCTTTAAGAGAAATCATCTTAAATCAATCAGATCTCCCAACATCGGAGTGCCCTTCCTGCCTTATCCTTTGTCCAGGCAAAGATGAGGCTGCCAGAGATGCTCCTTAAGCAGTGCTGCAGCCAAAACAGTCGTGTCAGGATGGAATATTGATTTTCTAATTGCTGTGCTGCTGGTAAATGAGTTGTTCTGGGGGAGCAGGGGGAAAGCAAACTCAGACGAGTGGCTGGCTGGCTTTGCTTTGACTCTACTGAACACACCCAGAGTGTTAATGTGGGAAATTCAGCAAAGGGAGGAAGGTGGAATCCTTTTTTTGTGTGGCACAGACATGGAGAGGGCAAATGAGACTCAGCAGTGGGACAGGCTGATTCTCTCACAAAGCACAAAACAGCCCTTTGGCTTCAGACACTGGGGCTGCAGCCAGGGAGAGAACAAATTGCAGAGCAGAGGCATCTTATGCAATAGTCCCCGGGAGGGGGCTGCTGCTCTCCATCAGCTCTGCCTGAGCTCCCTGGGCTCCCCGGGGCAGGGCAGCACTGGCTGCTCCTCACACACACACACAGAGGGGTTTGTGCTTCCCTCTTTGCTGCTTATGGACAGCCCCTGGTACAGCCACGGGGGGATCAGCTGCTGGCACAAGCACTGTGGTCATGGAATCTCCACACAACAGTCACCTGGAGAAAGGACATCCCTGGGAGAGAAGTGAACTGGATCTCTCTGGCTTTTCTTTTCAAGCCTCTGGTCAGGCATTTTGGAAAGTGAAATGCAGTCCCTGTAGTGAAATCTTTATCACAGAGAATCTTCCTGAAACAATAGAAATAGTTATCAGCCACATCTAACCAATAAATAATATTTCTTAATATAGTTTCAGAAATGCAGCATATGTTTATGTGTTCAAACACATCCTCTTAGGAGAAAAATAGCTTCTTTATTTTTCTGAAGATTAAAATGCCAAATCAACTAATTACTTTTCTTTGAAAACCTCTACCACATAAAACACACACTCTCTCAGTCAACTAAATTGATTTATATTCCACCATTAATTCTTTACAGCCCATAATTTGCAGAACAACAAAGCTGGTTGGAAAATGTGCCCTATTAAGGGACAAACAGCTTTTTGAGAAAGATGGAAATACATTGGCATGGCAAAGAAATGTGGGTGCAGCTGAGGCTGGGGCAGCCCAGGGGCTGTGCTGGGGCACTGCCATGGACTCCAGGCAGCTCTGGGAGAGCCTCCCCAGCTGCTGGGCAAAATCCCTGCAAACTGAGAGGGGAACCAGCCTGGCTGAGCTTGTGGGGAGAGGAAGGTCCATGTCCACCCAGCTGGGACCAGCACTGTTCTCCATGGAAATATCTTCTCCCAAGCTTTTGGATGCTCTCCTGGTGTTCCTGCTCTTCAAGCCCATGTGTATAATTTAATTAGGTGCCATGACCTTTCCCTTTGGGAGGTGTTTCTATTGGTTTAAGAATGTCTGAAATTTCTCCTGATGTCTCCATTGGTCTCGTTTGCATTACCCATGGAAGATTTTATTTTTTATTATTGGGACAGTCTAGAAAACTGGAAATAAAATTATGTTTGGGTTCTTCCAGTAAATACATCAGTGACTGGAATCAAGATCTTGGTAATGAAACTGGAATTTGTCTATTGCTGTTGTGGGGCAGTAATAATATGACAGTAGAATAATCCAGGTACAAAACTGTGGTTTGGCAGATGAATGGGGTGTTACATAAGGGGGTGTCTGCCAGGAGGGCTTGGACTGAGTGCATGGATTGGAAGTGGAGGCTGAGAGGGTCCCACATTTTCCCTGGAGTTCAGGTGGGATCACAGGCTGCCTGCAAGGCTTGGGGCACTGCTTGGTTTTTATGGAAACCTTCTGTTTGTTCCCTGAGATGGGAATCTGTCAGACATTGAATAAATGCAGGCAGAGCTGGCAGGGAGGTGTTACAGCACAGGAAACAGAAACACAGTCTTAAACAAATTAAAAAGATGGTAATTAACCAAATGAATTTCATCCTGGAGATAATCAGACGAATATATTTAGAAGGAAAATAATCCCAATTCTCAGAAAACAGTAATTAAAATATACTCATTTTTGGGAATGGTTAACGAGCTAAATTGGAGGCAGCAAAGTAGGCTCAGGCCCTGGTGGATGCTCCCTGGGATGGTGTCTGACAAGGCCCTGATGTGTGATCCAAGCACAGCCCTGAGAGCAGCAGATCCAGAGTTTGGGAAACGCCTCTGGCTGGAGGAGGAGAAGTTCCTGAGCTGCTGAGGGGAGAGTGGAGCACAGGCAGTGCTGTTATCTGGGTCGCTGGCTGATAACAGAGGATCAGTTTCATAACCATGTGTTTCCCAGGTGTCAACAGGGGGGAGGTGGGAGAATTTGGGGTGGATAATTGCCAGGTAAACAGAAGACAAGGTGGGGAGATGCAGGCATCCAGGCATCAGGAATTCACCCCTGTGTCAGTCACAGCAGGCTGCTGGAGAGGCAGGGGAAGCTCCCCAGCCCTGCCCCAGCCCTGCAGGATGTGCTGGAGGAGTCAAACACCCAACAGGTCTCTTCTGCTTCCCAGTGGCACCAGAGGATCCCAGTGCAGGTCTGAGATCAGGGAGCTGTGTGGGGGAGCTGGGGGAACAGGGGGAGCATGTCTGGGTGCCTGTGGTGGGCATGTCCTGGCCTGGGGACAGGGTTTGCTCTCTGGGGTCTCTGTGTCAGCTCAGCTGACACACCACAGATGGGTGTTGAGCCCACCAAATACTGACTTGTTACAGGACATTGAAAGCTACAAAGTCTGGGGGATTTTTGGCTTTTCTAATAGGTGGATCTATTGAAGAGGAAGTGGTTGGATAGAGCACAGAACTAGAAAAATAAAGCATTCATTTCCCAGAGTAAATTATTGTCAGGATTTAGCCCATGAAACACAGTGTCAAAACCTCATTGGGAAATTTGTCTCTTTGGAGTTCTGGATGGGCAGATGATTCTTCTCTCCTCTACCAAATGTGGATAAATACTGTTTTTCTAGGAAACACCCAGCTGATCTGATCATAGTGGCTGTGATTTGACATCTGTGTGCACACACAATAATTACATTGATCTGATTTATTACTGAAACTGCCAGTAGGTGAATCGATGGCTGATGAGAAGCAGTGTTTGGGTATTCATTTCATTTTCTTACCAAAATGCCTGCAGAGAGGACAGATCATGCTGGGATCTCTGGAAAACAGACCTTTCCAGGATTCTGCAGTTTTTACCTGCCCAGGAAAGGGGCTGAGGGTGGAGAATGCCCTTGGAAGGAGCTCCATCCCCACAGGAGCCTGGACATCCCAAAGGGTGTCTGTGGGAAGGCAATTCCTGTTCCCAGTGTCTCACATGGGCTCAGCCCATGAAATAAACTGTTAAACAAGCTGCTCCTAGGACTATCAATGAACCTGAGATCCTTAAATTGCATATTAGGGGGTTTCTGTTGGATTAAGCCTTCTGCACATCACAATGCTCTTAACTAGAATTTATCTGCATGCAACAGCTAAAAGCTGAATTAGAAAGAAAATGTCAATAGTAACCATATAAATTAGCATGCAGATTTATAATCTCTAACAATGGCTATTCTTTCAAAGAGTTTATATATTGTTTGCCCTCACCCAAACCTTAAATATTTAATTTTAAATGTTCATTGTCAGTCTTGCACCATCTAAATTTACAGCTTTGCCTAACAGCTCTTCTGTTTAGGTGCTTCACTGTAACCTGAATTCTTGTCTAAAACAGAATTAGTGATGCAGAGGAACTGACTGTGGGGGTTGAAGATAATACTGGTGGTGGGAAATTAGTGTGAGAGCTTGGAAAAGTGGGCTGGGAATGACCCCAGGGATACCAGCAAGCAACAAAACTGCTTCCCCCTCTCAATCCATCCCTCTGAGCCATCAGTCAGGCACAAAACTGTGGGTACCAAACAGCTTAAAAGTACCATTTAATGAATAGGAATTCTGTGCTCTTGAAATAAATAAATAGCCCCATTTTCCATCTGTTTCTGCAGCACACTGCCCCTCACAACCTCTTGTTAGAGAAGGACTCTCAGGCTGGTGTGTTTTCCTTCCCCAGCTAATTATGCTGCGTTGAAGTGGGTGCTCTGGATTCACAAGTGACTGTCGTTGAGGAAGTCGGAGTTGGGAGAGATAGAGAGTTCCATGGAACCCTTTGTGACCTGCCAATGTAGCAGACATTTTTCTTATTTTATTTTTCTTTAAGTTTGACTTCTTCAAAAGGAGACCTTGAGCCCTGCTCAGATTGAGCCAGCTCTGTCTTGCAGTCATTAAAGATTCAGTAGCACCTTTTAAGTCCATGTTAGGGAATTCAGATTTTTCAATTTAGTCAAGCTGTGTCTCCTTTTTTTAAGTCCTACACTGCTCAGTTTTGAAGGTCTTCCAGGATTTCCAGGGGCTTCTTTCAGAGCAAGAGCCAGAATGTGTTGTTTTAATCTAAAACCTCAGGACTGTGTGTGTTCCATGGCTGAGCTGCCTACAGAGGTAAAAATGTCCTGTGGCCTGAGGGGTAGTCCCCCAGGTGAGCAGGGTATTTCTGCTGTGCTGCTGGAGTCCTTTCTGAGCCTGGCTTGGTTATTTATCTCTTATTTATTTATTTCTGTGTTTGGGATTGGAGCAGAAGCACAAGTCTCTTCTCTCCAAGGGCTCATAGCTTTTAAACATTGAAGGTTGAACCTCCTCATTGTGCTGTGCTAAACTGCTGAGCTAAACTGAGTGTACTTTGAAATCTGCTTCAAGGTCTGAACTTTGTTAAGTGGCCCTTTCTCTGTTTAGTCTTAAGAGGAGGAAAACTCTAAGCCTCTGAGTGGATTCATAGTCACACTTTAATTAATCATATCTTTACAGCATGCTGCCAGCAACTGTCGGGAGGAAGGAGATGCCTCTAATCCAAATTCACAACAACAACAAAATAAATGCACTGGAAATATCCTTGGCCAATAAACTGCCTCATCCTCTAAGAAATAATACTTCCCACAGCCCAAACTCGGGAAGACTGATGGGAAACAGATTTCTCCCACCCTCAGTCCCAGTGAAACAAGGGCTGTGAGTGAAGCAGCAGTGCCAGGCAAACCTGTGTGTGTGACACTGCAAAGCTGCTGTTCCCCAGAGCTCAGTCCCTCACACTTTTCCTTTGGTGCCTGCCACTGCTCTTGGCCTCTCAATGTGCTCCAAAACATTGCAGATAGGTTTCTTCTCCCTCTTTCCAGTGCTTTCATTTAGTATTTATTTATTTTTAGTATTTATTAATGACCACCAGAGGGGAGGAGTGGTGGATTGTGCAGCAAAACTCTGGGCTCAGCTGAGGTGCTGGGGAGGGAATGAGTGCAGCAACTCCAGTGCCCTGATCCCTCCCAGCTGCTGAGTTCCTTCCTGGGAACAGCCCTGGGTCTCAGGGTGAGGGACAGTCCCCTCATGGCACCAGGCACTGCTGGCACAGCCCAGCTGGGCAGCCCCAGCCCCAGCCGTGCCCTCTGCAGCTCCTGGCTGCAGGAGGAGCAGCTTTGAGGCATCCATTCCCCAGGGACCCAGCAATGCTGCAGCCAGGGGCCTTTGAAACTGGGATTTTGGGGCTGTATCTGAGAGATTAATCACAGTCACAGCAGACACAAAGGTCTTTATGGGCTGCCACAAGCTGTGAGTCACCAAACTGAACGTCCAGGTTGTTTGAAGCCTTCAAAGATGTTGGTTCAGAGAGATTCCCTCCTCAATACTGTCCTTGGCTCCAGGCACAGCTCAGGGTCACTTGGCCTGTGCAGCTTTCCCAGAAGCTCCTCTGATTCACTCCATGCTAATAACATCCCCCACTTTCATAGAATTATTCTATGACTTTGACTACTTTGAGTTTTCACCAGTTAAAAGCCAAAACTTTCTTTCCTTCCTTCTATTTTTCCCCTTTTTGTGTAATGAAAATGTAGAAAAAAGTCTTGAAACGGTGTCATTGAGTAGGTAGAGACAGAAAAAGCTTCCTGTATTTACAGTTAAAATAGCAAAAACAATATTTTAAGACTCTTTTCACCCAGTTTTGGAGATGAACATGCAAATCTCTGTCATAGTCAAATATGCATAGAGATGTTTTTAAACTTTTGGTTACTATTATTATTGTTTCTTTCATCTTTGCTGGGGTGTGGTAACAACAGTGTCACACTCCAGCCTGCTGTGTGTTTTCTCACACAAGGAATGATTTTCTTCTGTGAATGGAACATAAGTTGTGGTTAACCCAGGGAGAACAACATGCTGAAAGACAAAAGTGGTGCCATTCCTGGTGGGAATGTTTGAGCCATGCAGGAATTGTGAGGCAGTGGGGCTGTCCAGGCTGTGCCAGCCCCAAGCCTCACCTGCTGTGGGTCATTGCTCCTGTGGGGCTGCACTGGCAGTGGAGATACATCTGCAGAGCCTTTGGTGCCTGGGGTTTTTATAAAAAAACTCAAAAGAGTTCCTGGTGTCTTTTCAGTGCTCCAGGCAGGAGGATTCTTCCCTCTTGCCACCCAGAAAATAATGTTTGTTCTGATCCAGTTGCCCCTATTTGCCTTCTTCTGTGAAGTTCTAGTTTAGTGAGTTCAGAAACATCAGTAAATTTTAAATTAATTTCAAGTGCAGGTTGAAAAGAGAGCCTTGACTATCAGGTATATGGATATGTGAAAGATCCATGTGACCTTTAGAGTATTTCCTTGCCTTTAAATTAACTTTGACTTGTATAAAAGTAAAGATTTTCTGTGTGTTTTATTTTTGGGCTGAGGATGGATTTAATTTTGGGGAGTTTTAAATCCTTTAAGCTATTTGCCATTGTCAGTTATGTTTTTTAATCAGTCTCCTTGTCTGAGGACTGCTTCCCATCTGATTTCCAGTGCTGGCAGTGTCAGCTCCCATTAGAAATACAGAGCCTGGCACGTCTCACATTCCCTTGAACAGCTTTAGCTTAAAGTATTGGGGAATGCTGCATCCTGGTGCTGGAAGGGACTGCTGACACCAGAGCAGATACTTTTGAAAATGTTCCCTCTCTAGGATTGTCCAGAGCAGATAAACCACTGTGTGCAGAGGGAGAGTGTGGCCATGGACACAGAGAATCTGCCCCCAGGGCCTGAGGCCAGGGACAGAGGGGTCACAGGGGGCTCTGAGCCCTGCCTGGGTTTGTGTGGCTCCACACACAATTCCCATTCTCCTGCCTGTCCAGGGATTTGCCTCTTTGTTTCCTGGGAGCTGCTGGAGCACATTCCCACCATAGGTCAGGGTGTCCTTTATTGAGTTGTGTAAAAGACTTGGACAGGTAATAACAAAAATTTGGCCAGGGTGCATCACACTGCTGTTACTCAGGCAGTGCTGCTGGAGCTGCACCGTTTCCTCCCTTCATTTTCTTCTTTACTTTTCTCCCAGTCAGTTGTCTCCACTCCCAGCCAGATGTAATTTTCTTTATACTTTTACCTGAGGCCAGAAAATGGAAACATCCCATTCTTCCTAGGGTAAGTGAAACTTCCCAGTCCTTCACCATGGAAACCAAATTAGTTCCCAGTGTTTAACTTGCCTCAAAGTCCAGATACTCTGTTTGCCTGTGATCTTTTGGGAAGGCTGTAGCCTAATGTCTCTCTCCCTTGTGGCCAAGGCAGAAGGAGGCTGGCAGCATGGAGGGTGACCAAGCAGCCAGAAATATTGTGGTGAGGGGTGACCCGGGGCTGTGTCATGGTCAGCAGTGTGTAGATATAGATATAGATATATTTATCATCGTTATTGATCCTGCTCTGTGCACAGAAGCTCCTCACAGCACACTGAGATAATCACACCTTGCCTACAGGAAGATCACACAGGGAGCAGCTCCCTGGCTCTGCTTTTGGTGGTTAGACCTGTAATGTCATTTTGGCCAAGGCAGTGGGTGACACCACAAATAACCAGATCCCTCCTGGGCTCTGTCCCCTGCCAGGGCAGGTTGGCTGCAGCTCATCTCAGCATCCTCTGCTCTGAGGGCATCACGAGGAGAGGGGCTGGTCCCATCCCTGAGCGTGCCCAGCACGGTGTGCTCCACCTCGCTGCCTCCTGCCTGCTTAACAAATTGCACTAATTGTCCAGCCAGCCCCCCCTGGGGATCGGGATCCGCCTGCAGCCGCCATCTGTGTCCGTGTCCCCCCTGCTCCAAGGAGCTGTCACTGGAGTCTGCTCTGAATAATTCAGGCTCTGAGCTGCAATTTGTAAGATAAAGGAAAATAGAAAGTGCCTGTGGCTGTCTGCAGTGGCAGTAACTCTTCCTCCCGGGGTTCCATACCCTTCTAGTGCCTTCAGGAGTGAGCTGGGCAGAGCCCCGAGCCCAGCTCCTGTAGCTCTGTCCTGTGAACACCTGCACACAAATCCTCCTGCTGGCAGCTCAGTCCTGCTCCTGTGTCTGTCCAGGTTCGGGGTTTCCCCTCATTGCTTCCCTCCCATGGTCCGTGTCATTCCAGGGGTGAACTCCTGCTGGAAACAGCTGCAGGAATGTGAAAATGTGGCAGAATGGAGCTCAACTCATTTTAGCTCCTCTCTGGGAAATTTTTTAACTTCTGTGCTTTCACAAACTTGCATTCAGTGCTGTGTAATCAAACCAGCCTGACACAATTCAGACAGAGGGAAGGAAGATCTGGTGATTTCATAGTCAGGGCTGAAGGACTGCAGAGCCCAATCTACCCCACCACGTTTTTTCCTTTGTTTGAATCCATGGATACCTGTCACAATATTTCTCTGAGCAGTATTTCACTTCATTAAGTTGCATTGTTAACTATGAAGGTCCTGTCAGTTTTTATCTATTGTTTCCTGCCAAGTGTTTGAAACAATCAGAGGTAAATTATCCAGCTCTTTCCTTAAGCAGCCACTTGGCAGTTTACTGAGGGGCATGCAGTGGCACAGGATTGACAGAGAGAAGTTCCAAGATAAGGAACAGATTGAGGTTTTGAGTCAGCAAAGGGATGGTGCCTCACTGCCTTACACCTGCCCTCCCCAGGGACACCTCCTGCTTGGGGTTTTGCTGCTCCTTGCTGCCCTTTCCCTCCCTCCACCCTGGCCCTGCCCAAAACACACATCCCTGCAGGATCCTGCAATCACAGAATGCTTTGGCTTGGAAGGAATCTCAAAGCTCATCCAGTGCCACCCCCTGCCTGGGCAGGGACACCTCCCGCTGTCCCAGGCTGCTCCAAGCCCTGTCCAGCCTGGCCTGGAACACCTGTGGAGTGGTTTTTGTGTTGTTTTCAGTGTTGTTACCTTGCTGGCCTTTGTAGACCCAAATACTGTGCAATGTTAGTCTGTTCCTGGGGTAAAGTGATGAGGCAGAAAGACTCTTCAAGGCTGCTGAGCCATTCCCATCAGGATCAGCAATTTTCTGTGGGGAGACAGAGATTTGTTCCTCATCTCAAGGAGGGCTGTGAGGAAGCTGTTAGCCTTGATTCACTCAAGTGCTTCTCTTCGGGAAGACATTAAGCTGTGCCTAAGTGTTTTGCTAAATAGAGGAGACCTTATTGCAGGAAACTTTAAAGGCACATTTTACAGCTTACATCTACCTCTGAATGAGCCTTGCTGACAGAAATAAAGGGAATAGCAGACTGATGCATGCAGAGTTGTCTCATGATTTTTAAAGCATAAGGTCATCATTTACAAACTTGGATCCTTCAAGTTAGGGATTCAAATGCTTATGTAGGTACATAAATAAGTGGCCTAGTTTTCTGAGATGCTGAATCCATTAAAATCAATGGAAATTTTGCATCTCTGAATAAAATGTCACTTATTTTGCCAGCTAAATTTAGGTACCCAAATGCAGAAACTTTGATCTAAAAGGAAAAGATTTTTTTAAAAAAAGCTGCTGAATTTTGCAATGCTTCTGAAACACCGAGATCCTGTGTTGGTGTTGCAGTTCCTCCTTGAGGCCTGGCCTTTGGGGGAATGCAAAGGAAATCTGGACTGAGTCCTGCATGAAGAATTCACCTGGAATCACCTCGGTGTAGAAGGAAGGTCCTCACCTGTGGAGTGTGCAGTGCACCCCATCCACTCTGCTCAGAGCCTGGGCACAGGGAGAGGATCCTGCAACACAAGCCCAAGCCTGCTGTAACAATCTCTCCACGGGATCAGGAATTCCTGTTGAGGCATTTTTGGTGTCATCACATTGGTCAGGCCAGATACAATCTCGGTGCATTGTCCCTGCAAAGAAGTTGCCAGGTCATGACTTGTTTTCCTGTTGGATGTGATCAGTGCTGGTAAGGTCAGTGTGGTCGCAGTAAAATGAAGTGAGAGATCTGTCATGTGCTTTGGGCTTGAGTTTTATATAGCACTGAATATAAAAAATGAGAGGGGAGAGTGTCCTTTTGTCCTGTGAGGGCACTGATTTTCATTGCCTGCTACTGCTGTGCATGGGAGCTGCAGAACATTAAGTCTGAAATCCTACATGGAGGACTTTCTTCCTAATGAATTCTGTCTCCTGAAAGTGAGAGCTTCTCTCTTTAGCATTTGTGCCTCGCACTTGATCCACAGCTTTTGTGCTGCTGTCCTGATGGTGTCACAGATATCCCTTCTTCTGTCCCTCCAGCTTCCCAGCTTGAGCAGCATCACGTTCAGGTTGCTTTTCCCATTCCCTTTGCAGCCTCAGCACATTTTCCACAGTGTGTATCCTATCCTGAGCTCCTCAGTAGCAATCAGTCTTCTCCCATATCTTCTTCCTTCCCTGACTCTGGGTTTCATGTCATCTTTGTGCCTTTTTGGCCGACAATATCTGTATTTGGAAACTGGAGCCTGTCCCTCCCACTCACAGCACTCTCCATTTGCCAAGCCCCTGGTCCTGGTGCAGATCCTCCCTGCAGCTGTGGCTGCCCCAGCCTTGGAAGTGTTCAAGGCCAGGCTGGGCAGGGCTTGGAGCACCCTGGGGTAGTGGGAGGTGTCCCTTCCACCCCAAACCATTCTGTGATTCTGTGAAAAACCATTCCTCCCTCTGGAGCTGATCTCCACATCCACTGTCCTGGGCAGTTCTGTTCCTTTCCACATCACCTGATTCCCACTTAGATCCAGCAGTCGTGTCTTCTCCTGCTCACAGAACTCCCTCAGTGGAGAGTGAAGGCCACTAACTCCATGTCACAATGTACCCCCTGCTCCTCTGATGTCAGCAGGAAAACTTTTCAGCTAATTCATAATTTACTGTGTACTTCCAGATTGAGAAAGAACCTGGAATGGCTTACATACACAAAATATTCAGAGGCCAGAGGGACCGTGCAAAAAGAAGAAAAAGTCTTCATTTCAGTACATTTATTTTCCAAGAGAACAAAAAAAACTCCTTTTTTTTTTAAACTGGGTCAACACTACATCTGCAGCACTCAGCCGTTTTCCATACGACACGATCACCCACTCTGTTTATCTTTAGGCAATATGCTCTTGCAAACTGCCAATTAATTGCATATTTGGTGCCTGCTCTCTCCCAGCATCCTGGATAAACACGGCAAGGCAATCACGGGGAGCTGCTCTTGGCTGCCAGGGGAAGGAAATCTGTCATTGTCTCAGCCTTGTTATCTGCAACCAAGGCAGACTTTTAGCAGCGTTCTGCTTGTAAACACCCTCTTTAGACACCTTCTGATTTCCAGAGATGGCTCATCAGCCACTCTGCCCTGCTACCTGCAGCTTCTGAAATCACTGCTTTCCAAAACGGTCCATTCAGATTGTCCTTGGTAAAAGGGCCACTGGCACTGGTGAAATGTGGTGAGAGAGTCCTTAAAATGAAGAGATAAAGCTGAATCCAAATAAATGTAAGAGACAGAGAAGGGGAGAAGGGGATGTCTCTGCTCTGCTCTGAGGGTTCTTCCTGGGGATTTTGTTGGGATTGCTGTTTGGGAGGTCTGGCTGTGATGTGGCCTTTTGAGAGAAGTCCAGTGTGTTGGTGTTGGCTCAGGTCCTTCTCCTCCACTCTAAGTTGGAAGTATCTCCTACTTTGTGTAAGAGTTGTGTAAATCTATATCCAGAGAAATCCTAGGAAATCCTCTCCAGGACATGCAGCATTCTCTGGCTGTATTTTTCCTTTCTGAATAGCAGGAGGTGTCCCTGACCATGGCAGGAGGGATGGAGATGGGTGATCTTCAAGGTCCCTTCCAACCCAAACCATTCTAACTCTTAATTTCTGTCCCCACTGAAATCCCAAGAGAAGGCTCTGCAGAGATGATCCTTCCTTGGGCTGGGATGGTCACCAGCAGATCTTCACTCTTTCTTTATTTCTATCACACTCTAAAACTGAGTGACTTCAAAAGAGGCAGACTCTACAGTGGCTGCAGAAGAACTGGGACAAAATCTTCTCCTGGGGCAATCCTCAAGAGGATTTAAACTGCCATCTTGACACTGAGTTGTTGGAAATGAACTGTTGCTTCCAGGCAAGGAATGATGAATGGTCTGAAATGAAGAGATAAGCCTGCATGTGAATACATTCTCCCAGGCTCTCATGGACCTTCAGTGTTACGAGCAGCTGGAATAATTCCTAAAACAGGGAATATTTGATGCTGGGTCAATTCCTATTTTTATATGTACATGGAGAATAAATGAGAATAATTACTCTGAAACAGCATAATTAGAAGTAAAACAAGCTCCTTGTGTCTTAGAACAATACAGACACACATATTTGGGAGTCGTAGGGGGTTGTGGGAAGTTAAACAAAATATTCCAGGTTTTTTTCTTTTATTTCTGTCATATGCCAGAACTTGCTCATTGACAGGGTGAAGTAAATTCTGTTGGATTGAGCCTGTTTACCAGGTCACTGTGGATTATTCTAATATTGGACTACAGTAGAGATGGGATCCATATGTTGCTGTCAGGGACTAGAGTTTATTATTGCACTGGGGATGGGTAATAATAAAAGTTTAGATTTCAGGCAGATTTGAGGAGAATGTGCTTTAATTCCTGTCTGTCTGGTTTGTGGACAAACTCCCGTGTGCCTGGGCTTCTTTACAATTTAAAATGTAACTTGTAAATACCAATAGAAGGAGGCTGTGAGCTAAGCTGACAGCAGTTATAGTTTGAGCTTTAAAGATTAATTGCCTTCAGGAAGTAATAAAGATCAGAGCTGCCCCATCCCGGAGCAGTTGCCTGTGGAAAGACGTTGACACTGCACTGACAGGCTTCGGGAGCAGCGCCGTGTCCTGGGGAGGGTTCCTGTGACACAACTGGCATCCCTCCTGCCATCCCTCCTGCCATCCCTGTTCCCATCCTTCCTGCCATCCCTGTTCCCATCCTTCCTGCCATCCCTGTTCCCATCCCTGCTCCCTTTCCTGTTCCCATCCCTGTTCCCATCCCTGNAGACAGTTACTGCATAAATAAAGAGGAAATCTTAAAATTAATCAGAGGTGCAGACAGAGCGACCCGTGCTCAAACTCTCCCTTCTTACCCTCTAAGTTTGTTGTTGTGCACTAATTATGTATGAGACCGAAAAATGCTGGATGAAGTTTAATTAGGAATGAGCTGCTTTGTCATGTAAACCCCGAGCGCAGGCTGCACGCCTGGCCCGCCGCCAGCACCGGTGTGAGCTCCTCGGCAGCGGGGAAGGGGCTGGAGCAGATGCTTCTCCTCCAAAACACTGAGCCTCGAGGAAGGGCTTGAATTACAAAGGAAGGGAAGGGGCTGAGCTTGCCAGCCCCCTCCTCCCCTCACAAAGGGCAATAGTCAGTTTACTTTCATAACCCCTCTATCAGCTGCAGAGGAAGTCTCGCAGTCCGGGAGTCTGCGAGCGGTTCCAGAGCAGCTGAATCCAAACCGGGCAGAGCCGGCCGAGGGAGGGAGCCGGGGGGATGGACTCGCCCTGCTGCCGGAGCAGCTGACTTTCCCGGGGACCTCAGCATTGCTTTTCTGTCCTGATCTTACTCCTCTGTCCTGATCTTATTTCCCTGTCCCGTGGAGGCTTGGGTAAGTGCCTGGTAGTTTTCCACTTACCTTTTCTCTTCTGTGGTTCACCAGGATCTGCCAAAGTGCAATGGCACTGCAATGACAAAGCGTTCCCTGCACCTTTGAGAGCTTGCTCTGGAAGTGCATGATCCAGATTGGAAAAGCTGGACCTTTACAATCTGTTGAATTTACATACTGCGTTTTCAAAAGGTACAGGGAGCAGATATGGGGAAAACAGATTTTCCAGCACGTTATTTCAGCTGCTGGGGACTGCTGGGGCTAGGGCAGCTTGCAGTGTGCCGGATTTCCAAAGGCTGGAGCGCTGGAGCAGAGCTCTGCCGAGGTCTGTCAGGCACTTCGCTGTGCAGATGTTTGTGCTGTTTCCTGAGGAATCAGCCTGTGGGGGTCGGGGCAGCTGCGCCTGGAGCCAACCTCTGTATTCCATCACCCGCCAAGGATCGCAGCGGCCGGAGCTCCCTCTGGCCCTGGGGAGAGAGAGAGGAGGATGCAGCAATCAAATGGGGACGTGCTTTGCTGGGAAGGTGTTTGCTCTGGGCCCTGATGCTCCTGCAGAAGGGATCCGGTGGATTGGGAGCACGGATAGCGGGCAGGCAATTCCCTCACATCCATTGGGAGCGGTGAGGAGGGGCCAGGCAGAATTCACGGAGTTTTCAAAGCCGTTGAAAAGATCTGTGTGATTGTAAAGAAGGAAGTGGCCGTGCCTGGGGGTCGGGATGTTTGCAGGCAGTCCTGGGGGTGTGGGTGGCTGGATACATGGTAGGAGCAGACGGAGAACTTGAAAGGAAGATGGACTAAAACTTATGTAATGTGTGAAACTGAATGTCCTTTCCTCCTGCTGTCCCTGCTGTGAACCTGAGAAGACTAACCCTGAAATGATTTTTAAAGCTGTCTTTGTTAGTCATCCTTCATGCAATTTGTTTCTTTATTGTGTTTCATTTTGAGTACAAGGAGACAGGCTGGTTGCACTCCCCTCTCCACTCCTCCTCTATTGTTAGTCTCTCCCAGCTTCCCGTATGATTGTCCAGCTCTGCTCTTTGCAGAGCCCAGCGGAAAAGGATATGGTTGAAAAGAAAGAAAGTATTTCAAATTAAAATCTGGCAAGTGCTTGTGTCCTTATTAGGCTTCAAACACATCTCTTCCCTCCCATCTCCTTTTTCCCAAAAGTTGCAGGGTGGCCAGTATCACTTGCAGTGGAATCCCTCTTAGGCCTCATAGCTATGCACTGGCCAATAAATGCAGCAAAGAATAATCACAGCAAAGCTTAAAACAAAAGCATATTTATTATAATATGAGCATAAAACAAAGCCTATTTATAATAATATGAGCAGCCTGGTCTAGTGGAAGGCTCCCTGCCCATGGCAAGGGTTTGCAACAGCATGAACTTTAAGGTCCCTTCCAACCCAAACTGTTCTGGGTTTCTGGGATACCTACAACTAATAAAAGTGGGGAATTCTTGCATTAAGCCTCATTCAGGTTTGTGAGCTGGTCACAGCTGATGAGTTGTCCCAGCAGTGACACTGAGCTTCTACCCTAGGCAGGAGCAGGGATGTGTGTAAGGAAAGGGGTCTGCAGGGAGGGAGGAAAGGTCATGGCCCCATCTCTATTGGTTCCCATCAAGCTGTAGCTTGATGAGCAAGTGGTAATTAATGGTTGTGTTAATGCCCAGAGGTAAGCTGATAGGACTCTCCTTGCTTCCTCTTGATTCCCAGCCGTGACTTCAGTCCTTCTGGGCAGCACTGATGAAGCAGAGCGGGGTCTGGGTTATCTTTGCAGAGGCCCAGCCAGCAGCATGAGTGACCCTGTGGGTTGTTTGCACCTCGTGGCACCATCCTCCTTTTCCCAGTGCACAGCAATTAACGGGAAGTGTCCCAGGGCAGGACTGGAGCTGGGAGAAGAGAGCTGCCCTGGGGCTTGTGAAGATAACAGAGCCTCTGGTGAGGCTGAGCCGCCTCCTGTGGCCTTGTTAGTGCCAATATTGGCACAGGGAGATGTGAGCAGAGCGGGTGGGATGGCAGAGCTGGGACAAAGGGGAGCCAGAGCTCCTCAGGTGATGCCTCTGTTCCTGCAGTGACCCCTGTGTGTGGAGCTCCTCTTCCCTGAGGCACAGCCCCGTGCCTGCTGCTGTCACAGCCACTCACCAGCCTGTCCTGGAGTGCACTGGGGGAGCTGGGAACATAGTGAGTGGGATGAGAAAGCACTCAGTAATTCCCTGAGTTTCCTTCTGCTCAAAGTGGCAGAAATAACACCTTTCTTATGTAAAAGGCTCCCTCAGCTCCACTGGGTATTGTACAGAAACACCCCCCTGCTTTGCTTCTCTTTGACTTGCACCATTTCAGAGACCTGCAATTTGATGACAGATTTAATAAGATACAATTGTCACTTGTGTTGAGAGGAGACATTCAAAGAACTTGGGGTTGTATCACCTGGGATACCAACATGTAAAGGCACTGCTCTGTTCAGTCACAATTTTAGGTGCTGGAGACCCAGATTTTAAGGCTTGTTAAGACTCAGACTTTAACACTTTTAAGGACTTTTCCAGCAGACCTTGATGGCTGAAAACTTGTTCCAGTAGAGTCTCCCTTCCCCCAGCACTGATTTTTTCTTCCACCTCTTCACCATAGAGGAAATTTCTGCCTTTTTTTAAACAGGCACAATTTTTATTCATGTCATTCCCTCCACTGTGGTAACACCAGCACCCAGGAATGGGAGAATGGCCCCAGTTCCACTGGGCCTGACTGGGACCTTGCTGGTGGCACTGGAGATGTTCTGTGTTTTGCTGAGGCTGTGGCACTGAGAGGTGACAGCCTCTGCCCTGCTGCCGTGGGAGGATCTCATCTTCCATTTCCCAGAAGGAGCAGGATGCAAATTGAGCTGCTGCCATAAATTTACAGCAAAGACAATAAAAACAAGAATTAGACTGATAAAATGATTAAAAGGCTTTATGAAAGCCTCTAAGCAGTTTGTCATATCGTGCAAGGTGATTGCCCAGGACACCTGCAGCACAAGGCAGCCTTTTCCAGCATGCCCCCTTGGCCAGGACATCAATAAAAATGAGGATTTATGAGCTCTGTCATGGGCAGCAAGCAAAGCATCGGGCAACAAATTAATGGCTGATTGCAGAGCAGTGCTGACTGGGAGCTTTCTGCTCTCTCTTGGCATCATTGCAAGGTTGTTCGTTAAAAAATTAGTTTGATAAAGAGACCCTTGACTCCCAGAGTGTTCCTCTGTTACCTCTCACCAAACACGAGGCTCTGTGAGCCCAAAAGGGGCTTTTCACTGTTCAAGTGCTCCAGCTTTTAGTCATCAGAATGTGACAGCACTCACAGTTCTCTGTGCTTGTCTGTTCCTTTCTAGCCAGTAATTCTGGGATTACAGAACTCCAGTTTGGGCTGGGAGGAGCTGGGTGCTGCTGCTCTACTGGAAGCACTTGGGTGCCAGAGCCCTGTGTTCCTGCTAAGCTGCTTCCCTTTCCTACTACAGAGCTTTTGCTCATTGTTCTCTAATTCCAGCAGGCAGGAAAAAGCCCAGTTTTGAGTTCTGTTGCCTGCCCTGTCCCCACAGCTGGTGCCACCATTGTCCCCAGGTTCCTACCCAGACCAACCTCCTTTGTTCTCTGCCGGGCAGCTCTGTGAGGTGATTGTTTCCACAGTAATTTTATTTCTCCCTGCCTGAGACCACACCATCATTTCCCAGTGACTCATATCACCTGTTGATGGCCTTTTCCTGTCCCTCACACAGAGGCAGTGCAGGGTGGGATGGAGCTGGTGCTGCTCAGGTTGAGGAATGCTCCCACCTTCCAGCAGCCCAGGAGAGCTGTCAGTGACAGCCACATGTCCCTCAGGCAATGAGGGACACAGGGGCTGGGGACAGGGAGCTCTGTGGGGACAGTGCCATGTGTAGGGGATGTTTTGCCCTTGTTGTGCCAGACTGGTACCAGCTGATCCCATCCAGCCTGGTTTGCCCAGGGCTGGTTTAGGCTGGGAGCAGATGCTGAGCAGACCCATCACATTTCAAGGCACTGCCTCAGACCAGCTCCACGGGACGAGCTGCCAGCAGCTCTGCTTCAGCTGCAGGCTCAGTTTGCTTCATCAGTCTTGGCTCTTACTTTTTTTCCCCCTTTCTGTTTCCTTTTTTAAGAGTGCTCTTACATCAGAGCCAGGCTCTGTTGCCCATCTTCGGTGCTGGAGGGTGACATCTCCTCTGCTCCTGCTCGTGCTCACAGCAGTTGTCAGGCTCTGGACAGGGAACAGGGCATTCTCCATCTCAGATGGAACAGCAACACGAAATTTCATCACCAAGGTTTCAAGAAAAATAAACTGTGGCTGGACTTAAAACCTTGCGGTGAGGACTAATGGAGAGAGGCTTTTATGAGCATTGAGAATATTTGTAGCTAAGCAACCAACATCAGCAAGAAGAATAAATCAAAAGTTTCAGGGCTCTGCCTGCCTGCCTTCAAGGGTCAGGAACTGTATTTTCCCTCTGTTAACAAGATTGCCTTCCTGCTGGAGGCAGGATCCTGTGTTAGCTGGAGCTTGTTCTGGGATACTGAGCTGGGAACAGGAGTGAAAGGACATGGGAGAATCTTGCCAAAGGCCACAAAGGCAGCCAGGCCTCCCAGCAGCTTACAGGAAAAGGCTCTTGGAACAGTAATAACATCTAACACATATAGATAATATTTTCTAATTACTCTTGTATAGGTCTTCCTAGTATCAGAGAGAGATTCTTTATCAGGAAGTGTAGTCACAGGATCAGGAGTAATTGGCTCAACGTGAAAGACAGAAACACAGCAGAAATTCCTCCCTGTGAGGGTGGGGAGGTCCTGGCACAGGTGCCCAGAGAAGCTGTGGCTGCCCCTGGATCCCTGGCAGTGTCCTAGGCCAGGCTTGGAGCAACCTGGGAGAGTGGAAGGTGTCCCTGCTACACCTGCCCATGGCATGGGGTGGATTGGATTGAGTTTTAATGTCCTTTCCAACCCAAACCATTCTGGGATTGTCTGATTTTAGGCTCTCCACCAGGCAGCAGCTCCAGACCATGTTCCACTGCACAGGTGGCAGAGCTGAGTGACTGGATGACTGCAGCAGGTTTTGTTTAAGACAGTAAATCTCTGTGGCTTTGTTCACTCTCTATATTTGCACAGTTCCTGTTGCTTGGGGCACCCACTCCATTGCTACAATTGCAGCACAGATCCAAGACCTATTAGATAACTGAGCTTTATTTTGTACAAAGATATTATGCAGTGTTCTTCACTGGGTTGCACCAGAAAACCTAGAAGCAATACATTTTACTTTGAAATCTATTTTATTTATAAAAAGAAAAATTCCCAGAAATGCTAATGGGAATGGCAACAAATCAAATCCCAGGAATAATTTCTCAATGGAACTTTAAAAAAAAAATACCATCTTATAACCTCAGGGTATTTTCCATCTCTGCTTCTTCCTCCTGCTTAGTCAGGAGCTGATTGGAAAAGATGCTCCAGTCCCTACCCACTCCTGTCAGCCTCATAGATCACCAGGAGCCCTGTGAGTGCCCTCTGTGCCATGGAAGGATCCCCTAAAAGTGCTTTGGAGCCAAACTCTTGGAGCCCTGAGCCCCCTCTGCACAGCTGCACCACACCATCAATCCAGGCCTCAAACAGAATTATTCCCTCATAAGCACCCCAGAGACCTCTTTGCTCACACAGACTCTAAAGTTGGGGGTAATTATAACCTGTGTATAAAGGCCAGATCAGCCAGTATTTCCATGGAAGTGTATTCCCAAAGCAGGTTTATTGTTTTAATGAGAGGAGTGGGGTGTAACACAGGAGAACTGCTGTGCTGTTGGAGTTCCAAGCCCTGTCCTGGTACCACCCACAGGCCACGCCACAATGCTCTCCTCAGCTGCACTGTCCACATATTTTACCACTTTATGTGGCACTTCCTCCACTTTTCTGCCCAGAAATCTTCCTGCAGCATTGAGCATTTCAGTGGAGTTTAAAAATGGGTGTTAATGTTTCTGTGTTGGCAGCTGATCTCTGTTCAGAGCATCCTGCTATAAATGACAAACACAAAACTTTCGGGAGGCGCGCGGCGTTTTCCCTTTTCTCTCCCAGCACAGCTGTGGCCTGGCTGGTGACTGGAGTTACTCAGCTGTGAAGAGCACTCAGGGATGTGAAAGCAGGGGCTGTTTCTGTCCATTACCACCAGTGCTCACAGCAGCCCAGCTGGGTGGGGACTGCATTTAGTGCCAGTCCCACAGCTGGGCTCCGACAGGCGCCTCAGGCCAGCAGGTACACATGGAATGGCTCTCGGGGAAAACACGGGGCCAGCAGGACCCTAAAGGGTTATTAATGATAGCATTCATTCAGGAAAGGCTTTATTTTTCTTATTAGGGAAACTATCACTTTTGGAAGTGTTGCAGACACATTTTGGAAGCGGCACCAACTGTTTTAAAAGTTAAAAAACGCATTGGCAGGTGTGAGGGAGATGTTCTGGAAAGAGAAGATACAGCCTGGCTTAAGAGAAACCCCATGTATTCAGAGACATCCAAGCTTTTCTGTTTGATCATTTTTCTCTTCCCACCCATCTTGGATCAGCTCCCACCCCTCCACATGTAGAATCTGAACCATTCCAGCCAATTCCTGAGTCGTTCCCAGTTCCCAGTCCATGCAGACCAAGGCACAGCATTTAATGAAATAAGCCTGAAATTAAATGTTCTTCAACAAATCCCTGATCAGGGTATCTCACAACAAAAGGTACTTTGATAGATATTATTATTATTATTATTATTATTATTATTATTATTATTATTATTATTATTATTATTATTATTATTATTACAAAGTAATGACATCCTTGTATCCTTATCAAGTGTAATTCAGGGGGATTAATCATTTCAGTTGAAGGGAAAAGTTTTCTCCATCATTTACTGAACTCATCTGCTCAGCGTCCTGCTCCTGTTTATTTTGATTTAGTATTATTTACTGGTTTTTTAGGTCTTGAGATCAAATTGTTGATCACAGTGCTCTGAGGTTTGGGGTTGTGCTTCACTGGGCAAACAGCAATCAGCTAAATACAGGAAAACATAAATAAATTCTCTAAATATAGAGAAAACTGAATGAGAACATCACATTTTTGATGTCTGTGATGTCAAGCTTGACAGACCCACTAAGCACCTCGCTAAGAAAAGCAAAGCAAGCCTCAAAAAACCTCAGAACTCGCCGAGATTTTCTCATTGAGAAAAAATTTTGTGTCTTCAACTTGAACTACAAAAAAGAGCAACTGTGAAGCAGTCAGACATCCCACATTTCTGGCTGAGCTGAACTCACAAGCAGTTCCTGCAATGCCCTTTCCCAGCTCCTCGGAGCTGTTGGTGTTAATGAGCCCCAGCCTGGGCTGAAGGCTGGGGGAGCAGCTGGGGCAGATGTTGGCCACCTGGGCTCCAGGAACGAGGCTTCCCAAAGCTGGGACAGGCTCCCAGAGCAATGGTTTAGACATAGAACCGCTGTCAAAACTAGGTCAGCTGGATATCAAAAATCTGTGGTTGCTGATGTGCAGCTCCAGGGCAGTTGTGCCTGGGCAGGAGGCAGCAGCTGCAGCAACACCAGGGCAGGATGGGGCTCCCAGTGCTGTCAGTGCTGAGCTGGTGGGGATGGCAACAGAAAGGGCCCTTCTGGAAACCAGAAAGCAGTGCAGAGGGTAAAAGCAGCCATTGTTTGGTGTGCAGGGGCTGTGCAGGCACATTGCACATCTCTGCCAAAGGACATCTCCAGCAGATGCAGGGAGTGGGGCGTGTGTTTAATGCTCACTTGGCAGCAGGGGCTGGGAGCAGGGGCTGACAGAGCTGATCAGCCACAAATCTGTGTGTGAGGAGCACTGGGAAAGGGCAGAGGGACAGACAGTGCTGAAACAAGGCAGAGGAGAAGGTAAAGCATTCCAGAGGGGCTGGGCCCTGCTTCTTGGCTCTCTCCTCACTGGACATGAAGCAGCAGCAGAGTGTGAGTCCCAGCACCTCAGCCTCCCCCAGTCCTGCCTGTGTCCTGCTCCCTCAGCCCTACCTGAGCAATGACCCCTCCTGTGAACAGCTCTTCCCCAGCAGAACCCTGTCCTGCCCCACCTGTGTCCAGCAGCCAAGGGACAGGAATGTCCCTGCTGTCCTGGTGCCTCACACAGGGCTCCTGGCTGGTGCCCAGCTCTTCCATTGAAACAAGGGTGCTGCCAGGAGGGACACAGCCTCCCACAGGGACAGGAGCAGGGCAGGTGTGTCTGGTGACATTCTGAGGCAGCAGAGGAGTCACTTCAGCTTGGAAGGAGGAGGATGGAGGGTTTGGGCTTGTTCGTTTGCATGTGGCCAGCCAAACGTTCCTTTCTCCTCACCAAACGTTCCTTTCTTCTCACCATCCTTCAGCTCCTCTTTGATCTGAGCTGCACTTTTTCCTGGAAGGCTTCCAGCATTCTCAGGGTAGCTATGAAGTTCCCTTTTTTCCTCCCTGTTCAGGCCACATCCCTCAAATTTAAGAAAGATGCTGCAATGGTGACGTGGGACTGTGGTGTGTAAAGTCATTTCTGGGGAAACATGTTTGACTTCTTCAGATGTTCCTGATCTCTCCTCCCAGAACAAACACAAAACAGGCAACAGCAGCACAGGCTCCCACAGTCACCTCAGAGTTTGTCCCAATGCAATGTGTAAAATCAGCCCCATAAAAGGTTCAAGCTGTGGTTTGGTACAGATGTCCAATAAATTGAGAACTTTTGGCGACCCTCGTTTCTAGACTGACATGTCAGACAGATGCACATGCCAGGAGCACACTGAAAAGCAAAGACTGTGTTGGGAAGGATGCCAGGAGCCAAAAGATGCTTTTGCAGAGCTTGGGAGCAGCAGCTTGGCCATCTCTGGCCCAGGCAGAAGGATGATGGAGAGAACCCCCGGGGAGCTGGCTGGGTACTGATGTTGCTTTTAAAAAGGACAACAAAAAAGGCTTTGCACCCTGCTCCTGCTAAGGAGGTTTGGAGGCAGGAGAGAAAAGGCTTCTTTCTCTGGAGGTGAACAGTCACTTCTTCCTGCAGCAGAAGAAGCCTGACACTAGATAAGTAGCTGTGAGAAGATTCATAAAAAAACTAATTTATAATTTGCCAGAATATAATCCTATTTGATCAGTGTTATTCAGTTCCTCTTTCTTTTAAAATTCAGTGCACTTAACTGTTCTACGAGGGTTTATGAATGTTTAAAAATTGCTTTGTGGTCCCTAAAGTAATTTGACAAGTCTGACAGCTATTGATTAAAAACCTGAAATTATTCAGACTGTAGGATGACTTGAGGGATTAGATAGAAAGTTTTTTTCCAATGTGAAAGGAAATAAGATGTTGGAAAGTAAATATGTTCTTGAATATTTTTGAAAAATCCATTACAACTGTGAAATTAAATTGAAATGAGATACTTCGTGTGGAGATGAAGGAACGAAATGCTGGCTTTACTATTTAGGCATGGGGTAGAACTCCCCATCCCAGGCTCAGCAAATGCTCCCCTGGAAGTTGCTGGTCTCTGGCACAGATCCCACCTCAGGGCACTGAGGGAGCCCTTGGGAAGCTCCTGCACCTGCCCAGCCCTGGCAGGACCCAGGCAGCTCCTTCCATCCCTCTGCTCCTGGTGGGGCTGACAGGAATGGGCTCTCTGTGCAGTATGAACGTGATCATCTATAACCAAACACACCCAGGTCTGAAGAAGGAACTCCCCCAGGTGCTGCCAGCTGGTTGGGAATAAGGAAGAAAACAGGTCTGAGTGTGTTGTGGGAGAATCCTCCTTCCCTGTTGGAAGGAATCCCTCCTTCCCTGCCACAGAACCCTGTGGCCCCTGCTCCAAACACAGGAACAGGGGCTGTTCCATGCCCAAGGGAAATGTTTGGCTGCTCTGGGGGCAGCTCAGTGGGAGGGATCAGATCCCTGAGTCCCTGGGCTGGTGCTGAGCGTGGGGGCAGCTCTGCAGACTGGTTCTGCCAAGGGGGTGCTCCACAAACCTGATTCTCCTTTTGATGGTGTTACCACTGCTGGTGTTTGATCAGGTAATGGATGGCTGTTGGTATTGGTTAAATTCTGATTCTGTCCATGGTGTGTTTGCTATGGAGATAACCAAGTGTTTTTTATGATGATACAGTTCCCTGGGCTGAGCAGCAGAGTTGTGGATGTGGAGGTGCTCAGTAAGCAGATGACAGAGGGCTGTTACCTCAGGGCACCACTCAGCCCTTTTTCATCTCCAGTAATTCCCAGTTTCACTGGGATCAAAAGCCTTGGTGAGGGGAGTCTGCAAGGTGTGAGTGGAGCTGGAACCAGGTGTCTCCAGGCTGGGCAGGGGATTTTAAACCCTTGTGCTATATATGGCCCTCGGTTATATTTCAGTGACAATATTAAACTTTAAAAGGATGAGTGGAAGGAAAGGAGACCTTCAAATTTAGTTACTGCCAGGAAATAATACTCAGCACCACATAGTTGTCATTCTGCAGCAGACACAGATTATCCATAAAGCCTGTACCTCCAAAGTGAAGGAGAGTAATAAAGCCGACCCCAGGCGCACTTTGAACTTGGCTACCTCTGATTAATTAAGTTTTTCCTTCCTTGAGCCTGATTTAGTACTTATGCTCAGAATGAAGGATTTAAGTTAAGAAACTGTTGAGAAATTGAAGGACAGCTCTCATCCCCTCTTTCCCATCTCATCCCCTTCCCTATCACATGCACACACATGTGGGTGGCAAAGGGCTTGATGTGGCTGCTGAAGATCGGGCTCTGAGGGCATTCCTGTCCCAGAATTCTTGTCATTCCTCCTGCAGTTGCACCACTTTTGCTGTGGATTTTTATTCCTGCCAAGCTTGAAATGTCAGCAGGGCACTGGCAAACATCAGCTAATTCTGGCTGCAGGTCTCAGGGCAGTAGAAGGTGTAATAGTGATCCTGCATTTATATGGAAAGTAGGAAGGTGTCTGTGCAGCTCTGGAGTATCCTCCTTTCATTCATTTAATGACAGAGCTTCCTGGGACATTTAAAATCCTTCTGTGGCAGGGCTGAGGCTCAGCACAGCTGCACACTCCACGTTCAGAGAACTCCTGTGCTTCCCACAGAAGCCTGTCTCAGTGTGGTTCCTGATGAGAAGTGCAAATATGAGGCAGGATGGCCCAATTTTGTGTTTGCTGCTTTGGTACTTGGTGACCACATCAAATTCTTTAGGTTTAGAAGGAGTTTGTAGAACACAGTTGGGAATATGTTTGCTCCTTCCAACTAAATGGATTTTCCCATGTCCTGGGAAGTCAGTCAGCCCCTGCTTTCCTGTGGAATTGCTGTGCCTGGTGCTGAGTCCCAATTTACACTCAGTGATTGAGGGGGGCTGTACCTGGGTAGTCAGATCTAAAAAACTTACCCAAAGTCATTCTGCTTATCCCTTATTAGACTTCCTTAACCCACTTTTTTTGGAGGAGAAACAATTGTTTAGAGTAATGAGAGAGTCTGTTTTGATTGAAGGATGTACAATAATCTGCCCTGAATCTGCTCTGCTGCATTGTACCAAACTCGCTTATTTTCTCTATATTTGTTCATAGTCAAAGCATAAATAATTCAGCATTTTGTCTCTCCCTGTGAATGTGAGAAGCATGCTTGCTGATTCCAGATCAGATGGAGCAGTGATGTTTATTACTCTGATGTTGGGGAATGATTGTTGCATATTTAATATCACCATAAATAAAGCTCCTGTAGCTGCGTTCCCACTCTCGGGATGGGCGTGAGGCTCTCTCTGAACCCTCTGATCTGCAGCCCTCAGAGCTGTGCTGGGATGGCAGCAGAGCCTTTGCTTGCCCACTGTGACACAGGCCATGAGTGACAACAGTGTTTCCAGCATGCCCAGCCTGGCTGGCATCCACCAGCCCACAGCTCTGCCAGCCCCACCTGCTCCAAAGTCATTTATCTCACCCAGGAAGACTCAGAGACTTGCACTGTGTGACAAAGCAAATAGCACAAGTAAAACAAACCTCATTAAAATAAAGTGGCTGGATGATAAGGGGAATGGTTAACATACCTTTAACAGCAGTATTTCTTTTCTTCATTTTATCTCACTAATGCCTTTAAAAACTGCCTGAAAGTATTTTATAGTAATTACTAAAGGAGCTGGAGTTTTTAGCAGTCTCATAATGGGGAGTTGAACATCTCTGATTTTAGTGGCTTGTTTTCAAAGTGTGGGGAAGACACCAGGCAGTGAGTGAGGATCTGGGCCATGTCTATTATTCCTATTTATAATTAAAATTCCATTCGTAGTGTGGCACAGGTATTGCAGCATCCTGCAGTCCTGGCCTGGGTGTTGTGCCATCCATAACAGCCTTGCAGGACTTTGTTCCAGCACCTTGCTGAACTCCAGCTGGTCACCCAGCACCGTTTTCCATTTTCTCCTCTAAAATTCCCTCCATGGGGAGAAATTCTTGTACATTTCACCAAAGACACTTGCCAGAATAAAGGGAGCGAGGCACTGCTTGGCAATGGTGAAAAGCAAGGGAGAGAGAGAGCTTTGTCCATGAGCCCTTTGCAAGCCAAGGCTGTCCCGCTGGGTCACATTCCTGTTCTCTCAGCCTTGGCCTGGATTGCCTCTTTTTAATGGAGTCCAGTGTTCCCAGTGTTTCCAAACTTGTTTTCGTGTTTGCAGCAAGCTGGGAGCATCTCTGAGAAACAGTTTGTGTGGCTGTGACTGAGGGAAGGAATGTCACTGTGCTGGAAGCAGAGACCCTGCCTGGCACTCCGGCAGGAGTGAGAGCCAAGGGATGGACTTGGCTCCTCCTTGGAATGCTGAGGGCTCTGAGAGGACCCCTGCCAGTGTCACAAGAAGGATGGGGAGGTGACTGTCCCCACTGTCCCCACACAGCATGCTTGGATCTGCAGCACGGAGCCATCCCAGTGCCTGGAGCACTCCCAGCAGGAGCTGAACCCACTGATGTGTTCCAGGAGCAGCTCCTCTCCCCCCGGGGTGCAGAGTGTGCAGCAGCACCAAATCTTCCATGTCAAACTTGTCCCTTGGCACCTGCTGATGTGGTCACTGCCCCAACACGGCATCTTCAGGGTGACAGAACCCTGCAGAGGGGAAACTCTCCCATCCAGCCCCAGAAACTCCCCCATGGCCATCCATGCTGGCCACTGCTAAACAGATGTGGATCAGAGCTGCTCCAAAGCCTGCCTTTACTGGCACACAGCCATTTTGCTTGTTCAGTATTCTAAAAGCAGAGTTAATAACTATTTTTGTCTCTATTCTCATTTCTCACGTACATATAAAGGCTCAGTTGATGTTTAGCTTGACAAGCCAGGCTGCAGTTTGGATGCCAAAAATCTCCAAACTGTCATGGAGGGAGACAAGGATAAGGGAAAAAACAACTTAGATAAAAGGGCTGTGGACTCAGAAATGCTGCATGTGGCACACTTCCCAATCCTCAGAGAAACTTATTAATTCACATTGTGGAAGTGTTTATGGTGCACAACTCAAGTGGCTTCCTGGCTCCACTTGGGATCTCACTGCATGTAGGAAAAAGTTGCTTTCACACTTCTATAGGCAAAGGAATTAAAAAGTTGTTTTGTTTCTTAAAGTGTATAAAGTAATAAAGTGCTTAAGGGATGGAGTAAGGGAAGCCACATGTCAAAGGCAGGCCAAGACTGTACTCAGGAACTGCACATCAACCTAATGCAGGGAGGTTTTTATTGGCTTCTCCCAAACCATAATGTTCAGACTTGGATATAACATTCAGTCCTCTGCTGCATCCTTGCAGCTCCCAGAACTGAAACTGATTTTTGCCCAGGCACTGGGCTAACACATTCCTCCAGCTCTAATCGCTTTAAGAAAAACAAAGCTAAAAAAAAAAAAATCCACAAGCAAAAATCTTAAGTTATTATCCCATCATTTGTAACATGGATGTGAGTGTTGTAGGCACTTAACAGACAAGGCACTTGGCAGCTTTTCCCAAATTCTCCATATTCTGTGTGGCAGCTGCTGGTGCATCTGGATTTTGCAAGAGCTGTAGGTTGGAGAGCACAGAGCATTTAACCCATCCTTCATCCCAGGGAAGATTCCTGCTTTATCCTCACATCAGCCAGCCAGATCCTCATCACTTTTGCTTTTCTCAAGTGTCCAAAAAAATGAAGAAATCATGGTGGGTTTTTCTCACTTGACAATCGTTTGAATCTCTCAGAAGCCTGCAAGTGTGCCAGGCTTGCCCCTGTCCCTGTCCCTGTCCCTGTCCCTGTCCCTGTCCCTGTCCCTGTCCCTGTCCCTGTCCCTGTCCCTGTCCCAGCTCGGAGCCCGGCAGTGTGAACTGTCGCCCTCGTGCCCTGTAAATGAGACGGGACCGGAGCTTGTGCCGTGACTCAGTCCCGGCCCCACGAGCCAGGGTCCGTGCCTGTAATTGCCGCTGACAGGCCGATGATGTGCCGGGGACAGCCGGCCCTGGCCAGGCAGCACGCACAGCCCCGCGGTGAATCACACCGCACGTGGCCGCCTGCAGCAGCCCGTTCCCCGCCGTGCCTGTGGCCCTGTGCGGGGCTGGGACCGGGAACCGGCAGCCTTGTCCTGCCTGGGCTGGGGGATGGAGTCAGAGCTGCAAACACAGCAGGGCAGGGCAGGGACAGCGGGGCTGCTAACAGGAAATGCAGCCTGTGCCTGCTTTGAGACTAATGGGCAGGGAGGGACAGAACTGCTGCGTGTGGGGAGAGCTCCAGGAGTGGCACTGGGTGAGGTCCCCGGGGCCATTTCTCCCTGGCAGCCCCATGTGGGCTCTGGCTGGGGCACAGGGTGGGTACCCCACAGCTCTGCATGGGCACAGCCCGGGCAGGGGACAGCTGTCTGAGGCAGTGACTGGGCTCCTGGCCGGGCTCCTGGCCGGGAAGGTGGCACAGCTCTTGCTGAAATGGGCTCGCCTTTCACCTCAATTGTTTCAATTAAATCCCTGGCGTTCAGTTGTGCCTGTGGCATCCCAGATGATGCTGCTCTGCCTCCCCCCCTGTGACAGGAACATCAAGGGATGGCTGGGGGTGCTGTCCTGGAGGGGACAGTACCACCCAGGGCCACACAGCATGTCCTTTTCAAACATGAAACCACTCTAGGCTTTAATGCTGCTGGTGGAGGATGGTGACATCAGAGGCTGTTTGTGATGGAGCAGGAAGCAGCTGGGACTGATCAGACCAGGATGGACTTTGCTTTTTCCCTGTTTAGAGCGGGTTCCTCATTTGGAAACTCATTTGGTACTTTCAGTTTTGGTGCCCTGGAATGGTAGATAAAGGCAGCCAGGCTCTGTCCTGGAGCCAGGCAGGGACAGGAGGAGCAGCATGTCACCAGAGGGAGGTAAGCCATGCTCATCCCCAGCTCTGGGATGGGACATTCCCTGGCTGTGCCCACCCAGGCCAGCACCCCCTACTCCCCTCTCTGGCTTCCCTGCTGCCCACAGCACCTGGAGTTCTGTGCAGGCTCCACCATGGAGCTGTACATCAGTTCCAGGCACGGTGTAAATCCAGGGCAGCCTCATCAGCTCAGGAGCAGATTGCAGTTTTGTTTATGAGAACATACGCTGGCCCTGTGTATTCCCAGGGATTTGACCTAAGCTTAGCATCTGTCAGGATAAGAAAAAGTGGTTTAGTGCAGTGGATGGACAGCAGGGCAGAGGGGATTGTTGGCTCTTCCCACTTGGATGATGGCTTTATAGTCCATCAGAGGAAGAAAAAAATATTTGTGGAAATTAGTGTTTTGAGAAATTAAATACAAGAATAAAATCTAAACCAGATCCAAAAATTTTGCATTTTCTCAGAAGAAAGTAAAATGAGAATTTTTGGGGTCTGCAGATTTAACCCTGCAGAGTTGAGAACTGCAAAGAAATGCCAGTGGTGGTGAGTGGAAAAGGCAGAGCCAGGACTGTGAACCCTAGCAGAAAAGAAGGTGTCTGTGCAACTCTGTTTATTTTAACTCAATCTACTTTACATCAACTCAGGCTCTTAGTGTGTCTGAGCAGTTTTAACTCCTCCTGTGATCAGTACAGGCTAATGGCCTAAAATGTAGGTTTAGACATTAAGAATGGAGTAAAATTGCAGGTGAGACAGGCACAGGTTACCTCGGGGAGTTAACTGAGGCTGGGCTGGGTTGTGGGGAGCTCAGTGGTGACCCTGAACACCCATCACAAAGGAAAATCCTTCCAGGTTCTGTCTACAAAAATTCTGTACAACTGTGAGTGTAAAATACAGTCATTTTTGCAATGATGATGAGCTGGGTCTAATTTGGTTAATAACTGAGGCAAGTTAATCCTGTTCAGGCAAGGATCAAACCAGTTTCAGTGCATCTGTGTCAGTGCTTTGCATCTGTCTAACTAGATTGGTTTAAAAAAGCTTGGTTAGAAAAGGAAGTTGCTTCTACTGTACAGCTCCTGAACTGGGGCTCACACCTGCCCCTGCTCCTGCCTCCATTCCCTTCCACAGGGTGAAGCTTTAGGTCAAGCTCTCCTGGCTCCCTTGTTTAGAAGATGAGAGTGGAGATGCTCATGGGGAGAAGTCAGTCAGGAATCTCCACGTCCCCTGGTAAAAAGTGTTTCTGGTCAGGCTGATTTCCTGGGTCTGGACTGTCTGGCATTTCCAGGAATGGCTTTGCAGCTCCTCCTCTTGCTGGCAGGCAGGCTCTGGGTCCTTTCCCAGGCTTTGTGCTGAGCTGTGGGCTGGGCACTGGGGGCAGGAGCAGCAGGACCCCCTGGCAGCTCAGCAGGGCAGGCTCAGGTGGAGCCAAGGGGGCTGCAGCCCCCCGGGTGAACTGTCAGCAGCAAAGCTGACACGCTGCTCATTGTCTTCTTCTAATTAATGCATTATTCAGCCAGGCTGAGACACTGTTCTTCTGAGGGCTGATTTAGATCTGCAAAGCTTGTTGCCACCGTGGCTGGCTTGGTCCTGCAGGTAGCAGAAGGCCCAGTGTGCACAGACATTGGCATTCCCAGACAATCCTGAGTGCAGCACACTCCCCAAAAAGTGCCTGACCTCCCTTCCCTGGAGAGAGCAATCCTGGCTGCAGGCTGAAATCCAAGCCACTGGTCTCTTCTCAGTGGAACAGGCAGTGTTTCCATCTTGGGGAAGCCACATCCACCCTGTGGAACCCCAGCTGGCTCTGAGCAGACCCTGGCAGCTCTCACAGACCCCCTGATGCCCCAGCCCATGTCTGCAGGGGAAACTGAGGCACACAAAGGCAGAGCAGCCACACCAACCCTGTGTAAGAAAAGACAAAACCTGCTTTTTTCAGTCTGTACCTACTCCAGGTATCACTGTGAAATTCTGTCAGCTCTTGCTATACAGGGATTTATATAAAATCGTTTCTATTCCATTGAAGCAATTTTCAGAGATTAATTTTTGAGGGTATTAGCATTGATTCCTGAGCACACGTGCTTCCTCCTCCTGCCAGTGGTCCATATCCAGGGAAAGCTGCATTGTCTGAGCTGGAGGAAAGCTCACTTGCCCTAATTTATTGAAAAAATTAATTTTAGATTTAAAATGGGGTTTTCATTTATGAACCCCGCTCAATCTGTTCTTCACTCCTGAGTCTTCACCCTGACCTTTCCCTTATCTGAAATCCTCTGGGCTGTACACTGTGTTCATTAGTGAAACTTGCAGGAGGGAGCAGCAGGTGTGGGCTGTGGATAAGGACTGCACGCACGCCTGGCTCTGTGCTTATCCAGGTACCCCTGGCAGCTCCTGGCTGTAATTTAATTTAGGGCAGTGCCAGGATTTGGACTTTTTTTTTTAAGAGTTTTTTCACAGTTTGTAAGTTTTAATAACAATTTTTACATCAGCAGCCTTTGGCATTGCATGGAGAATGCAGTAATGATACTTGCACTTAAAAAAATGAGCTGGAGAAGTGATGCAGTGCACCCCTGTACTGCCAAGTTTAATCCCTGCTCGTGGAGTCTGGAATGGTGAGAGTCAGGATGGTCCAATGAGGTCCCTGGGGCTGACCTGGGTTTGGTGCAGAGCTGTGCCTCACAGTGCTCTGGGGGAAACAAAGGGGTCATTTCCAGAAAAGGCCATAGAAAAAGAACCTCTCATTCCATCTGAAAAGAAGGTTCCCATGAGAAGGATGTGCTTTTTATCCATCCCTAGAAGACACTAAAATCTATCTGGCTAAAAGGCAGATAGCAATTGGAAGAAATTAGCTTTATATCCTGGTGCCAGCTATGGATAAAAAACCACAAACAAACTCTAAAATGCTTTGAGCTTTTCTTCTTTTTTTCTTTAAGGGAAGTTCAGCAGCAGCAAAAAAATATTTTCCCAACTTTATTCTGATTATAAATTTTGCATTCTTTGGATATGGCTTTTTAAGCACATCATTTTGCTGAACATCATTCAGCCTCCAGAGTCAGCCCTTCCCTATTAAACTGAAGCCATTATACAGGCCAGTATTGTTAGACAGAAGGACAAATCACAGGAAAATGTAGCTTAGATGCTAAAACATCTATTTGTGTTTGTCAGGCTCCAAGTCATTTGCCACTGGTAGCCCTCTGTAGTTTAGATTTGAAATTCAAACCTTGACTCCTGCAAATGCCTTGGCTCAAATTGTGGTTGAATGTTAAGTGGTGTCTCTGAAGCGAGACTAATCGCTCCGAATGATTTTGGATGTTTGCAGGAATGGGACCTCACAAAAAGGGTTCGAAAAATCTGCTGCTAATAACAGTGTTCTGTTTTAAATAAAACCTGCAGAAAAGATGAGTGGCATCTCAGTAAAGACAGGTTTCCTGTGGATTGGGATTACATTCCTAGAGGAAAGTCTAATGCTTATCCAGGAGAGCAGAAAAGTGAAGCTAATTATAAGCAGAAAGAGAAATTGGCCAGTCAGATGCACTGTCTGGGTGCTGTGAAAGGGGGCTGGAGGCAGAGTGAAATATTCTTGCAGTGTAAACACTACTGAAACAATGCCCCCATTTTTCAGGGGTGCTCGAGTCCACTCTGCCCCATCACTGCAGCTCAGCTTTGGGGGTCAATGCAGCAGGTGGAGAAGCAGCAATCCAGTACCAGCCAGTCACTGTGCAAACCCATGTATTGTAATGTTAAATGTGCTGGAATATGGAACTGTTCAAACTTTATAAAACAAGTGCATTTATGACATCAACCACTATTTGATTTTAACTGTAAATTTGGAGTAGATCTGGATAATCATGATCCTTTCTATTGCTAACTCCTTGAGGTTATTAGGAAATTGTTTGTTTCCCAGTGATAGACAACATGGTCATAAAGCACAAAGCACTGGCTTCACAGTCAATAAAAAGTGAGAGATATCTGGGTTTAATAGCTCTGAAAGGTAAACATGGCTGGAGTGTGGAAAGGCTGCTGCCCAGAGGGTTGGAGGCAAAGCTGGGACCAGAGGAGAAAACATGACCCAAGAAAAAGGGACTATATACAAATAATAACTGGGAATGGAAAACTTCCTGTAATAACCCGTGGAAAAATACTCTTTGCCTGCCCTGACTGGGCACAGTGGCTTTCCTTTCACAAATGCCATTTGCTGAGCAATGAGCAGGGTGGGTGGTGCTGTCAGGAACAGGAGGTGTAAATGTGGAGAAGGGGTGGGGTGGAGGTCACACACAGTGCCTGGGGACAATGCCAGCACTGCAGGGGCAGTCACAGCTCTGTCTGTGCCATACACCTCTATCACCTGCTGCACACAGGGAACAGCTGTCTGCAGGGAAACACCTTGTGCACACGAGGTGAGGAGTGAGCTATGAGTTCTCTGGGAGGAAGAACCTGGATAAACCTTGGCTTGGACAAAATGAGCTGAGACTTGGATGTGCAAGTTCTTCTTGGTGGCAGTAAATGCTCCCTGCAGCAGTATTTGAACACTGAGTCAGTGCAATGTGGCTCCTTCACTGCTTGGCACTCCCTGGGGATGGGGACAGAGCAGTCCCCAAGGCCCTGCTCTGCAGAGTTTTGGTTTCGTTCTGTACCTCCTGAGCCACAGGGGTGTCCAGTCCAGAGACCAGGGAGAGGACAAGGAATGGCCTGTGCATTCCAGATCTGTATCCCAACAAGTTTGTGTGTTTTAGATGCCAGCCCAACCCCAGAGTGATCAGTGGGACAGGGGCACAGTGACACTCCCTATGTCACTTCGGGAAAACACAGTTGTCATTTGCTGAGGTGAGTGTGGAGGATCAATGTGCAGCACGACAGTCCCACAGGCTCCAAGGTCAAACGTTACCTCATCCCCTGATGCCTGGCTCACTTCCCAGTCCTGCTCAGACCAACCATCTGGAATTTCAGGTTTGGGACTGGGGGAATTCAGCTGGGCAGTTCCCAGCAGACAGAGCCCTTTCTCTGGGTCCTGCTGGTCTTTGCTGCCGTGTGGAAGCTGTAGCAGAGCTGTGCTGGGTCCTTGTGTCAGCTGGAGCTGCCACAGTTCCCAACAGAGCCAGTACAGGCTTGGTGGGTTCAGTACTTCATTCCAGAAGTTCCTAATAAAGTGTCTGAATGTGCAGCAGAGACTGTTCCAGTGCTGGGCTGCAGAGAGAACCTGGATTCTCCCTCTCCCACTGCCTTGGGTCTGTTCTGCTCTCCACCCACTGCAGGTGCGAAGGCTCGTTCCAAAGTTCAGGTTCTGCCTTTTTGTGCCTTGCCAGGGAGATAAAAGGCTTGGTAAAACTGTAACTTGACCTTAGCATTTCACAGCAGCCACGGAGATAAGCTGCTGAAGGAAACACAGGGAGCAAAACACGGATGGCTCTGGGGAAGGGGACCCCACAAGGCAGGAGCTCCATGTGAGGAGCCTGGCTGGGAGGCAGGAATGGCTCTGGATTGCTGACCAGCATCACAGGCTGGCAGGCACCGTATTCTTGCTCCGCCACACAAAGGACCCCTGTGCTGCTGCTGCTGCAGATTTGAGAAGAAGATTGACTGAAGCTGCCTGTTATTATTTTTGGCTACTCCAGCAATGTATCAAAAACCTGACGCTGGGTTGATGCTGGTGCCCTACTTTATAGAAGCCCTGAAAAGCAGATCAAGGACAGCGAGCTTGTCTCTCTGCATGGCATCTGCCAGAAAAGGGTGAGAAAACTTCAAACCGCTGGTGGGGGGAATGGGGGAGGCAAAAATGAGGCAAAATGTGCTAAATCCAGAGTGCTGTTTGCAGACGTCAAGGGAAAGGGGGTCTGCATGTCCTCTGCTAAGGAGGGAAGGTGGGACAGGCAGAGGTGTTGTGCTGCCAGCGTGGCTGGTGAGCTGGTGCCGTTGTCCCCGGGGCACGTTGGGGACCAGTTTGCTCTGGAAGGAAGAAGGGACCCTACTGGCCTTAGGTGACCGCGCTCCTTGTTAGCCAAGCCCAGCAATAATGCTGCTTGACATTTTCTGGATCCTTTGGCAGTGAGAGGGTCATGGCCACCTCTCCGGCTGAGGACAGGCACGTAGGGGAGGCTGTGCAGAGAGTTAGTGTTGGAACCGGGCAGAGAACCTGCGAATTTTGACTGTCAGCGCCGTGCACGGTGGCGCTGGCTGGAGGGATGGTCCGTCTGGGAATCCGGCTTGTGCGTCCCTGGAGGAGGCGAGACTTGTGCCTGCTGTCTCGGGCAGGACCTGCCCGTCTCCCACTCTGAGACCTGCTGCCTTCTCCTGTGCTCTGGGGGAACCCCGAGTATTCCAGTCTCTTGGGGATGTTTACCACTCTTGGCGTTTGCCCCTCCAAAGCTGACCAGCGTTTGCAGCCCAGGCTTTCTCTGCTGATCCGGAGCTGCCTCGCATGAGCTGTAGGATTTATGCTTTGCTGCAGACATGGACTGTAGCCTTTGAAAAGTGGAAGAGGAAGCAGCCATCAGTAAGAGGCAGGGGACAGTGCCATGTGGTGGTTTTTCATTTACTAGATAGTCCTACTTTGTTCTTGATGAGTAATGGAGGCATTTGAATACGCCAGGATGACAGCAGCAGTCTGGCTCTGGGAACGTGTCGGCGTGGGCTGGCTGAGGATGGTGGCAGTCGGGACAGTGGGACCATGCCGTGCAGCCTTCCCGTCTCCTCTCCGCCGCCTCGCATCTCCTTTGCCGCTCACCTGCTGCCCCGGGCCCCGCGTTCCGTAAGGCCGCCCGGGCCTGAGCCCCGCGGCCCCGGTCCCCGCCGGGGAGCCCGGCCG
>JANPWX010000145.1:783847-815131 GCA_024734555.1 Trochalopteron elliotii | reverse complement strand
GGATGTTGTACAACTCAGCGGAGGCCGCCGCGCTGGAGGGACCGGTGCTGACAGCCGCTCCCTCACGGCTCGGCCCGGCCCGGGGATGTGCGGCCGCGCTCCGTCCCTCGTTCCGTGCGTTCGCGGTTTGTTTTCATCCTGGGCGGCGTTTCATCATCCGTGGCCGGGCTCGGCAGCCGCGCTGTGGAGATGGGCCTTGCGGCTCCATTTCCGTCTGGTTGGTCCAGGAGAGGACACATCCTGCCTCGCCTTTGCCGCCTTGTCCAGATTCCGCCTCCACACTGATGTTACGCAAAATTTAGGTGATAAAAATCAAACCCCTTATCCTCACCCTGCTCCCCCCGTGGAAGGTGGTGATTCTGGGGTGCAGCTGGGAGCACCCCGGGAGTTTTCCCGTGAGTGCTGGCAGGGAGCAGGGGGATCTGGCTCGGTCCCTGTGTCCCGGTATTGCTTCGGCTGCCACGGACGTGCCCCAGGTGTTTGTGGAGGCCCTACGGTCCCTGCTCGCTCCAGAGGCCGGTGCTGTGGGAATGACTTGTTCCCAGGGCTCCAAATTGGAGTGGTGGATCTGTCACTGCTGTTCGCATCAGATGTCCCCAGATCTGGCACTCTTTAGGCTGGTTTAGGCTGATGTTATAAAGGGTTTTTTTGACACAGATGTTGATTTCTGTTCAAAGTGTCATGTTGATGCCATTCTGCTTATGGGAAAGAGGCTCCTTGAAAACATACTTGATGATTGAAATTCAGGTGTATTTCTGATCACGTTTTGCATCCTGCCCCTGATGCCCTTTCCTTGCTTTTGCAGTTCCTCTCCTCTTGCACGTCACAAATGCCATCGATGTCCTTGCTGGTTGTCCTGTGCTGGGCTTGCAGGCTGCCCCTGACAAACTTTGCAGTGACACGTTGTTAAACAAATACCCATGCTCAGGTGAATGTCACAGGTTAAAATCATCCTTCAGGTTTGCTCTGGCAAAAAGTGTGTTTGGAATCTGGTATGAGCTGACAGAGTCCTTTCGAATGTAATTAATCCTGCTGCCAGTTGAAACTGAGAACAGTCTGAAAACAAGGGCAGGCATTAATAAGTTTAATTACATGTCCTTTGTGTTGCTCAGGGAAGGTGTTGCGTTAGTGAGGGCAACCTGTAACACCAGGTTCCCATCGTGAGTGTGCTGAGCAGAGTTTCCCAGGCAGAGATCAGCAGCTGGAGTTTAGGGAACAGCAGGAGAAAGTTCAGGGCAGCAGAACATGGAGAAGGGTGTGCTGCTGCATGCTGAAACTTCATCCCCACGTCCTCTTCTACAGGAAAAAAAACATTCTTCATCTTCTGGAAGCCTGCAAGTTCTCTTGTGTGCTGTTGGTGGTGGCTATTCCCATAAGGTCGCTTTCATATTTATTTGTTACATTGAAGCAGGATGAGGCACGGGGGAGGAAGGGATGAGAACTCCCAGCAGTGGTCCTGAGGTCAGCGGGAAGTCGGCCCGGCGGGGGGGTCACACTGGGCCCTGGGGAGAGCTGCTGTGGAGGAGAGTGGGAAGCAAATCAGAGCAGTCTGGGCTCTGCAGAGCTCAGTGCCAGAGTGAAGCAGCAGCAGTGAGGCTCAGGAGGGACAGTGGCACAGGACAGAGCCCCTGGCTGGAGCTGGCAGAGGAGGGTGGGTGATTTACTCCCCTCTGCGACTGTTAAAATCCTTCTCCCATCTGATGGTGCAAATCAATTTACTGGAGTTGTGCACTTTGTTCTCAGTCATAACAAACCCCTAATCCCCGGGCTGGAGACAGATTTACATTCTGTCTGTGCTGCCTGTGGATCTGCCGGGCTGTTCCACCGGCCTTGGGCAGGGAGGACCCCTGCAGCAGGAGAGTGCAGGGGAGGGGGTCAGGGCTGCCCTAAAGAACCCAGCTGGGCACAGGGAAGATCTGTCAGCCTCAAAAAGCTGCACACAGGGAATCTTTCCTGGCCAGGAGACGTGTCACAGAGTCAAACATGTAATTTGGGAGATCAAATCCTTCTGACACTGGGGAAGCATGCACACTGCCAGCTCTGCAGCTGGTGTCAATGGGACTTCTTCAGCTTAGGGCCTGGACTTCTTCAGCATTCCCCAATCTGCTTGTGCTCTCAGAGAAGAATGGTAGGAGGTTTAAGAAAGGCTCTTCATTTTTTTCCTGCCATGTTTTAGTGTTAGGTTTTGTGTCTGCTCCATCCCTATGCAGCCACCCACCAGGGTCTCTGTTTGTTTCTGTCTCTCAAAAATAATCAGGAACATTTTCATCATGAAACCACAGGAGCAGCAGCCGGGTGGTTTCAGGCAGGTGAGGCTCTGAAATGAGGACTGACAAAATTGCCTCTCAGCAGCATTGTTTGCTGCCTCCACTGCTCAAAACCCAGCCCTGGAGTTGGGTGAGGAGAGGATGGATTGCCTCTCCATGCTTGTTTTTGCAAGTCTTCCCTGCAGTCCACGTGGTCCTGGTTGCATTTGGTGATACTCAAGTGGTTGTGGAGGGCACAGGCAGAGGGGATACATCCCTTCACATGGTAATGTTTTATGACTTTTATTATTTAGCACAACAATCCTGTCTGATTGCTCTCGGGCAGCAGAGCTCTTTCTTTAATAACCAGAGACTGGCTCTGCTCCGCAGGACTCGCCAGGTCAGTGCCGGTAGCAGTAATGTTATTTCTCTTTAGAACTAATGTGGTCTTTTATGAGATTTTTTTTCCTCCCCCCTTCATTTCAACTGAACTTTAGGCAAGTAAAAAGGGATTTAAAAACGGCCCTTGGCAAAAAGAACTGAATGTGCTGTTTGGAAAGAGGGTTCCTGCTGTGAGATGGCTCTGGGCAGCTGGCCGTTCCCAGCGTATTAAAACAAAGGTGTAGGATTGGAATTAGATCAGCTGACGTAAACCAGGACAGGACCTGGAATACACAGCGAGTTATTGGAGCAAGAGATCAGATGGCCCCACAGGCAGCATCTTCACAGGGAGGGTAGGGGGATGAATGTGAACAAAGTACCTCTGTCACCTTGGAAGTGTGTGTTCACTGGCAAATGGTGTTCCAGGTGCGTGTGGCTGTTGGGGATGGCTGATGGACAGCACAGCTCTGCAGGGACTCAGCTGTCCCTGTTGCTGAGGGTGCTGCTCTCAGGCTCAGGGCAGCAGCTCGTGGCCTTTCTCTTACTGCTGGTATGAGGGGAAGTCTGTGGGAGCAGCAGCAGGGACTGGCAGATGTTTTCCAGTAAATGGGCTCGTGCCACAATGCCGTGTCACCGAGGGACACGAGTGCTCTCTGCCCTGGAACAGGGATCAAAATGAAAGGACCGTGTGCCCTTTGAAGGCAGGGGGTGGGACAGAGCCCTGGGAGGGGGCTCTGCTCCTCCTGCCCTGCCAGGGCTGCTCTGGCAGAGAGATCCTCATCCCTGCTGCTGAGATTTCCAACAGCTCTAATAAATGCCATCTCCCCACTTAGCTCGTGATACACAGACAGATGCTGGGTTTTTAGGGCTGGTTTGAGACCTGCAGCTCTCCCCCTGCTCGGAGCAGCATCTGCTGAGAAACGTGTGCTGCTGACCTGGGCTGGATCCCCCTGGCTGCTCAGGAGTCAGAGACATCGTGGGAGCAGGTCCTGCTGAGGCAAGGACCTGACAAACAACCTCCCTGAAAAATCCCCTTCATTTTGGGATTCCCAGAGGCATTGAGCAGAGCGTGGAGGGATATCAACACACATTTGCTGAATCTGGTGAGAGCCTAATATGTCCTGAGAAACTCCCCCTTGGTAATCCTTCGAATTGCACATCTGCATTCCCACCCGTGGCCATCCAGCTGCAGTAGTTTTAAATGAAAAATAGACTTGTTTTGTTTTAATTTTTACAAAAATTCTTAGGCCAGCATGAGGCAATGTGATGTACTGAGTTGTGGGTTTATTTTATCAGTATTTATATTTGTCTACACAAGAATGCAAGTCTCAGCTTGGTTATTTACCTTTTCTAATTTCATCTGTAAAATATGGAAATAAGATTTACCAGAATTGCCGTGATTCTGGGCTTCTCTGGGCTGGGTGGGAAGTCTGTACTGTCAGTTCTTGAGCTGCTGGATATTAGTTCTGCACTCAGCATCCAGAGGTAACTTGATCTGTCTGCCTGTATTAGAGTTAATTTACAGTATCATTCAGAGGAAAAGGATAGGGACCCTTTTCTCTGAAAATAGTGTAAAATTGCCACAAAGTACTGGGAAATGACTGTGCTGGGTTCCTAAAGATCAATTTACTCGCCATGGAGATGTGGGGTGAGTGGGCAGCTGAGAGAATGGCTAATGGCATGGAGAGCCTTTGCTGGGAACCCGGGGCTTCTGATCCAGCACAGGACTGTGCCAACCCCAGCAGGGCCCTCAGTGCCTGAGGGCTGTGGGTTGTTCCCTCAGGAGCCCTGTGCTGGTGCTGCTCTGCAGATGTTGCACTGCTGCCACCACAGCTGGTCCTGGCTGGGAGGGGCAGGGAAATGTCCCAGAGCCCTGGGGCAGCGTGTCCCCAGGCTGGGTGGCCCTGGGGAGGAGCTGCCCTGGGCACTCTGAGCTGTCCATGGAGCAGCTCAGGCAGGGAACCAGCCACAGGCAGTTCTGTTATCACCTGGGGCTTCATGCATGGCCTGAATCTTAATGGCAAATCTAGAGAAGCACCTGTTTATCTGAGAATCTCCTTGGGCTGTTTCCTGGATCCAGCCTGGTGTGTGATTCACTGCAAGCCATGGATTTTGCATGCACTGTTGACATTTCTCTCTGTTTTGGTCAGCTTTATTCTGGAGAACAACAAAACCCAACGCACACATCAGAGCAAGCTGGGAGTATACTGGGAGCATTGTTTGGCTCATGAAAGACCATGCTGAGAATATCACAAACTGCCCTTATTGCTGTCCTTCCGTGCCTTTGGAGAAGGCGTCACACTCCCTCTGTAGGCAGGGACACTTGGTCTCCTTGGGGGCCCCCAAAGTGCTTGCCAGAGGTTTTAAAGGTCAGAGTTGCCAGGATCAGAGCTTTGGCACAGGAACATCTGACGTGGTGCAGAGTATAGAAAAGGAATCTGCTCCCTTTGCACTCAAGTTATTTTTTCCCTTGCCACTTTATAGGTTTGCTGTATTTTCCCTGGGACTACTTAACTATCTTTCCTGGTTTTGTTTTTTTTTTTTTCTCTTTTTTCCCTTGAGCTCTCTGGTTTTGCTTTAAGAGTTACAGCACCATTGATTGTATTGGCTGTCTCAAAAATGGTGCTCTGCTCAGTGTCTGTGGGCTCCCTGCTGCTAAATGCTGCCAGTGGGGCTCCAGAGCATTTAGATCAATCGATATGACAGCTTTATTTTCCACACTGTCCCCATCCCAGGGATGTGTGTGACAATCAGAGAGAGCACGGGAGCCCAAGGCTTGTTGGTGACAGAGCCAGAGGTGGGTGTTTGGTGAGGTTCTGGCACCACCAGAGCTCAGCACCAGGTGCTGCAGACCTGAGATAGCAGCAGAATGCACCCACACTGCTGCACACCACATGGGGAAGTCTCCTTTAGGAACACCCCACACCTGGGAAATCTCATTTAGGAACACCCTTCACCTGGAAAGTCTCATTTAGAAACTCCCCACACCAGGAAAGTCTTGTTTAGAAACTCTCCACACCTGAGAAGTCTCATTTAAGAACAGCTCACACCAGAAAGTCTCATTTAGGAACACTCTACACCTGGGAAGTCTCATTTAGGAGCACCCCACAGCAGGAAGCCTCCCTCAGCAGGTGTAGTGGCCATTTAGAGTTTGATTCAGTTGTTCAGAGACCCCACAGTGTGCAAACCTCTAAAGAATTGACTCCTGACTGTATCAGAGTTGGGAAAAATTGTTTTACTGCTCATATCAACTGTAATGGAACTTTTAGAGTAGAAATTACAAATGGGACAGTGTAGCAGGCCCTGTTCTTCAGGGCCCTTGGTTATTTCATGACAACATTCCCAGGAATATTGTGCAGTTGTTGCTAACAGATGTTGCTAGCAGATTTCTCTGGGGAGGAGAACATCCAGTGACAGTGTTCTGTTTTTCCTGCAGATCCCATCTAATGCCGAGGCTGAAAGAATCGCGCTCCCACGAGTCCCTGCTCAGTCCCAGTAGTGCTGTTGAGGCTCTGGATCTCAGCATGGAGGAGGAGGTGGTCATCAAGCCAGTCCACAGTAGCATCCTGGGACAAGACTACTGCTTTGAGGTGAGTAGCTGTGCCCAGGCTGCTGCTGCTGCCGTGCTGGGGCTGCCTGGGGAGCCAGGTGTGGGCTGGCATCTGGGGTCTGCCTGTTACCAAACATTGCTGCTCACAATTGCTGCACAGAGAGCATTTCAGACAGAAAATTGCTCCCATCTTTCCAAGGAGGATCATATCCACACAATCAGAGCAATGAGCTCCTTGTAAGCACTGTCACAGCAGAGCTGCTGGCACAGGTGCTGCACTGCTTAGGGCTGTGTATCAGCAGAGCATAAATTTGTTTATGCTCCTACAGCTGATGTTCATGCAGATATTGGGAAGTGCTAATCCCTACTCTGTGTTCCCAAAGACATTACATGTGGTCGCAGAGCCAGCCTGCTGATGTCAGTGGGAGTGTGGAGGACTTTGTCTAGAAAACTGAAGCTTCCCTTGTTTGGGTAAATAGAAAAATCTGTGAGTATTTCAGATTACTTTGACATCTGTTATGGCATGTGGTAAGGTCTGTGCTAGCAGGAGGGAGGAGAACACGTTCAACCCAGGCTGTGTCTGGATAATTCAGTACAGGATATCTTGGGAATCATTTGTCCTGGATTGTGGATGGCAAAGTATTATTGCTTATGGCAGTGGCTGGGTACAGATCTGGGAAATGGTTTTCTTACAGTACTAAGGTGGTGGATATTTGTGTTTCTGTGAAGACCAGGTAACACCTGTTTGACCCTGGACACAGAGAAGCAGATAAATGGTGTAGCTGTGCCTGGATTGTGCTGTAGGGGTGATGAGGCTGCAGGCTGTCCTTGGATGGGCAGTGCTGGATGAGAACACATTTCAGTGTTCAAGAGGAATCAGACTGGAAAGATGAAGACATTTTTCTTTACTGAAATCGGCACATTTTGAAATAAGTGAGTTAAAAGATCTATTTCTTAAAATATAAGCAGGTAACATGAAAACAGTCTTACAAGAAAATAGCCTCAAACATAAACTCTCTAGTTGGCTGAGGTATAAATTTTGCAGTGCTGTTCATTCTTTGTGGAATTGAGCAAGTGCAATGGGTCAGGAGGGGAGCAGTTTTGTAAATTATGTGTCCTCTATTACATTCCACTCAAGAAAGATAAAATGAAGCAAGATGGAAAATAAATGTGACATCCATAATATAAGAGTTGTTTACCAATTCTCTTCAGCCCACAAGAGGAGAGGAAGGGATATGAACAGAACTTGTAGAAAGTTGAATGAGAGAGGAAATTACACAAGCCATGCACTTGGAAGGAGGAAGAAAATTTTGGGGTTAAGTGAGTTGGATAAAGAGAAGTCACACTGTAAAAAAAGAACGTGTTAATTGCTGTTCTGCAAACCCTGCAGAGGAGAGGAAGAATGCCAGGAAACAACGGGGGCATTGATTTGTCACTGGTGGCTGCTCACCAACAAGCTCCAGCAGGAGGGACCGAGGTGAGAGCTAAATGGCACTTGGTGTCAGTGCCTTGCTCTCGTGTCTCCTGGGAGCCTCTTCCAAGCTGGGAGGGAGGTCAGCACTGGGATGAGATTGCAGATCTCCTGGGATCCCTGCTGGGGGCCAGGCAGTGACTGCACAGCCCTTGGGTATCACTGATGGACACACAGGAGCTCAGGGGATGTCCCTGAGTGTGCCAGGTGAGAAGGCCCTGCCAGGGTCACAGGGAGGAGGGGAGCTGAGGTGTTCTCTGTGCAGTGGATGGGGAAGGTGCTGCCTCATCCCTGCCCCCTGAGGCTGTTGTGGAGCTGCTCCCCGGGGAGATGTGCTGGGAACAGGCCGAGCTGCTGCCTCCAGCTGGGAAGTGAAGCTGTTGCTGGGCAGTGCCAGCCTTGCTCAGTCCTGGGCCGTGGTGTGGCCGGGCAGGGACGGTGCCTCGGGAGCTGTTCCTGTCCCCCGCTGGCCCGTGGCCACCGGGGCTCACCTGACACAGCTCCTGACACGGCTCCTCCCCCTGGAGCTGGCCCCGGGAACGGGCCGGGAGGAGCTGACACGGCTGCAGATGGAGGAGAGCAGGTTTGGAGAGGAACTGGCAGCACACCCAGACAGAGACAAAAGCGAGAGGTGCCAAAGCCATCTGCAGTGGAAAACAACCAAGTGGCTCGTTGGGAGGCAGCTGGTGGATGAAGGTGCAGGGAACTGTTCCTCCTTCCATCTCCACCACCCTGCATTCAGACGTGCTGGGCCCTGCTCCCCTCAGCTCTGCCAGGGAGCACAGTCAGCACCAGGCCAGGGCTTTTCCACAGGCTGCATTTGGCTTTTTCTGCCTGCTTAGTTTTGTGAAACTTGCTTTTTTCTCACTTGCTGAGTACTTGGCAGTCGGTATTTACTTGTTTCCTTCATTGATTTTTTTTAAAAAAAAAAATTACTCAGCATCATCTTTCTCCTTGCAAGACTCCTCAGTCAGCAAATCATCCCGTGCCGCTGCACGTGCTGCATGTGCTAAATATACAGTGGGCATCTCAGCCAGTGCCAGAGGCTTGGAGCCAGGCTCCCAGAGCCTGTTTCTGGTTTCTGGGGCCTCCTGGGCCAGGCAGGGCCATTAGGGCTGAAGGGCTCTCTTAGGTCTTGGCAGACCAAAGCCTTGTCCTCCTGCACAGTCATGCCTGAGCTGTCCCAGGACACAGCTGGGGGAAAGACAAACTGTGGTTGCTCCAGTACAACTGAGTCTGTTGGCCTCATCCTGGCCTTGCCTCAGCAAGGGAGAATTCAGTGGAGCTAAATTTAGCAGCACTAAATTTGATCCAGCTGTGCAAACGTTGGCCACTGCTGGCGTGGCCCTGTGGCTGCCTGGAGCTGCTGCAGGGCCTGGGGTGCAGCTGAGCCCTGGCTGCTCCCTGGAAAATCCTCTGGGCCCTGAGTGAGCACTTTCAGTGCTCATTTATCATCCCCTCTTACTCCATGCATGTCCCTTCAAGGGAAGCCACCCTGTACCTTAGGACTGTCTTAAAAAAACCAGGATTTTATCTGAGCAGATCACCCATCCAAGGACTGGGGATAATGAATAGCAAAAGTAACATTTCAGAAATTAATGAGTTTTATTAATTGAGTTTATCCTGTACATTAACAGCATTCCAGCATATCCAAAATCTTGATGAGACCAGAATATTCTCTTTATAAAGATAATTAATATCTCATGAAGATTATTAATGCCATATGATATTTAAGTCAGAACTCAAAGCTGGGATCTGATTGCAGATCTGGGGAAAATGACATTTTTGCTCACACGTGGTAGATGTGATCTTCAGATCCCATCTGACCAAGACACACTTCATATCTGACACACAATTTTCCCCTTCTCTCACTTCAGTATGACAGTTACAGGTCTTTTAGGTTTTGAAAGATTAATTGGTTTAAAATTGACTAATGAATTTGGCCATGATAATGCCCGTGTTTACCTAAGTGTGGCAAGAAAATACAGCGACAGTCCTGTGTGCCAGCAGAGCTCTGTGTGGGAAGGCTCAGGGATGGAGGCAACAGGAGCATTGGCAGAGGCAGAGAGAGGAGATGAGGCAGGGGAGGTTTGTCATGGGAGATTTTGAAGAAGCTGGAAGTAGCCTGGAGCGTGAAAGGATGCTGGAAAGATCACACTGCTGTGCCTGCTAGTATGGACTCTGTTCTTGGAGCTACAGGAGAGCTCGTGCTCCACAGAATGGGTTTTACAGGCAGGGTATAAAAGCATGCAAGGACTGGGAGAGTGTCTGTCTGAAGGAGAAAGATATTCTGTCTGGAATATCAAGAGTTGGAAGATTCTTGGCATTTTTATGTAAAGACAGAACAGGCCTCTTCTCATTCTGCCCTGCTCTGTGTTCAAAGGAAGGGATGTGTTCAACTTATCATTGAGGTTTGCTAATGACAAATCTTAGCCAGTGCCAGCTCTGCTGTAAGAACAGGTTGGGCTTCTGGGAGATACATGAAATTAAAGGAGATTGTGTCTCCCAGAAGCTGATAACCCAGTGCACAGTGTGTAAACACAAACACTGGGAGATGATAAAGCACTCACAAATAACTCTGCAGGTTGAGACTGGCGGAAATGAAGCTCAGTGGGAGTTATTTAAAGAACCAGCCAGGTCCATTCAGCCTCCCAGCAGAGCTGCACATGGTGAATATTGCTGGACAAAAGCAAATGCAAAGGGCACAGAGCTGGGTGGCAGCTTGGGGAGTATCTGTGTGTGAAGAGAAGGTGCAGGGAGCTATTGGCTTTGATGCCAAGGAAGTTTGGTGTGGGGGCATAGAAAGAAAACTTGGTCATTCTGGGCTGCCAGACAGTGGGTTCAGCAGGAATGTCATGAGGCATAAAGGGGCACTTGCACCTCTGGAAATGTCCCTGCTGTGAGTGTTTCTTAAACCCTGGCTATGAACTCCCAATGGCCAAAGAAAGTCACACAAATACTGCAGAAAATCCCTTGGGATGAACCTGGACGCACGAGAGGTGAGAGGAGGGCTCAGCAGCACTTGCAGCTGTGTCCAGGTTGGGAAGCCCCCCTGGTTCTCCCCAGCTGGGGATGGGTGCTGTGAGCTCTGAGTGCCCCAGATCTTCACAGCAAGGGCTCCAGGAGCAGCAGGACACGAAGGGGGAAGGTGGGAAAGCAGCCTTTTCCAGCCTGATGTTCTGCTGGAAACAAGGAATGGGTTGTTACTGTCACAGGCTTTGGGCTGAGCCTGGAGGAATGCCAAGTAACCACTCAGAGTTCCAATTTATCTTTAGTTCATCTAAGGATTTGCACTCTCTCAGTTGTGGAACTTGGTGGTTTAAAGCATCACATGCATGGGGCCCATTATCTAGTGTTTTCTGGTGTGGAAGAGGAGAAGTAATTGGAATTTGCTTCTATGATTATTTCTGTGACATACAGGGTTGTCCTGTTTTTCCGCCAGCCTTAGGGGCTGTTGCTTCATGCTTGGGTAAAGCTGTTTACTTAAAAAAAAAAAGAATAAAATCCACTAGCATCTTTCCTAAGCCCCCCTCTCCTCCCAGCCACACTCTGCAGTATGCTGGTCAAGACATAATCCTGTTCCTTTCCCTGTAGGTGACAACTTCATCAGGAAGTAAGTGCTTCTCGTGTCGTTCGGCAGCAGAGCGAGATAAATGGATGGAGAACCTGCGGCGTGCCGTGCACCCCAACAAGGTAGTGCCTGGGAGGAATTGCCTCTGCTCTAGTTCAGTTCCTCCTTATTACATTTTATAGCCCAGTGCATGGGAGCAGCAGGGGACGTATTGTCATTGCAGTGAGTAAGTGGAGCTCTGGGTCAGCCTTTTTCCATATTGCTTTCTTCCACAATTATATTTACAGACAAGCGCCAATTATTCCTTCCCCTCTCTTCTCAGCACATGCTGCTTCAGCTCTTGCTAAGAACTGATCAGACCTAAGAATCTTCAGTGTTGCTGTTACTGATGGTACTTGCCACTTCCACAGGACTTTGACCTCCCAAAAGCCGTGGGACAGATGTCAGGTGGCTGCCAGCAAAGTCACAAGGCTGCACAGTCTGCAGAGTTCATGTGTCAGCTCCTGACACAGACTGTGCTTTAGTGGTGGAGGAGCTCAGATGTCCATTTTCAGAAGCAACAGTGGAATGCAGCTTTCCCTCCTCCAGCCACTCGAGGTGCAAAGTCATCTCCTGGGATTTACAGGAACAAATCCTTCTCTTCACTAGAACACAGGGACACCCAATATGCATTTTTATGGCCCACTAAGACTAAGTACATCCTAAAATAAAACACACAGCTGCTCCTTCCCTGCTGTGCTGGAGTTGGCTGCTAAGATTGGTCAGGATTAAGGCAGGATTCCACAGCTGATGAGCTCAACCAAGTCATCTTCTGCTGGTCAGAGATGACACAAATGATGGGATCCTGTGAACTCCTCCTGGCTGTGCACACTAATCCACTCCAGGCCTGGTGGGTTCTAAAGGGGCCCTCAGAGTTTGTTGTTCCCAGCACAGTGCCAAATGTCAGAGTGAAAGATTTCCTGTAATCTCAGAGTGTGAGCAGTGGAGGGGAGAGGTGGCCTTCTGCCTCTGGCATGTTCCTCTAGTGGAGTTCAGTGGCTCCAGTGCTTTCCACGTGCTGTTCCTGGTGATCCTGACCTGAGAGGGCTGTGTAAGGTTTGTGTGGTCACACTTAGCAGGAGAGACCTCCTGGGAATGTGAGCTGGGGCTGGGCATGTCACTATGGCTTCAAGGTGCAGTGTTGAGTGGAAATCCATTTGGAAGTGTTTCCATCATCTCAAAACCTGCAGTAACTGATGGCTGACTTTCCATTTTTGTTTGAGTTCACAGACAATAAACCCTCAGTATCTGACTTGATATTTCTGTCAGGAATTCAAGTGTTCTTGTGCAGTTCCTGTGTGTACTTCCTGAACCTACAGTACCCCATTGTGGACTTGCAGCAGAAATGTTCCTGCCCAGACTCCTGGGCTGAGCAGAGTAAGCCGTGGCTGCTGTTTCAGTGAGGGCTTTCCACACAAAACAGGGTTTGCAGAATCCCAGCAGTGGTGCAGCTGCCAGTGCTTTATCTTTGGAGTCGCTCCTGCAGCAAATACCCCTGGATGTTCTTCCAGGATGAGGTCAGCATCACGAGGGAGCTCTGAAAGATCCACAGTATTCTTGGCTCTGCTATTGTTTAAAAGATATCTAAGGCAGATTTCTGTCTCTGAATTGTCATGATTCTTTCATGGGAAGTCCTCTCCCTTGATCCCTCTCAGTGTTTAACTTGGATGCTCTGGACTTCTGCCCTAAAATATGGAGAGGTTTTACAAACAGCTTTTTCCCTGCCATTGGTGGTGGCATTCCCTTGTGGATGAGGTGATCCCTGGGTGTTGCTGTGTTACAGGGAATACCATGAACTCAGTGCTGCTGTAAAGCAGCTCTAATGAAAAAAGAGGAGGCTGTGAGATACCTGTAACAGCTTCTGTTTTGCACAAACCATTCAGGACCAGTGAGGTTCTTTTGGATTCTTCAGAGGCCCTCTTGGCAGGGAATGGGAAATGGTGCATTTGTGATTTGGAGGAGTTTTATCTCCCTTGTTCCTTATATTAATTGGCACCAACAGACACGGAGAGCACGATGATATTTTGGAAAATTAACATAAGTAGTGTTATTATGCAAATTCTTGAGAGCCAGTATTTCCTTAAAATAAAGTGTAATTAAGCCTCCGCTCATTTAGCACATCCGAAATAATTAATTCATATCTCCAGTTTTGTTGTGCTTGGCTTTGTGGGGTTTTTTTTATTGACCCTTTTTTCTTTGCATCTTTTTTTCAGGACAACAGCAGAAGGGTAGAGAATATGTTAAAGTTATGGATTATTGAAGCCAAGGACCTGCCAGCTAAGAAAAAGTACCTGTGTGAATTATGCCTGGATGACGTTCTTTATGCACGAACTACCTGTAAATTGAAAACTGATAATGTCTTTTGGGGGGAGCACTTTGAATTCAATAACCTCCCATCTCTCAAAAACATTACTGTGCACTTATACAAAGAGACTGACAAGAAGAAGAAGAAGGACAAGACCAACTTCATAGGGCAGGTGAACATCCCCGTGAGCTCGGTGACGGGCCGGCAGTTTGTGGAGAAGTGGTACCCAGTGGTGAGCCCCAACCCTGGCAAGGGCAAGTCCCCAGGGCCCATGATCCGCATCAAATCCCGCTACCAGAGCATGAGCATCCTGCCCATGGAGATGTACAAGGAGTTTGCTGAGTACATCACCAACAACTACATGGTGCTGTGCTCGGTGCTGGAGCCCTCGCTGAGCGTCAAGAACAAGGAGGAGATGGCGTCGGCGCTGGTGCACATCCTGCAGAGCACGGGCAAGGCCAAGGTAGGAGCCTGGGCCCTCTGGAGTGTCCCCACAGACACTGGGGGGAGCAGACCCTGGGCTTGGGTTGGGAAAACTCCTCAGCTGGGCTTCAGGCCATTTGTTAGTATGCTCTGTTTTTCTTTTGATTGCAAACGAGTCGGTAGCACACACAGCATGAGTTGCTTAATTAGCAGAGAGGTTGGTGGGACCACGGGGCACCAAGTGAGCCACTTTCCTTCACTCTTCTCCTTCTGGAGGCTCAGGGGCCAGGCTCTTTCTGTATAAACAGGCACAGTTGTGAAAGTGAGCAAGAAGGCAGTTTTCCAGGATGGAATGTAAGCAGTGCTGGCCTGAGCTGTGCAGCCTGTGTGTGCTGGGTATTCCTGGGGAACCCAGCAGGTTCCCTGCTCTGCTCCCTCTGTGCTGAGCACTCAGCACAGTGGAACTGAACAGGAGTGAGCAGCCTCTGCAGAATTCCAGACCAAAGTGCCTGCAGGCATGCCTGTCTCTGGGTCAGCTCTTGGTCTTCAGGGTCTGTTCTAGTGCTTTTGGAAGGGGGTCCAGGGCTGCTCCCCTGGCAGTGCTTGTTGGGGGTTGATGCCACCGACTTGCACGTGGTGGAAGTTCAGCCTTTGTGGACCACTTTGAGCCTCCCTGGTGGCTGGGAATGCCCAGGTGTGGGAAGAATCAGGCCAGGAGGAGGCAGAGAGTGGGAGTTCCTCCTGGTTGTGATCCATGAGGGAGCAGGCAAGGTGGGCAGAGCTGGAATGCCCTTCCTGGCTGAGGTCCCCAGCACACAGGGCAGGGAGTGACCCCACTGCAGAGCATCCTCCATCCCTGGTGGCCTGGCACAGCCCATGTCAGGGCTGCAGGAGTTAAAGCATCACTGTTTCTCTCTGTTACCATCTCCCTGCACTCTGCAGGGGAAAACTGGGGAAGGGCAAGATGTGCAAAGCTTTTGCAGTGCTGAGGAGACATGAGCTCCTCACCTGAGGGGCAGTGACAAGGCTCTGCTTCCTTGGCAGCTGCTGCTGCTGCCAGGCCCGTGGCTCGTGGATTAGGCTGAGTTACCATCTGTCAGACAGGGAAGTGGCTTTGCCTCCTGATCTAGTTCAAGGCAGGCAAAGCTCACTGAGAGGATTGGGAGCTGGGGGCCTGCTGTTGCAGTGGCAGAGAAAATAAATAGCTCCATTAAAGCCTCCTGACCCCGGGAGTGCAGGGAGGGAGCACAGTCCTGTGTGGGGTAATGCTGTGGCTCCACAGGGAGCTGCGGTCGGTGTCCCTGCTCACTCCTTGTTCCAGGGCTCCAGAGCTGCCAGCACCTGGTTCCTGGGCACGGCCCTGCCTTGTGCTGGCACCAGGGGCTCTGCTGCCCCTCGCTGTGGCTCCTGCAGCTCTAATGCCAGGGCTTTGTGGGAATAACATTGCCACAAAAGACCCTGTCCACGGTTTACATAGTTGTGGTGCAAAAGGCTTCAAGTGTCATCCCAGTCTTAATCACCATGGATCATGTGTGGGCATGACTGAGAGTGGTTGTCACTGCTCCAGCGTTTTTTCTCTGCCTCTCAGTACTGGAGAGGCTCCAGAGAGAGCAAGTGTGTTTCCAGACATGTGTCTGCATCAGTGCTTGAGATCCCAGAGGCCCTACACAGGGGACACAGCAAACAGTAAACAGACTTGATGACTTCTCCCCTAAAATGGAGCTTCTGCTTTCCCTGCCTGTCATTTGCCATTGGCATTAGTGCAGGGTTTGGGGAGCTGTCAGAGCAACAGGACTTATTGGAGCATGGGAACCAGGTGGTGCATCGTGGGCTGGACAAGCAGGGAGAGAGAAAAGCAGCAGAAAGGTAGAAAAATAATGAATGAGAGAAGAAAGCATCCCCTGAGCCCTGCTTGGGGGATGTGGGTGCACCCCAGTGCCCCTCAGGAGAGCTCCCCGAGCACCCTGACCCCTGAGTGCAGGGACAGCAGGGCAGGGACCCCCCTTCTGCAGGCCTCTGTCCCCTCATGACCCTCGGGAGCTTGCCCGGGCTGGAGGTGGACTCCTCATTCTTGTGCATCACCAAGAGCCTTCCCAGTGAGCCCTTCAAAATCCCCCCTGCCCTGCAGCCATCGGCAACCACCGATTGATTTCTCTGATAAAAAGGGGGTTTTGTGGCTCTTGGCTGCTGTAGCCGAGCTAAAGCAGCAATTACTGCGAAACAAGTGTCCAGTAGATTATCTTGGAAGACTCGTTAGCAGCTAATTGCTGTTGTGCTGTTTCAGGCCCTGTTTTCCTGCAGCGATTTGCTGTAAATACGGGGTAATCCCTTAATGAGGCCGGGATCGGGTCCCGGTGTCTGCCCCGAGCTCCGGGGCAGGAGAGGTGCCACGGGAGAGGTGTGATGGTGCCACGTGCCAGCCACCAGGGTCCCTGTGCAGGCAGGGCCATCTTCACCCATGCCGAGGGACACCCTGCCAGCCGGCTGTGGTCACCTGGGGCTGCTAAAACCCAGAGTCCCTCCTGCCAGGGGGGCAGGACACCTGGGGCTGCAGGTGGAAGGGGGACATTTTTTCCCTAAATCGCTGTTCCTTCCTGGGCTGCTGTATGACAGTAGGTTAAAAGGTGGAGCATGAAAGCAGAGAGTCCCCTCTGGAGTCCAAGTCCGTGCTTCCCTTGATCTCTGTGGGAAAGGGAAGAACTTCATCCCTGCAGCGCTGGGTTGGTGTGCACGGGGCATGCCTGGAAAGCCCTGAGCAGCCGCCAAGGCAGTGGGTGGAGGGGAGGGGAAGAGGCTTTGGTAAGTTCGGAGTGCAGGAACTCAGGGAGGGAGGGAGGGAGGGAGGGAGGGAGCTGCCCCAGCCCGCTGGGAAACCTGGCAGACATCAGTGCTCCATCAGCTCTCAGCACACACAGATGTTCCTGTCTCCTATGGCAAGAAAGGCTGAAAGAGGGACATTTGGTGGTTGAAACCGAGATGTGGCCCCTCAGCTCAGTCCTTCACTTGTTACCTGTTTTTACCTTCCTACTGTGAGCACTGATGGTTTGTTCCCGGTAAGGATGTTGACGTGCCCAATGGTTTCCACACGTTTTGCAGCCCACAGATAAAAGATACCAAGTCATAAAGCAGTTCTGCTACCAGGGTTGGAGTTACCAGGAGTGCTCAGTCCTGCCTTACAGGGCTTGGTGTGGTCCCTGTGATGTGGTTGTGGATAGGTGGCTGCATCCTTCCCAAAGGACTTCTGATGTTTCCAGAATATTTCCCATGCTTAGATTTGTTTCAGGGCTGTCTTAGGGCTCCCAGAGCTCAGTTCATGACCATAAATATACAAAAAACTTCTGTTGTCCAGAGCTCTGGTAGATCAAACCCAGCATTAGACAAAGCTCTAACTAACCAGCTGCTCACTGGAAATAAATATTTATGGTGTTGGGAATGGAGTGAGGAATAAACATGTGTCCCTGTTTGTTTGTGCTGCGAGGATGTGCCTCAGCTGAGCAGATGGAGCTGCTCCCCCCGTGTGGATCTGCTGGAACCCCACGTTCCATGGCTGGGTCAGGGCTCTGGGACCTGCAGACACCACTCAGGGCTGTGGAAAAGTGACTGCAGGGCTCAGACAGGGACATCAAAGGTCACTCAGTGTGTTCCCTCACCTTTGCTTATTTCTCTGAGCAAGGTGATGGACACAGATTCCTGTGAGTTAACCCTCACATTGCCATTCTCCACCTTCTCCCAAAGAGAATTAGAAAAAGCCAGAAGTGTCATGGATGAGTTCCAGGCTTCAAAGGAGGGAACATCACTCTGTTTCCCGGCAGAGAAGTGTCTGGAGCAGATCCTCAGAGAACTGTGTGATGGAAGAGTGGAGAACTTGGGGCTGGGGTCCTTGGTTTCACACCATCTGTCCAGGACTCTGCTGCTCTCCTTTCCCTGCCCCACAGCCTCCTGTGCCACAGCTCCCTCCCCTGTGGGTGTGTCCCAGTGCTCCACCTGAAACCTGCAGCCCTACCCACCACTGGTGCTTTTCACCTTTGCATAAGGGCCCAGCTGGACTCTGAGCTGGTCTTTGAAATAAGCAATAATCTTATTACCTTTATCAATTCAATCCTCTTAAGGTTAAGTCAATCCTATTAATCAGGCTTGTGATTTGCAGAACCTTATTATTTCAAAGTCAATCTGCCCATCAGTCAGTTACGATACCAGGAATGATCAGCTCCAGCCCAGGGGGGTTGTGACTGCCAGGGGGAGTGTGGGGCTGTGGGTCCCCTCAGCTCCCTGAGCACCCCGTGTGCTCCAGCTCTGGACACATCCCGGAGGGGCTGGGCTGGGAGGACCCTCTTGGGGTGGCAAAGTGCAGAATCCTTCCTGGATTTGGACAGGACACGTCCTACAAGACTTGTGTTGCTTGTCAGCTCCCTTGGAAGTGCTCCTGCTCCCTGCCAGGCACCCAGCTGCCTTCATCCTTCTGCCTCCTGGGCTCAGGAGCTGCAGGGCCAGGCACTGCCAGTGCCACCCCCAGTCACAGGGACTGGGGCTGCTGCATCGGGAGGAGCTGCCTTGGAATAGCACAGGCTGGTTGATGTGCAAAGGGGAGACCAGTGCAGCCTTGTGCTGTCATGCTCTGAATTTATTTATTTATGAATTGCTGTTCTTTATCAGCATATGTGCAGCTACTGGGGTCACACAGGTTCAGATCCGTCCAGTCTGAAGCAAAAAGCCTTAAAATAAACATGGGAACAAGCCTGAAGAGCACTGCCACAGCCCTTAATTTTGACTGTAGACCTCTTCCTTCCCCTCTCGACTCCCATGTAATGAAATAAAGCATCTTATTTTCTTCCATTGCCAGGGGCCCTAACTGAAAACAACCCCCTGCTGATCTCTGCTGCTCAGAAACAGGGAGTTTTATTGGCTTTAGTTATTGCATTTTATTCAGGACCTTGTATGTGGGTGAGTGAGGCCCCCGGAGGGATTCCACAAGTATTTGCATTCCATTTGTGTCTTCTCAGTGCTGGCTGCTGGAGTACTTCAGGCAGAGATAGCAGAAGTGTGATCCGGATCTGAGGATGTGGCTTTTTGGTGTGGAGGGAAGGGAAGCAGTGAAGGTATGGCTGATGGCCCTGGGACAGAAATGCAGGATGTCATGGGAAGTGACCCACGGCCTTCCCGTGGCTCACAGAGCTGCCCAGAGCAGTCCCTGCAGAGGAACTGGCCCAAGGACACTGCCTGGGGGAATTCTGACCCCCAGCACATCCCAGGGCCAGGTCCCACAGCCCAGCTGGATGGCTCTGCAGCCCAGACCTGCAGGGACAGGGACAATCCTGACCCCTGGGATGCTGCTGGCTGTCCTGGCTCTCCCCTCTTTCCCTGCTCAGTTGCAAGGCCAGATTCTGCAGTGTCACTCCTCAGCTTTGGGTGCTGTGCCATAATGGAGTTCTCTGGGACTTAAGCAGCTTTCCTTTCCACTTTGGAGACAATGGGTCCTTTTCCCAGCTGTTGAGCTGCAGATGCTCCACAGGGAATAATAACAGCAGCAGAGATTTCCAGGGGATCTTTTCTGGCTTTGTGTTGAGTCTTGCCATGGAATCTTGCCTCGTTTTAAATTCTAGTGAATTCTGCAGGCACCCAAATTCACATTAACTCTGGCTCCCACTTGGCCCTGGGTTTCCAGGACTCAGCAGCCAGTGCTCAGCTGACAAGAGGGGGAAAAGCAAACACTTGGCTAAGAGAGGCTGTAAAACTCAGTGTTCCTGAGATAATTAGTATGTTGGGAAAGTGACAGGAAAGAGAATCAAGCAAAGCCAAGGTCAGCGGCTGCTAATTAAGAATCAGCACCTTGTGTCAGCCTGAGCAGTGGCTTGGAATTGAAACGTACCCTGGGAGAGCCCTGGGAAGATAAAGGTGATAGAGTTACCCAGATAGCTGCTAACGGGATTTGAGCAGGGTTTAAAGTTTCATTCCAGCTTGGCTGATAAAAAGGGCAAAATGAGAGAAAATAGCAGAGGGAGGCGCGTGCTTTGCTTCCAGGAGGGATTTTTGCCTCTGCAGCTGCCGGAGCATTGCAGACGTAGCAGGATTTGAGGAAGGGCATCTTCTGGCTAAAGAAATGATGGAAGTGATTTTTTTTTTTCCCAAAGCTCCTCCTCTGGCTTTTTTGGAGGGTCTTGGGAGAAGGTCAAGGCTGTGTGTTGGTCCCAGTGAGTGTTGTGGGAAGGTGGGAGCAGTGGATCGTTGGGTACTGCAGGGATGTCACCTCCCCTCCTCCTGTGCTCTTACACAGGGAGGTACCTGCCTGCCCCAGGGTTTGCCTTGGCCTGGGACAGGAGCAGAGTGATGGAGGGTCTGTGGATTAAATTATTTGGGTCTCTTGGGTTCAGGGAAAGCTGTTTGTTGAACCTTGATTAAACTTTCAATGCAGAGATATCCATGTGAAAAATGAAACAGAGCAACTTGGCTCTGGTGCAAAGCTCCCATGCAGCCACTGGCAGGGAGTGGCACCTGATGTCCCCTCTCCCCAGTGTGGGCTGCACCATGGCAGCTCTGCTGTGCTTGGGGACATCAGGGACAGGACCTGGGGCACTGTGTGGCAGCCTGGGGTGCTCCTGCTGCCCCTGCCAGGAAAAGGCTCTGACCATCAGGGGAAATGAAGAATTTCTTAGTGGAAGGTTATTACTAAGCAGATTATGTTGTTTTAATGGAAAGGAATTTAAGAAGGTGCCCTTGGTTGTGAAGGTGAATGAATGTGTCATCATTTCTCTGTCTCCTACATGAGAGGCAGTCAGAGGGTTAATGTGGGTGATTTGCACAGTGCCAGCAGCCTCTTCCACTGTCACTCAGGTGAGTGGTGACACCTCAGCACCTGGCACAGCCAGGAGAAGCCAGGCAGAGCTGCTGTGCCCATTAGCAGTGCAGAGAAGATGTATCAGCATTAGCAGGTGCCTGGCATTCCTCCTGCATCAGGCCTGGCTGCAGCACACTGGGATCAGCAGTGCACAGGAGCTCCTGACCCCCTGCTCAGGCAATGCTGTGGCTGAAGCAGACCTGGAGCTCCTCTAAAACGCTGTTTTTCCTCTGGAATTTTCACTTGAGGCCAGACTGATGCAGGGGCAGCTGTCAGGGGCTGCTCCAGCTCACCCCTTCCGTTGCTCTGCAGCACAAGGGATTATCACATCCCATGGATTTGGTTGTGTGCACATCAGACCAAGAATGTGCCCCAAATGGGCTCTGTCAGTGCTGTTTATCTCCATGAATAGGAAGGAAATGGGAAATTTGAGTATCTCAGTGGATATCAGAGGCTTGTGTCTCAGCCATTAACTGGGTACAGCTCATGGCCCTGGTTTGCAGCCAGTGCAGTTGGACACCCAACACAGCCATGTTTAACAGGGGAGAAAAGCTTTTGCCCACAGAGTGTGAGGCTGACACAGGAGCAGCCAAAAAGCAGCACCAGTGGAGAGGCAGATGCGGGTCTGGGATGAGGCGCTGTTGGGGTGCAAGAGCTGAGGCTCTGCAGAGGTTTCTCTCTCTTTGTCTGAGGAAGTTTGGGCAGGTGGTGAGGCAGTGTGTTCACACAGGATCACCTGCAGTCCCTTGGGTGTCTCAGGAAGGTGGGACCCCTCGGGGCTGGGGAGCTGCAGCTCTGTGGAACCAGTGTCAGTGCACGGTGACCCACCATGGGCTTTGCTTTCCAGGATTTCTTGACTGACCTGATGATGTCTGAAGTTGATCGCTGTGGTGAGAATGAGCATCTCATTTTCAGGGAGAACACGCTGGCCACCAAAGCAATCGAAGAATACCTGAAGCTGGTGGGGCAGAAATACTTACAAGATGCCTTAGGTAGGTACAGAGTGTTGGCAGGTGCCACCCAGAAAAGTTCTCCAAGCTGCATGGGGATGTCACCTGAGCCCTGATGGCCATCAGAGGGCCCAGCACTTTCCTGCTGGAGGGTTTCCCTCGCAGCAGGGCCCAGCCTGGGCAGGGTTGTGGCTGCAGTGGGCAGCTTCTGCTGCCAGGGGAAGGTGACCGCAGAGCTGGCACCTTCATCTGCTTTCAGAGGAGATCACCAGTGGCTGTTTGAAGGCATTCTGCTGCCTGCCAGTGCCTCTGTCTCAGTGCTGGCTGTCACAGGCTGATTGAATCTCCCCCCTTCAGCCCCACCAGAGCTGCTGCCCAGCTCCTGCAGCGCTCTCCAGTCAGATGAGATCTCCCAAGTCACAGTGATGTGCTGCCTCCTGCATCATCCTGCACTGGGAACCCTCCTGGTGGTTTTTTTTCCCAAGTGCTGGCTCTGTTTATGGCTCCAAAAATACTTCTCTTGATGCAAATGAAAATAATTAGAAGCTTCTGCTTCTGGGCAGGTCAGGAAGGAATTGCTGCATGCAGGGAACACAGCACAAGGATGAGGAGAGGCTGCCTTGGAAACTCTGTGAGCTTCCATTGGATCCACATCCCAGGGCAGGATGAGCAGGGTTTCTATTGAGGTGTTAAATTTTTCAATATGTTGGGTTCCTGCTAGTGGATTTGTATAATTTTAGCAAGGAGCAAAGAAGCATAAATACTTTATTGAGAGAATAATAATAATAATGAAAACCTTGAGGAAGGGGGAATAATTGAGCAAATTCAGGCAGAGAGCCCACAAGAATAGCAGAAAGAATATTATTTATTTCTGCCTTGTAATGCTTTCTAGTTGAAGGCAAGTCTGTAAGTAGATAACTCATAAAAATTCTCAAAAGCCAGGAGATTAATGATATCAAAGAATTTTGAAACATTCCCTTTTGGGGGCTCAGTGCTGCCGGGCCAGTTCCATCTCGTGCAGGAGGAGCCTGGGGTTCCTGCTCACTGTGGGGTGCTGGTTCTGAGTGACCTTTTCCCAGGGAGATGAATCACCTGTGTGTCACAAGGTGCCCCAGGGCAGCGTGGCACTGTCCTTGGAACCTGGAGCAGGTGATGGGGCCAGGTAGGAACAGCAGGCATCACCTGCAGGTGAGCACAGTGGCTCCAGAGCTCCCTGGCAGAGCTGAAAATACACTGGAGAGCCTCTCCAGTGTGTAATTAAAATCTGTTTTGGCAATAAGGAAGGAATGCAGATTGGAATGGGGAAAAAACAGGATGGGAAAATCCAAGAGAGTCAGGAATTAGGAGCAAACCAACTGGAATTAGAAGAAAACCAAAGCAAACCTTTCTCCCAGAATATCACCCAAGCTAAACTCTGCCTCCTGGTCCCTGTTACCCTGTCCCCCATGTCCCCAGTCACTGCTGGGATGAAGGACTGATCCCCCCAATCCTGAGTGCTGTGCCCAGGTACCCTGGGGTGAAAGGTGCCACAAGAGCAGAGGCTGGTGGAGCAGCTCAGTGTGAGCCTCTGCAAGGGTGAGGAGGAGCAGCCAGGCAGCAAAGAGGAGCACAGGAAAGCTCAAGGAAATATTTTAATTTCATTTTATGTGATGTTCAGCTCAAAATAACCCAAGTAAATTGTTTCTTTCCCTTAATTACCTATTTCTCCTGTGAATCACAGTGGTTTGTCAGCAGCAGGGCACAGGCTGCAGTAGCAGGCCATGCTGCCAATAATTACAGGGCCTGCCAGCATCCTTCCTCCTGGATTAGCCCAAGGGAGAGCCTCTGGAGCCAGTGCAGGGGGGTCAGGCTGGGCAGCCCAGTCCTGGTGCAGTATCCCAGAGCCACAGGGGAATGCTGCCAGCTGGGGAACAGGGATGGAATGTGCAGGGTGCTGCATGTGCAGTGCTGGCCTTGAGCTCCCAAGGGACTGCCAGGCTCTCCTGGGTCCTCATGGAGACATGGAGAGCTGCCCCAGGGGCCACCACGTGCTCTTGTACCCCTCTCATCTTCCCCCAGTGTGATGGGTGCCAGGGAGCTGCTTGGGCACTGGGGTTAGGAACAGAGTTGCTTGAAGGCTGCACTCCCCATGTCTCCAACCAAACCCATCACCAACTCTGTTTTACAGGGGAGTTCATCAAGGCACTGTATGAATCAGATGAAAACTGTGAGGTGGATCCCAGCAAATGTTCATCTTCAGACCTCCCAGAACATCAAGGCAACCTGAAGATGTGCTGTGAGCTGGCCTTCTGCAAGATCATCAACTCCTACTGGTGGGTATCCCACAAGTGGCACTCCCACCTCGTGGAGTGCTGGGGCCTGTCCATGGCTTTGGCAAAGTTTGGAGCTCTGGGGATGTGGCACCCTCCCAAATCCTCTGGCACCTTTGTTTTCAGAGGTGCTGAAGGGTCACTGGGGCACAGGGACAGGGCAGTGGAGTCAAGGAACACCAAGTGTGAGCGATTCAGACAGGTACTTGATGCCAAATGTGTATGAAATTCTGGAAAAAAGGGCAGAGAGGCATGTCCTGGATCTTCCACCCATGGAGCAAGCCAGTCTGGATGGGACTGACAGATGTGCACCTCCAGGAGCATCCGACACAGCTCAGAAATCCTGCAGCACCTGCCAGGAGCTGCCCCAGCACAGGCAGCTTTTGTTTAGGCAGATGTTCTCTGGTTGCAGAGTGCTGGAGCTGGGAGGAGGATGCTGTTCTCCCTGCTTGGCTCAGCATCCCACATTCCTCTGGATTAACCCCTCTCTGTCCCAGCCCTGGGCGGTTGCTGGGTGATGGGAGCCCTTTGCCTCCTTGGCCCAAGGCCTGGTATGCAGCTGGAGGCATTTCCGAGTTGTTTGTTCTCAGGGTAAACGTTCTTGCAACTGGTTGGGACAGGCCTGAATATCCCAAATGGGTTGGCATGAGGCAGTGGATCCTGCTGAGGAGGTGGTTGTTGGGCACAGCTGCTCATGGTGTTCCTGCTGGGACTGGCAGCCAGGAGTGCCTGGGTCTGTGACAGCTGCTGCCTGCAGAGGTGACCTCAAAGGGGAAAAAGATGGACTTGGGTCTCTCTTTACTTGGAGAAATAATTTTTTTTCTGCTTTTTGCTAACTTACCTAGAGCCTTTGGTCCTGATCATGAGAGAAGGAGCATTTTTGCCTCACTGCTGGATTTCCAGCCCTTCTGCTTAAAATCTGGGTTTAGTTTTTATTAATGTATTTAGTAGCAACACTGTTGCTGCAGAGCATCAACAAGGGATAATATTGGAGGAAGGAGGTCTTTGGTAACGAGGATTTCTTGTTTTCTCTCCTCTCCTAGCTGTCGTGTTGAGGTCAGAAAAGTCATTATAAATAATCTCCCAAGATACTGAGTGTGCCCTCCTGGAAGCCAGGAAGGGAACTGCTTCTCCTGCTCCTGCTCAGGGAGAGAGCAGAGAGCAAGAGGCTCACTCAGGCTGCCATTATCCACCACAGGTACACAAAGGGCAGGTTCTTTACAGGTATCCTATTCCTTATCCTTGGCCAATTAATAACTCTGAGTCAGGAATGGCGTTTACCTGCTCTCCCAGGAGGGATTCACCACTTCCACTCAGCAGTGGATCCTAATGGTTTGAATTAATGTCTTCCTAAAAATACCCAAAGCAGCACTCAAAGGTCACTCTAAAAATAGGCTTGAAAAGGACCCAGGGAAAGTCAGGAATGCACGGGAAGTTTGTTCCTCTCATCCTGCCTTTCCAAGGAAGGCTGGAGCAGCTGAGCTGCTGCTCTGAGTGGTTCCCCCTCAGTCCTTTGAGCTCAGCGGTTCTTGGGGATTAATTGGGCTGATGAGTGTTGGGATTGGCCAAGGTATCCCAACAGCCACCCATCCTGCTTTAAATAGAGCACTGGAGTGTGTGTGCTCATCTGTGGAGAGAGTCAGGGAGAGGAAAGAGGTTCACAATAACCGAAAATTGTTATAATTATGACATAATTTGGACATCTGGAAAGTTTCAGTGTAAGCAGAATTTCAGCATGTGGAAGCTGGTTACTGGGAAGTTGGGTAATGAATTAGGGGCCCGTTTGTCACATAAAGCCAACGATCCGAATTCCATCCGCTGTGACACAATTAAACTTCCTCGGGCTCCAGTGATGGGAACGTGCTGCATTTCAGGGCTTTGCTCTCCAGTCACTGCACAACCTGTCCTGATCATTCAAGCTTCAAATTGCTTAAAGGATTCTCCTGTTTCTGGGCAAGTACCATGAAGTGAAAGGGTTTTGTCCAATTGTGTGGATCAAGCCAAAGACAGAGGAGAATTTATCCAGTCAAAGATGTTGGCTAATGCTCTTTGTAGAGCTCAGGGTAAAAAAGCTCATGAGGGTGAAAGTGTGAAGGCAGCACAGAGCAGAGGCTGAACAGGATTGGCAGCATTTTCCAGGCACTTCTGTGGAGTGTCACCACTGTGTCAGAAGGTCAGATGGCCTGAAATGGAGCCCAGCCCCCTCAGTTGCTGTTGTACCCCCACTGTCAGAGAACAGCTCTGGGTGTGACACAAGGACGGTGGTTCCTGGCCAGGGCAATGGGATCTGTGTGCCAGGGACACCGGGACCAGTGGCAGCCCAGTGCCAGCCTGCTTCCGGGTGGGAGTCTCCAGCTGAATAAATAACACATGCTGGGAACAGGATAAGGTGGGAGCAGGGAGCTGGGGAGGGCTGAGCAGGAACAGGCAGCAGTTCTCCAGCGATAAGGGCTGCTGCAGTCTGCTGGCCCCCAGGGAATTCTGGCATCCGGGAAAGGCAGGCTGAGGTCTGTGCAGCTACAAGGCTGGAGTAACTCCAGTGGGGCTCTGTGTTTGTAGTAGGCACAGTGGGATTTGATCCAGGTGCTTGAACAGGAGTACTGCAGTTTGCACAGCCCCCCCTCCAAGCTCCAGCTGTGCCAGAGACTCCAGTGCTGCTGATTCTTCAGGAGATGCTCCCCTTGCTGGCTGAGCTTCCTCCAGCTCAGAGCACCCCATGGCACTGAGTCCCAAAGAGCTTCTGTGCACAGTTTGTTTCACATCACAATCTTCCCAGTTTTCTGGGGTCTTGATCCAACAGAAGCTGCTTCTCTCACAACTTTACAGAGCAGCTTTGCTTTTTCCCCTACGTGGTTTGAGACTCCTGACAGACAGTGCCTGTCCTTGTGTCATTTCAGTGTCTTCCCAAGAGAGCTCAAAGAAGTTTTTGCCTCGTGGAGACAGGAGTGCAGCAACCGAGGCCGGCCGGACATCAGCGAGCGGCTGATCAGCGCCTCCCTGTTCCTGCGCTTCCTGTGCCCGGCCATCATGTCCCCGTCCCTGTTCAGCCTCCTGCAGGAGTACCCCGACGACCGCACCGCGCGCACTTTGACCCTCATCGCCAAGGTCACCCAGAACCTCGCCAACTTCGCCAAGTAAGCCAGGCTCTGGGCAGGGCAGGGCACGGCTGGGGAGGGGACAGAACCTCCGGGTGCATGGGCGGGGCTGCGGAGCCGACACAGAGTCCCACGCTGGCCACTCCTTTCCTCTGGCCACTCCTTTCCTCGCTGGAAAGGACCTGTTTGCTTCCTGTTGGCTTTTTCCGCACATCTCGCTGGGACTCGTTCCCTCACTGTCAGGTCAGGGAGATCAGTCAAGTTTCCAAAACAGGACATGTTTTATGAGCAGGACAACAGGCTGTTTTGATCACATGGGCGAGCAGCAGGGTGGCAGTGGGGACTTTGTCCTGTGATGTCCTGCGGGTGTAGGACCAGAACCCAATCAGCAGCAGTGATATGCTTGGCTCAGGAACTGTTCCATCCCTCCTTTGAGCTCTGGGACCTTCTCTGCTATTAATATGCAGCTGACTGAACTGGGAAGGCCTGAGAACAGGTACACCATCAATTTCTAACTAAGCCCATTGGTTTGGTGGAAACAAAGCGAGAGATTTCTGAAAATCTTTCCACTGGCTGTAGCTCTGAGCTACTTATTCTGAGCTCTGATAACAAAATGATGAGCTTTCTGAAACATGAATGGACAGTTTCTGTCTAAAGCTCTTTAGATCTGGAAACTGGCTTAGTGCTCACACTCACAGTCAGGAAGGCACAGACGCGCCTGCGGACACCAGCAGGAGATGAACAAGTGTGTTACACTAGATGACAGAAATTCTCTGTATTCCTGACCAATCCCTCACTAAAGGGTTTTCATATTTCCAGCACTTTGCAGGAAAGGCTCTTTAACTAAGCTGACATTAGTCAAGCTGAAGTGATCAAGCTGAGCTGTCCTGTGCATGACACTGGGCCGAGCCTGTCCCATGGAACCGCTGGCACAGCACCAACCGCTGCCAGGGCAGTCCAATGACAAGGCCCTCCCTGTTGTGCTCTAAATCAGGCAAAAGACTGCAGGCAGAGAGCTTGGAGGGCAGAAAGAGGTGGCAGGAAGCCTGAGGGGACACTGGGGCTGGCCCAGCTGCAGGGGTGGCTCTCCAGGCTGATCCCAGGGCAGTTGTACTGGCATTGCTGGAGAGTGCTGGATTCCTGCCCCCATCCATCACTGGGCTCCAGTCAGCTGAGGGTGATTGCTGTGACAGCATCTTGATTTCCACTGACAGGTCCTGTTTCTGGAGGCTGTGCCCTGACCCAGCAGTGAGACACTGGGTTACCAAGAACTCCTTTGTTTCTCCTGCTTTCACCTTTGTTTCTGCTGTGCAGATCCCACCCTGATGAGGGCTTAATCAGGCTGGGGTTAATTTTGGTTCCATGGTTAGTGAGGTGTCCCAGGTACCTGCTCACAGCCCAGAGATCCCAAAGGGTTGAGATTCCAGAGGAGGTTCTTAGCTGTGTTTGCTGTACCTGCCCTTTCCATGAACTGCACGTTTTTCCCCTGGATTTAGCTGAAATCCATGTCACTCTCTCAATAGGTTTGGCAGCAAAGAGGAATACATGTCCTTCATGAATCAGTTCCTGGAACACGAATGGACTAACATGCAGAGATTTCTCCTGGAGATTTCCAATCCCGAAACCATCTCAAACACAGCTGGCTTTGAGGGCTACATTGACCTGGGCCGGGAACTGTCCACATTGCACTCACTACTCTGGGAAGTCATTTCCCAACTGGAGCAGGTATCCAGGGAGTGGCAGGGACAGCTTTGGGGGTGGGAAATGATGGAAAAAATGTTGTTCATGTAATTCCCTGAAGAGACTGTCCAACAACTGGCAAAGCCCACAGTTCTCTAGCAAAAAGCACGAGAGGGTGGTGGTAATTCTGCTCTTTTTCTGCCCAGGGCACTGCCACCAGGCTGGGGCCTCTGCCCCGGATCCTGCGGGACGTGAACGCCGCGCTCAGTAACCCGGCCTGTGTGCAGGTGTCGGTCACGGCCGACCACGCCGCCTCCACGCCCAGCGCTGGCAACAGCATCTCTGCAGGGCTGCAGAAAATGGTCATTGAGAATGACTTATCTGGGTAAGAGACCGGCGGGGCCTGGCCACACTCCAGGGACATAGGGAATATTCAGGGACACGCAGGACAGGGTGCAGCGTGGAGTTGCCTGATGCACTGACCAGGCTCTCCCATTGCAGAACTGGTGCTGATGTAGTTCAGCTCTGACTCTGGAGAGAGCAGTGGGTGGTAGTGCCAGTCCATGGCTCCATCCTGGGCCCCTTGAGAGCCAAAACTGGGGATGTGGTCTGGGAAATCAGGAACCCAGTGGTTCTGGTCTCAGCTGTTGATATGCGGCTGCAGAAGCAAAGTGTTCATCCTCTGAGGACTTGAGGGTCTGTTAGTGCTGACCTTGAGGTAATGGGTGGTGTTGTTAAGGGCTATGAGAGATGTACAGGATTGGCTTTGTCCATCTTTGTACAAAGGGTGTGTGCTGAATTCCCTGAGATCCAAACCTGGATAGTTCTGGAACTATCCAAGCTGTAGAGGCCTCACAAGGAATTTCAGTCTACTCTGTCCAGTTTTTATAAAACTGGGAGTTTTCACTGCTGAGCAGTGATTCACAGACACAGTCACCTATGTACTTTTTGTCCTGATTAAGTAAGGAGCTTCATTCATGGGGAGGATGGGCCTTTTGCAGACTTCTAATGTTTCTGTTGGTGGAAAACTAAATGGAGCCCACACAAATGGAAAGACTGTGCTAGTAAAATAGTTTATAAGTGGAAACTGCATAATATTTAACAATTTAATTAGGAATGAAAGGCAGCAATGGCACTGGACTTGCTCTAATCAGAGCTTTCATCTCTAGTGCCTCCCAGCATGAGGTGCAATTATTTAAATCCAATGCTATGGAGAATCTCTGACAATATTCTTCCCCCCCAATACTTGCTTACAATGCACCATCTTTGATCAGCAGAATATTCACATTAAGCTACTGCAAAGCTCTCTCTTCCTATCCCCAAGAAATCAATATTGCATGAATGTGCATTGCAGCAGGAGTGGGGGATAACCTTCAGCTGCCAGGCTTTAGTTCTGCTGTGTGAGCACTCCCTGACCTGGGAGGCCTGGGCTGGGCCCGGCCCCCATGGTGTCCTGTGCTGTCCAAATCCTGACCAGTGTGCCCACAGGAGCTTGGTGCCCTGGTACAGAGCAGGGGACACGGTACTGGCATGGATACAGCCTTTGGCTGCAGGAGGGGTGACACACACACTGACCCAGAGCAGCTCCCAGGAGCGTGTCCCTGAGCCTGGTGACAGTGCAGTGCCCTGTGTGCACACATTGCCCTCACTCACCTGCCGGTTCCCAGGCCAGCCTGGGGCTCCACCGCACCCTCCCCCCTCCTCACTCTGTCCCCAGCTGGGCCAGCTCTGTCCCTGCTCCACCGGGGCTGGGTCCTGTCCCTGTCCCTATCCCTGTCCCACACAGCTGCGCCACCCTGATTTCTGAGTGATTTCGTTTTCCTGCTCCGGTGCAGCATTCACAACTCTTCTTTTTTGTTTTGTTTTCCTCTCCTCTTCCTTATGCATTGACTTCCCCGCAGTCTGATAGATTTCACACGGTTACCATCTCCAACCCCTGAAAACAAGGACTTGTTTTTTGTCACAAGGTCTGCTGGGGCCCAGCCCTCGCCTGCCCGAAGCTCCAGTTACTCAGAGGCCAATGAGCCCGACGTGCAGATGTCTAATGGCAGCAAGAGTTTGTCCATGGTGGACTTGCAGGACAATCGGCTCTTGGACAGTGGGGCCAACGCGGCCGGCACGGCCGACTCCCTCAATGACAGTCAGTCGTCCCTGGGGCAGTTGCAGGGCGTCTGGAGCACACGGACTCAGCAGAACAGCGTGACGGGCATGGCCACCGTGCGCCGGGTGGGCCAGACCCCCACCACGCCCAGCGGCGAGAGCGCGCCGGGCCGGCCCCAGCTGCTGGCGCCGCTGTCCTTCCAGAACCCCGTGTACCAGATGGCGGCCGGGTTGCCGCTGTCCCCCCGCGGCCTGGGCGACTCCGGCTCCGAGTGCCACAGCTCGCTCAGCTCCCACAGCAACAGCGAGGAGCTGACGGGCAACAAGCACGG
>JANPWX010000145.1:729335-783462 GCA_024734555.1 Trochalopteron elliotii | reverse complement strand
GCCGCCCTCCCTGCTCAACACGGTGCAGTACCAGCGACCCTCCAGCGGCAGCATGATGTCCTCGTCGCCCGACTGGCCCGGCAGCGGGGCGCGCCTCCGGCAGCAGTCCTCCTCCTCCAAGGGTGACAGCCCCGAGATGAAGCAGCGCACGATGCACAAACAGGTGAGTTCAGGCTGTCCGGGCCCTGGCACTGAAGGGGCCAGGTGGGGTTAGCCCGTGGAGTTTGCTGCCATGGGAGGGGATGTGGCTCTGAGCTGCCACATCAGTGCCAACCCCACAGTGGCATCACGTGTGGGGATGGGCCTCGGCTCTGGGACAGAGGCCCTCCAGGGACAGGAGCACAGAGCAGCGCCCACTCCCGGTGTCCCTCCGTCACGTGGCGCACTGGAATGTGACGGCGGTAGGTGGCAGAGGCCCGAGGGCAATGGCAGCCGTGCCACTGTCCTGCGCTACCATCGTGTCACTGCTTTGCCTCTCCATGCCCAGGCTCTCATCCCATGCCATCAACCCCGTGCCATGTCCCAGGCTTGGAACCATGATCTCCTGTAACTCAGAGCCTCCCTGCTGCTGCTCCCGCCCCAGCGGGACATTCCTCTTTGCTCTGTGAGACCCTCCCGTAGGAGCGGGGAGGAAGGAGCCGAGAGCGACGCTCCCGCTGTGCAGAGCTCTGCGGTGATCCAGTCCCAGACCACGTGCTGGGCTGCACAGAATTCCATTCCACTGTCTGTGGAGGTAAAAATGGAAGGCAGTAGGTCACAGGCCGAGGGCCCTTTTATAGTGTTCATTTATTCACTCTCCATTTCAAAACCAGCCCTACAGAACATTATCACGGTAAGATCTCTGTGCCTAAAGGAAGAGTTGTAAAAGAAAAGCAAACATAGAGACTGGACAAGCAGCAAGAGCCCACTGCACCCAGACCCTGAGTTAGCTCAGGCCCTTCTCCAGCACTCAGTGTTGCTGTGTCTGCCTCCTGCACAGGGCAGCTGTGTAGCCTGGTCAGTGCTGCTGTTGATGCTCCCATCCGGGGCTGCTCCGTGAGTCCGGTATCGATCCGTAAGCGCTGGCATTAGCAGCCCTGTGCAGCAGCCTTTGTGTAACACAATCAATGCTCGTTAGGGACAGAGGGCACAGAGCTGTGCAAGGAACAGAGGCCTGGTTGCAGCAGGGTTTCTTCCAGAAAGACAAGGATTCTCCAGGTGGCCATCAGAAAGCCCTGGCCAGGTTCTCTTCACAGAAGATTCCTCCACTCACCCCTGTGGTCCTCTCGAAGTTTCTCTTCAGACCTGGAGTCTCAGATTGCCTCCCCCACCCTCACTCTGCACGTTCTATTTGCGTGTTGGCAGCATGAGGATTTGTAGCAAGTGATGTTCATGAGCCAAGACTGATGCTGCAGATTCATAATTCTGGAGGTAGAAGACCAGACTGGAAGATTGCATGGGAAAGCCCCTGACTGCAGTGAGGAAATAAAACCAGTCCCCACTCCTTCTGACACAGAACCTCCTGTTCTGCTGCCTGACAGTGAATGGGTTTCTCTGTCCAGAGGTTGGAATGGAGAGTTTCTGACATTTCTGATTTGTTAACTTGAATTCCCAAGTCCTTAACTTGAATGACCAAGTCATCCAAATCCCATGTTCATCTGACTGTTTACTGCAGCTTGTAACAAGGCAGGATGGAGGTGAAATAGCTGAAGAGTGACTTCTTGTGATGTGGTTGGAAGATACTTAGGCCGTGCCACTGGCAGTCCCTGCCCAGGCCAGGACTGAGAGGCAGCAGACGTGACTGTAGTTCACTGACCATGGAACATCACTGTTCATAAGTGATACTGAGCATTTAGACCTCCTCAGCATCCTTAGTGTAGCCTCAGCTGAAAAGAAACTTTTCTTCTCCAAGAAGGCACCTGCATGGTCATAAGGAGTGTTTCAGTTTTCAGATCTTGTTTTATGGAATCCACAGAAGCAAAGATGGCTCATAACAAGATGAAGACTTGAGAAAACTCTGCTCATGGAGTGAATAAACCACATCCAGCCACTCTGCTCACCTGCAGCTCAGCGCCTTCACAGGTCATGCCTTGTGAGGTGACAGGATCTGCTCAGACACCGGGGCCATGACTTGGAGCAGGCTCCCACTGCTTGACCCAAAGTAATGTCCAGCTGCAGAACAGGAGCTGTTCCTGCTCCAGCCCCAGCTGCTCTGGTAGCTCAGCCTGGCTCGTTGCTGTGTGAGCGGCATGGGAGAGGGTCTGACTGGAAGGAAAGTGTCTCCCTCCAGCTTCATGACCATTTGTGTTACAGGTTTTTCTTTTGTCATGGTTGTATCATTGTTTCATTGTAGGCCCCTTCTCCTGTGAACCCCAATGCCCTGGACCGCACTGCTGCTTGGCTTTTGAATATGAACATGCAGTTTTTAGAAGATGAAAGCATTGACCCAGATTCCAAGCACAGGGATAAGCTCAGGAATAAGGACGAGCTCAGCCAAGCAGAAAAGGTAAAACCTGATTGGATTGAAACAAGTTTCTGAATAGAGAGAGGATTTCCTTGAATGTCATTCCCTGAGCACCCTGGGGAGAAGGTGGGCTGTGTGTAAGTCCCTGCCCAGGAGAGAGGGGGCCAGGTCGCTCCCTGTCCTACTCTGCATCACAGGGAACTTGTGGGGAATGTTTGGGAGGTTTTCACACACTCAGTGACTGGAATCACTTTCTGATGAAAGCAAGTAAGACAGGAGCCAGGAATCAAGTGTTGATGTTACCCTGAAACAAACACTGCAGTCGCCAGTGCCTCTTACTCTCCCCATTCCAACTCACCCAGCTGTTAGGAAGAAAGCTTAAAAAATGGATTAAGCACACCTGTAAGGGAGATGGGAGTAAGGCACAGGCAGCCTCATACCTCACAACAGGGACATGGAGAGGAAGCAGCTTCCATGTCAAAAAGCTGTTCACAGACCTAAATATTAAGTCCAAATTTTGGTCTCAGAGACAGCACTGGTGCCTGGGGTGACTTTCTGGCACGTCCACGAGTTTATTTCAGTGTCACACAGATCAGGGTCTGGCCAGTCAGGGGTCTGCCAGGAAGCCAAGTGCAGAGTATTCAGTCTCAGCCCCTGGGCCCACAGAGGCCTGTGCCTCTGAAGCAGAGGGGTGCTGCTCCCTTCCCCTCCTTCCTGGGCAAGTCTGGGGTGGGAGAAGATGGGAAGAGACAAAGTAGGCCTGGCTAGAGTGAAAAATAAGGATAAAAATGAGGATCCAGCAGTCAGAAGCTGGGAAAATCCCATCTTTGCTGATTGCTGCTTTTGCAAGATTCTTTCCCAGCAGCCTGGCTCTGCCAGGATTGTGGCACTTGAGCACCAACAGCATTTGGGATGTTTCCTCAATGTGCTTGTCTTCTGTCACACCAGCACTGCAGGCATCATCCTTCCCTAAGCCCCCGTCCTGTTTCCCAGCACAGACATGTTTCTGGCTTTGTTCCTATACTCTTCCTGGTCTCATTCTGCTGTGCTGTGTCATTTGGGCACTGTCACTTCTTAAATCCAAGCAAAATGCTGAGGGTGTTGTAGGAGCCGGGAGGTACAAGGCAGCAGCTCTCAGCTGCCCCAGGAAGATCAAGGCAGTTTTGTGGGTTCAGCACATCCTGACTGGGTACAGGGCAGGCAGTGATGGGGTTACAAACTCCAGTGGCACTGCAACATCCCCGTGCCTGCCCCAAGCCAAGCAAGAGCCCTGGCCCAGGCTGTCTCATTGCCATGCAGCATCTTTCCTTACTCTGCTGTCCCATCAGTCACTGACATTCAAGATCACCATTAGCATAACCTCTCCCCATTACTGTAAGACCTGAATGGTAACTGAGAATGAGACAAGTGTTCTAGAGACAGGAGCAACTCCTTCGGGCTCTGAGGCCTCTCCTGCTCTCCTCTGAGCTCACTTACGCTGCTCCTATTTTAAGGCTAGGGTAGGTATTTAATCTTTCCTGTTCAAGCAACTCCCTGCTGTCTGACTTCAGTGCTTCTGTGCAGCTGTACGGGCGCTTTGTTCCCTCATTGCTTCAGGTTCCCTGTGCAAACCGTGTTGTTCCTGTGCTGCAGTAAGAGCTTTGCTAAAGGAAAACCACCTCATTCCAGCACTTGGGCAGTTCATGAAGACCACCAGCTTCCCAAGTTTTCAATCCCTGGGAGCTGCAGTTGCTTTGCTGTGAGTGGAGTGCTGGTCAGTCCCCAGCAGCAGCCTGGCTGCCCTCCCCTCTCCCTACAGCTGGGCTGGGCTCACACGGTCCAGGAGGACTCTCAGAGCTGGGACATGACCCAGCCCATATTGCAGTGCCTACCCAGGTATGATGGCCAAAGGGGAAAGGCCAAGTCAAGACACAACAGAGTGCACTTCTCTCAGTTCACTAGTACCACTTGTAACTTTAACAGCCTTCATGACTCAGATGGAAGCCTTTTTCCTGTATTTGACTCTTTAAAAGCAGCTTGCCACATTATCAGCTGCCTGTTAACTATTCTAAAGTTATTCCAGTTGAGATGCTTTTTTAAAAGACTATATCCAAATATAATTTTTTGAAATTAAAGCAGTTTTCTTGTGCACACACTCACTGGATTTTCCTTTAGCAAAACAAGTTTACTCTGAATGCTGTGCTGCCACAATAGCTGAACCCATTTTTACCGAGTTCAGAAGCTCTTAATTTTTTAAATTGCTTTATGTGATTCTGCTGCTGATTTATAGCTTCACCCAAATGAACAGTACAACTGTGGGGTCTCGGCTTCATGCAGCAGCTCTTCTTGGACTGAACCCTGGTTTGAGATCTGAATTAAATGCTGGGCCCCAAAAGGCAGGAGTGCTCTGTGCCCTGCTCAGCCAGCACGATGAAGGGTGATGAGACAGCAGTGTCCTGCATTTGTCACTGCAGCTCGTGCTTGGCACCCAGCCTGCCCAAAGCCCCCCCGTTTACTGTGCAGACTGAAGAGCTCCTGCGTGAACCCCAAATCCCACGGCTGCAGCCTCTCCTGCCTGTGCGAGCCCCGCGCTGTCAGTGTGAGCAGCTGCCCGCCGCCTTTGCCATTGGCCCGCTCTAACCTGCATTTCCCCTGTGAAATGCCAGACTCTGCTAACAGCCCACTCTCTGCACCTGCCAGCGACCTGCCCGCCCCGCGGACCCGGCATCGCCCCCGGCGCCGCCCAGAGGACAGAAGAGGAGGTGTCGGCGAGCGGGGTTGTCTGATACGGGTTTGCAGCCATAGTCTGATACAAGGACAGGGGCGTGAGCGGGTCTGGGGAAACCCTGGCAAGGGCAAACCCGACGAGGTAACGTGCCACATGTGTTTTCTCCTCCTGTGTCTGTTCCTGCGCGCTCAGTACCAGCAGGACCTGGTGGTGCTGCAGGACAAGCTCCGCATCTCCAACAAGAAGCTGGAGGAATATGAGACTCGATTCAAATGCCAGGAGGAGACCACGCAGAAGCTGGTGCTGGAGTACCAGGCCAGGCTGGAGGAGAGCGAGGAGCGGCTCCGGAGGCAGCAGGAGGATAAGGAGATCCAGATGAAGGGCATCATCAGCAGGTACGGGGAGATGGGAGTGCTGGGCATGGCAGTAAGGCAGGGCAGCCTGGCTGGCATTACAGCTCACCCCTTCTCAGGAGAATCAGGATTCTTTAGAGGTGCAGGCAGATCTCGCATATGGGTTTTCCCTTCAGTGTTACCTGGGACAAGGAAAACCCCAACATTTTCCTGATGCACAAGGGCAGAACTTTGGGAGGGGAGAGCTTGGAGGCTCTGGCAGGCTTGTTCTGTTCATACAGCTATGGATCTCATCACCATCCCTACTTGTAACTCCAAATCTCTTTCTCCCACCCAGTGGGAAGTGGTGTTTACGTTTGTCCAGGACTGTTTCAGTGCAGCTGTTTTCACTTTTACCTGAGCCAAGCCCACTTAGTGCTTTCAGTCAATCCTCACCTGTGGGTCAGCCTTCACTGTGCTGTGTCACTTCAGCTTTGGGACACTCTCCTAGGGAGAGCTCCAGGGAAGAGTAAGAGCCAAGAAAAAAAGCTTAGTTTGTGGGTAGGAGGAGGCAGAGTGTGAGGGTAATACCTGGGCTTAGCAGAGCCCAGCCAATGTAATTTTTTCTTGTTGCGCGGCTCCCAGACTGATGTCGGTTGAGGAGGAGTTAAAGAAGGACCACGCTGAAATGCAGGCTGCTGTGGATTCCAAGCAGAAGATTATTGATGCACAGGTGAGTGCCCCGTGCCAAAGGCTGCTGCAGTTTTCAGGGTGGGTTTGCCAACACAGAGGTGCCTCCCAGCAGCTCTGGGACCTTCTCCTGTCCCCTGCACCTGCTGGGGTACATGTGAGGTTCTGACCATGACCCTGCACGCTCTCTGCTCTTCTCTTTTGGTCACCTCAGGCTGTACATGGGTTGAATGTGTTCACACACAGACTTTCAGAGTTACACACAAGCAACTGCTGTGCCTCTGAGCTGGTTCTGTTCCTCTGCTCGTGGCAGTCACAGGAGGATGACACTTGTTCAGTGTCACAAAGAACAGGAGTGGTAGGATCAGGCTGCAACGTGGAAGCTCTTGCTCCCATTCTTACAATGCTGTATTTGGTGAGAGCTGCCATCAAAGACAGCCTGGGAGGCTACAAGTCATTTAAACTATTAATTTACACTAATTAAACACTGACAGGAATAACTATCTTGGGAGAGTTTGGGTTTAGAAATGGAATCCTACCATCTTTGTAACAGCTGAGTTAGTACAAACAGTACAGTGTATAACTGAACAATTAGAGCAACTGTGTTACCTCCATTTTCATCAGGATCCTAAAATAAATGTAGCTCACATTGCACAGGCAGGGGATATTTGTAGCCCTGCGGATTTCAGAAAGTGCTGTGTAGCACTTAAAAACCCCACCTAGGCATGCCAGAGAGAAAGGTCCTGGGTCACTGCTGTGGGCTGCCATCCCAGATGGACAGGGCTCGTGCCTTCCCACTGACCGTGCCCTCTGCCCGTTTGCTTGCAGGAGAAACGCATTGCTTCCCTGGACGCTGCCAACGCACGGCTAATGAGTGCCCTTACTCAGCTGAAAGAGAGGTACAGCATGCAGACACGTAATGGGATCTCCCCCACAAACCCAACTAAATTGCAGATTACAGAGAATGGAGAATTCAGAAACAGCAGTAATTGTTAACGCGCGGAGGGCGCTGCCGCAGGAGAGGCCTGGCCGGAGGGACCGTGCGCAGCAGGCGTGAGCCGCGGCTTCAGAGAACGGCTGCTCCCCGAGCACAGCTCCTTACTGCAGACGGCGCCGACTGACCCTGCTGGGACATGTCCTGCCAGCACTTTGAGGGACGGGAATGTCGAGTGTGAGATGAGTGGCATAAGGAAATAACATATATTTGAGAATCGCTGTCACTGTCGGATTTGAATCAGTGTTTAATGTTTAAACAAAAGTAACCTTTTCCTTCTAAACTGCCCAAAGGATATGCCTCACCCCTCCCAGCAAGGAGTAAGGTCCTTGTCATTGCAGTAAGCAAAATAAAGGGAGCTGGGCAGAGCCTGCAGCAGGCAGGGGCCCAGTAAGTCCAGTTCAAGTGTGCTGCTGGATGTAGCGTCCGAGGGACGGCCACAAAGCCTGGCCTGCTTCTCCTGTGACTCCCCCCGGAGCACAGCCCTCCCAAAGTGAACCCCAGCCGAGCCCAGCATCCCTCCTGGTGGCTTTTGTGAGGCCACTGACTTTTACAGCATCCACAGGGCACTTATGCAGCTAATTAGTGTTAATTAACTCCGCCCATACAGGGAGCACAGTGCAGATGGAAGGTCAGGGCGGTGTGGTGGCCAAAGGGGTGCTGTGTGGGGGACCCCAGTGGCAGGGGGGCAGGACTGGTGCTGCTGGGGGTCTCTGAGCAGCCCGGGGGCACAGAGCAAGGCCAAGGCTCTGGCACAGGAGTGGAGGGAGGAGCTGGCACCTGGTGAATGGCAACTCGATTCCTCTCTACAGCTTCTGCTCTCTGACAAATAAAGGGGAAGAGTTTTGTAAGCAATAGCCCCAGGCACTGTCCCACGCACACTTCCTGCCACAGAATAAAGTGAATGTTGCCTGAGCTTGGTCCCTGAGCTGTGATTGAGGGACAGGGATTGGATTTGCTGGTGCCTGTTGTGGTAGAGGGGGAGCGAGGGGCTACGTGGAGTGGCAGCTTCCTGCTTGATCAAGGGTTCATTGTGGGGATGGAATGCTCTGTGCTGAGAGTTTTACTATTTCTGGGGAGAAAAACAGACAAAGAAACAAGAAAAAAAGCCCTGAAGAACCATGAAGATCGGTAATTGTATTTCTTTTCTTTCACAGTATGCATTAGAAAAAAAAAGATCCCATTTTCTGGAATACTGTCCTCTTTAAATTGGGAATGAGCACTGCATGGAAATTAACCGGCTTGAAGAATGTAAAACATGGTCATAAGGGAGTAACCACCAAGAACAGCAGCCACCACCGAAAGGCCCCTTGTCAGGAGCACTGTGCAGGCATAAGCCATGATTAGACTTTCCCAGCGCCGAAACGCGCAGCTTCGGCACAGACACCTTGTGCTCAGCGGAGGGGGCACCCCTTCACGGGGGTCGTGCCGCTGACCTGCCACCACCGTGTGTCTGTGGGGTTGTGGGCCTTGCAGTTAGTCCTTCACGAGTCCCACTCTCAGAGCAGGTCCCTCGTGCCGAGAGCCAGAGGTTTCTCTGAGATACGGATGACAGTGTACAGTGTACAGGACATCTGCCTATGCTCCCTCTAAAGGTTAACACACTGCTCAACGCCTGTCCTAGCTCCTCCTGCCATGTGTAAATGTACAGCCCAAGGGACTAGGACGTTCCCTGAGCTCAGCTCTGCTTAGGTACCGTCTCCAGCCTCACACTTCCCAAGGCTGCTTGAGCAGGACACTTTGCCAGTAAACTCTGCATTGCCGTGCTGCCCCACAGCCATAAGGCTCCTTAACAGCATTCTTCCTCATGCAATCGTTTGCAAAATTAAAGCTGCTCTTTTTCCTACACGTTTTTCTGGTCCCTGGAAGCCCTGGGCCAAGCCCAGGAGGAGCGAACGTGTTGCACTGAGGTCTCCACACCCCGCCAACACCTGCCGAGGGGTGCAGCACACAGCAGACCCCAAACGGAGCTCCTCAGAGCAATGTCATAACTCAGTACTTATGGCAAGTACAGTCACCTTTGAATTTTGGAGACTAGCACAGATGGCTTTGAAGAACCTCACAAACCTGGCAAGGTTACAACTGGAGAAAGACAGGTTAGGAATATACAGGGTACTGTGAACCGTTGGGTACGTAGATTTACACCTGCCACTGTCTCAGAGTCAAATACACGATAAGAACCCTGCAAAAAAAGACTATTTTAAACGCTTTTGCCCTAAGATGCCTGTTTAGAGCTGATTGTTTTGAATTCTAAGTATTTGTGTTGCGAGAGACTGGAGTTTTTCAAGACAGAAGTGACATAGAGGAATGGAAACGCTAACAGGGCACGGGGCGGGCGCCCCACCAGCGACGTTTCCATTCATACATGGAAGTAATTTTGGGATGCAGTCAGTGCTCTCCGTAAGAGCTGGAAAAAGAAACACCCACAAACCAATTGTTTAGTGCTGAAGCTAAGCACAGTACATCTTAATCTTCTCCTCAACCACAAGCCAAGGCACTGCTCCCCCCCAACCCCGATCTGTCACAAACTCCTGGTTACCCTCAAACTTGCAAATTACCAAACACACTGTTCTGCTGAAATAGCAGGAATGCTTAAATCCTTCCACAGCCAGTTATTAAAATCTTAAAAGTTCCAGTGCCAACACCTTCTGGAGTTGTTGCTTAGTTTCCCAAGCCAGTACAAAAAGAAATTTAAATCAGGACGAAGTCTCATTACAGTAGAGATTCCCCCCTGTTCTTCCCTGTTTCCTTTCCCTGACTCTGTCAACAACTGGACCTAACCGTGACCCTCCCCTAAGCAGTTTGGGGGCAGGTGTTGAGGTCCAGGCTCGGTTCTGTTCCTTCAGTTTGTGTTTCTGTTATTTATAAGCTGTACATTTTTCTCTCTGTGTGTGTGTGTGTGTGTGAGTGCGGGAGCCCCGCGTGCTCCCGGCCGTGGCCTCGGAGCTGGTACCTGGCATAGCAATACCTGGATCCCAAGAGGTGCTGCAGCACCAGAGCAAACCACCACTGTCCCCAAGGTTCTGTCATCGGCTCCATTTCCTTTCTGCTTCTTGCGCTTCCTACAGTAAGAGGCTGTTCTAGTGCAAACTCGTCAAAGTGTAAACAAAGCAAAAACACTCCAATTTTTATCTTAATACAAGTCCTAATATTTTTTTGTAAATGTTCTCAGTGTTTACTGTACCGTATCTATCTCACTAACAGTTGTATATAGTAACTTACTTCTGGTGCTGCTTATTCGGTCGGGATTTGGCTGTAGCTCACTGCTGTGTTGGAGAGGTGGGCTCGGGCTGCCAAATCTGGATCCAGACCCACGTTCTGATTCCAGCCTCCTCCCTTGGGGATCTGAGGGAAGGGAGCAAAACCCATGGATCCAGATTTGTGGTGGGCCCACCTCAAAGATTCTGTTTTAAGAGTTTTGATTTGGGGTTTTGTTAAACTGTAGTGAACGCTCCTGAAAAATGAGCAGTTTTGTGTGAAGGGGAATGAAATTGACTGACCAGTATCCCAAGGTCTCTGCAGACTGTAAGTATCATTTTGGACAGGGATTATGGCTTCAGTGCCAAAAGATGGGAGGGACCCCAGTCCTTCCCCATGCCATCTAGTACTACAGTGTAGTCACCAGCCCCTTTTGCACCAGTTTAAGCAAATCCTGTTGCCATCCAAAGAGTCTGATGTCACTTTGCGTTGTCATTTGAGTCTGGTTGGTTTTGTTTTCTGCTTTTGCAGCTGTAAAGCACTGATTGCACTGTGAGAACACGTGGAACCCTCTGGTCTGGGAGCCAGTCCCAGAGGTTGCTGCAAGGTTGCAGGACACAGGTTCTGCTGCTGTGAATACTTCTAAAGGGCAAAGGGACTTGCTGGACCTCAGTGAGGTATCACAGGCTCTCCTAGGAAAGCAATCAGCAAGGAATCAGTGATTCCCAAAGTTTAGATAGCTCATAGGCTTTTTCCTGTTCCTAATGTCCACACCCAGATGCAATAGAAAATGTGCTGTTCTGTGATGGACAAGGAGAGGACTTTCAGTCACAGATGGCAGATGCATTGAGGTGTTCAGCCAGGAGAGCCACAGGCTGTGGCCCAGGCGTCTGATCTGAAAGGAGCTCATTTCCCCCAGTGATCCCAGGGCAGGGGGAGCAGCCCCGGGGCAAGGCCTTTCTGATAGCAGCCTGTGACCAGTGGGTCCAGCAGCTCCACCACAGTCCCTGCCCTGTCCTTCCCACAGCTTTGCCTGGAGAGCACAAAGCAAAAGTCCAAAGGGAACACCTGTGACACTGTCCCTGGGTGGACACTCCGTCCTTCCCACCTGCAGTGACTGCTGGGGTCACCTCCTCCCAAAGGTTTGTGTTCAAAGCAATCCAGGCCTCCAGGCGGCCAGGGCTGGGACCTGGTGTGGGGCAGAGCCACGGCCTCAGGGCCACCAGGAGCTCCCTTCAGTGGCCATGGGAAGGGACACTCCCTGCTCAGACAGTGGCACCCGTCCTGCTCTGACCCCACACAGATAACTGCTGCCTTTTCCTTCCCCCTTGGGGGAAATCACACGTGGGGGAGTGGGAGGACAACAGCGGCATGAGAACATGCAGCTCATGGGCTTTCCAAACCAAATCCAATCCTGAGGGCGTTGCACAACATCCAGAAACAACCATGCTTCGGAGAAGGGTGTCACGTTCAAGCATTGACTTTCACAGATCACCTGAGCTGTGACATTGCTGTAAATGCCATGTGGCTCTGCATCAGCTACCAGTACCCCAGAGTGCAGCCTCCATGTTCACATATTCCTTTATCATACATCACTGTGTCTTAAGATATACCTCTCTCTGTATATCTGCTTAGGCTGATACTTGTTCCTGATAAGCAGTCGCTATGTTTTATATCCTCTTATAAAGAAAAACAAATCTTTTTTTGTAAGTATGTTTAAAAAACAAAAAAGCAAAGTGGAAGTGTTCGCTGAATCTCCTTCAGCTCCTTTTAAACTATGTAATAATGTACAGAGAAAGTTGTTGGTGTTCAAAGAAATGATGTGGCTGTGCAATTTATGTACATTTGCAATTAGAAATATTAAAGATTTATTTAGATATTTTACATAAGTGCTCCAGCACCTCTCCTCAGTCATTTCCAGCTTTTAGAGTATCCCGGCATATGCCACATGCACGCACAAACCAATCTTATCTGCCTCCCTAAAGAGATCATTGAAATTTGCTCCCAGTAGTATTTTAGCCCTGACATGGCTTCACCACTTTCCCTTCACATTTTCGGGGGGTCTGACAGCTAGACCTGCTCCTGCCCCCACCAGCCCTTACGAACCAGCCTTCTGCCTCCAGTAAAAGTAGCAGAAAACTTGGAGAAAAGTCATTAAAACCCTGGGCAACATCAGCACCTCTGCCTCATTAACATCATCATAATTAGCTCCTCCGGGAGAGGTGGAAGACAGGCTGGCTGCATCGAAATGAGTCGGCATGTGGAGAGTACCTGTGGCTATTCCTGTGCTCAGCAGCGCCGGAGCCGGGCTGGGCAGTGGGCTCCGCCCAGCCGGGACAACCCTCCTCCTGTTCCCGTCAGGAACCGGCACCTGCCCAGGGGGGGAAGGCAAAACACACCCAGGCCAAAATCCTCTCTCAGGGCTCTGCCATCCCCCTCAACATTGTCGATTTTGAAGGTTGAGAGAAAAAAAATGCAGCCCTGGAAACACAGAGCGTCTCAGAAAACGCTGCAAGGCGGGATTAGTCCAAACCACCTTGACTTGAATAAAACCTCCTTAGCGGCTGTTGGGCTTCATTAGAGCAGAGCTGAATTCTCAGCCGAAAACACTCAGAACGTCTCTGTGCACTTGACAGCTCTCAGCATCTGCGGCTCCGCAGCCCGGCTGCCGCCGCTCCCAGCGGGCCCCGGCAGACGGGCAGGGCCGGGAGAAGTGAGACTCGGAATTGCAGATCAGCAGCCAGAACAGCCACGGGAATACGGGGCTGGGAGGCTGGGGAGCGCAGATGTGTTTGCTGGAGGTTTTTAATCTGGAGAGGCATTTTAGCACAAGACTCATCAGCAGTAATGATGTTCCAGTAATTGCACCCTTACAAGTACAGGGTTTGTTCTGAGTTCAGTAAGTGAGAGTCGCTGGCCCGTGAGCTGCTCCTGGTGCCAGGCAGCGCCTTCTCAGGCACAGCCCTGTGAGCACCTCCGGCAGGGCTGAGGTGGTGCAGCCGTGGTCCCACTCTGTTGGCCCGGCAAAGCCGAATCCCACAGCACCAACTGGGAGATGTCAGAACTGGGCATCTTCAAAACAGGCCAATGCAAGAATCCCGCCCACCACAGCTGAGGACAAAGCAGCAGCCGGAACAGTGGCCACGGACAACTGAGGAAGTGACAGCATTAAGCCAATACTTGCCCAGCTGGGCCTTGAAAGCACAGAAGAGCCTGCTTGTTTCAGTGGGAGGGAGGCAGGGAGCGCAGAGATGAGGCTCATACCTGGGGAGGGAAGGGACAGGAGCAGCTTGTGTCGGCTCCTCCAATAACTGTCTCTAATCTGCTCCCGATAAGCATTTTTCCCTCACAGCTTCCCAAGCCCTTCACAAACAGTCAGCTCCCACTCCACTGCAGTGGGTGAACGTCAGCACCCTTATTTTTACAACAGGGATGTGCAGTAGGAGCACAACTGTCCCAAGGCCTCCCAAAAGCTACAAAAGCCAAACAGCTGATTTTCCTGCCCTCCCCCACCTTCTCCGTGCAGCTATCCCACGCACGGCAGCCCAGGCTCCTGAGCAAACATCCTCTGGAGAAGCAATTCAAAGCCAGGCAGTAAACAAACCTCCAAAGCCTCGGCCCCAGAGACGGGTGCGCAGCCGCTCCCTGCCAGAGTCAATAATAACAGGGGAGCAGAAAGGAAGGAGCTGGAAGAACAAGAGTCATTAGTGGAAACTTGTTGTTTGTGCTAATTAGATCATTATCTGGAAACTGCTATTGATGTTGCTATTTTTGCTCCTGCTGCTGTTCACAACTTTATTTTGTCCGTGTCTATTGACTGCCCACACTTTTCTACATCCTGCAGCAAGAGCCTGTGGATGGAGATGGTTTGTGTCCCGTGCCAGGCAGCACCTCCTTCCCCACCCTCACCTCAGCACCTGCAGTGTCCTGAGACACTCAGGAAAAATATTCTTCAGCTTGTTAAAATGTGCCCTGTGCTATTATTGATCTTAGACAGACAGTGGATCACGTTACTGGGTTATTAAGTAAGGTGAGAGGAAGAGAGAGAAGGATTTAGACACGTGTAGGATTTCTGCCATTTCGCACCTGACAGCCAGCACAGCCCTCAACACATAAATAATATTGATGCAGGCCCTTGTACATGATCAGATTTCCCCATTGGTGCTATGAGCCATAATTGAATAACCTTTACCATTTGATTTTTGTGCTACATTATCAAGGAGTGAAGCCTGAATAACAGAGCTCCCAAGCTGATTGACTTTGATTTATTACAGTCACTAACTACTCTTCCTCCTGGAAGCCACAGTCCCTCCTCACCCTCTGAGCGAGGAGAGCCGTGTGCTTGGGGACCTGGGCTGATGCGAGGATAAACATGAGACTCAAGACTCAGCAAACCACAAATCAGGGAGCTGGGTTTGCCTCCAAAACTCACATTCTCCCTTTCTCCTGCTTGTTCACCAGTGTATCTGAACCTGACCTGCAGAAGGGCTTTTGTATTTCCACTGATGAGGCAAAGGAAGAAGGAAAATTGCATCACATCACCATAACAGGCTTTCAATTTTGTCTTTTACTGCAATTTCATACCACTTTTACACTACACCTGCAGCAAATTCAGCAATGACACAAGTGAACTTAATTCTGCCACCAGAACTGCAGAAAACATTGCTCTCCCACAGAGGCAGCAGGGGCAGGGGACAGGGCGTGGGGACACTGCCTCCTTCCCGGGCTATTCCTGAGTGCACAGGGTGTGCCACATCCTCCCTGGCACTCAGGTCGGCGACAACAGGCAGGCAGAGCACTGTACACTCACTCCCGGTCCCCAACACTTGCTGCACCTGGGACAGCGGTGGGGAACGGGAATACCGGGAAGCGTCAGCAGCTGGCGGAGGTGTGAAGCCAGGCTGCCTTCAGCCATCCCGCGGAGCCCGCCGGCGCTCCCTCGCTGAGCTCTGCTTAACACACTGCCACACCCCCCCGCTGCACTGCGAATGGAAACGCGCTCGAATAAATCACCTCTAAGTTAAAAGCAGCCATTAGCTATTAGCAAACACCGCAGGCCTGTGGGCCGGGGTAATTCAATGTGATATGCTTGGGCATGCAAGGTAATAGGTTCCAGCTGAATACCATGTGATACAATCTCTTCAATGGGAGGTTAAATGAGGCTGAGACAGAGACCAGATGGATTTATCTGGGTAGCGCTGATGATTTTTTGTGTGTGTGCTTAAGGTGAAGTGAAGGTAAGTAAGGCAGAAATAATCTGAGAGAAAAGCACGAGCTGGGCTGCGTGCGGCTGAGGAAGGGATAGCGGGAGGCTCGGGACCTCATCCTGCTGGAACAAACCAAGCGAGCCAGAGGATGCTCTCGAGGCAGTACAGATGGAAACAGCCAGAGAAAAATAAATACTTTATCAATTTCCCCTTATGGAGGAGCAACCAGAGGGCAGAGTGAGGCAAGTCAAGCGTAGCTGGGCAGATGTAGACGCCTCACTGCTGATATTTCAGCAGGAATTTGGAGCCCAAAGAGTACCTCTCATCCACCCAGGACATCTGCAGCGGGCAAAGGGACAGACCCAGTGTGCTGTGTCAGGCTGATGTGTGGCAGCAGTGCCCGTCAGTGTGGCCAAAGGAGGGTCACCTCCATGAGCAGAGCCAGTACTTTGAGAAAATCAAGTGCTCAGCTTGTGCTCCAAGCAGTTTGTTCTTGCTCAGATGGGCAGCAAGGAGCTGTAAGAGCCCCTGTGAGGCACAGCCAGGTGTCTGCAGAGGGAGCAGGACCTCTGAGAAAGCAGAGAAAATACTTCCCTGTGAGGGTGGGGAGGCCCTGGCACAGGGTGCCCAGAGAAGCTGTGGCTGCCCCTGGATCCCTGGCAGTGTCCCAGGCCAGGCTGGACGGGGCTTGGAGCAACCTGTGATAGAGGAAGGTGGCTTTACCCGTGTCACAGAGTGTGATGAGATGCCCCCACACGGAGCTGTGCCATGCAGTGCTCCCTGCTCCAGAAGATTCCCATCAACCGCCGCAGTGAGAGACGGGAGGTGGAACAAAGCATAAAGCACAGCACGGGCCAGCTCCTTCACACTCATCTCCACGGGCCACTGACAGGGCTCAGTCCGGCGCAATGAGGGGAAACCCTGGACATTGCTATGGAAATGCCCCACTTCACCCCGGGTGTGCACTGACAACCCGCCAGGGCCCCTCGGCCCGGGCCGCCCCTTCCCTCACGGCCCCTGCCCGCCCTCACGGCCCCGCCGCCAGGAAGGGTCTGGAAACGCCGGGCTGTGCCCGTGCCCGGGATCCTCCTGGGGACATTCTCCTGCACGGGGCTCTCCGGGAAGCCCATGGGGCTCCTTCTGCTCCATCGGGAGGATCTGACCGAGGAGTCACCGCACGGTTCTGCTCCGTGAAACCGAAGGGCGTCCCCGGACCCATCACGTCCCTGCAAAAGGGCTGAGGCCTTCCTGAGCCCTCGGAAACTCCCACATAAAACAGCGCAGGAGCCACGCCCCGGTCAGCCCCAAAATCCCCGCCTGACCGAGCCCCCAGCACAAGGAAGAAGAGTTCACCTACCCCGCCGGGCTCGGGCTGCAGCGGGACGAGATCGCTCCTCCTCACGGCCAGGGCTCCAAACTCCGGCACGGCCGCCGTGCCCTGCTGAGGGCCCTGAGGGCAGAGCCGGAGCCGCGCCCGCCCCGGGGCTCGCGCTGAGGGCACCGGGTGGGTACAGGGGGGGCCGGGGGCTCCCAGCTGGTCATTAACGGTAATTAGCGAGCACCTCCCCCGCGCTTCCTTTTAAGGTAATCCCCACAGGTGTGCGGCATGATGGGTGTGGGGTCTGTCCAACGTTCCACAACAGGGATGGGGCGTGTGGGACAGGGGACAAGGAGTACCCAGAGCCCAGAGCAGATTTTAGGTGACTTACCTGCAACAGCCTGATGCAGAGAAAGAACACAAATGCAGCAAGGAATCACTGAGCCACTCTGGGCATATTCAGGCTGCACACAAGCCTGCAGGGAAGAGGGTTGAAATTCTGGATTTATTTGCCTCAGATTTTCGTTAGATGTTGTTTTATTCTGATTTCTACCCAGAGAGGAATACCAGACCTGGTGTGTCTGATAACAAGAAAGATTTCACTGGTACACAATATTCATATCATATTATGTCATAAATAGAATAACGAGTGCTGTGGTATTCTCTGAAGAGAATATATACAAAAGTGCTGTTAAAAATCCAACGCCTTTCCTCTATTGTTTCTTTTGCCAGAGAGGTACCTCAGGATTAACAGATTATCAGTGCATTAGCATTCATATCCTGGATAAAGTGTCTCTGGTTATTTGCATGGGCACAGACTGGTAACTTAAAGGCTCTATGAAATTGGATGCTAAATAATATTCAGAGGAAATTGAATTAGACAGGAGGGAAGAGAAATGTGACTGCCATTAAATCTCTAAAGTACATTCCTGGTTTATTCCCTCCCCCCTCTCCCGAGAATAATATGGCATTCAATTTTCCAATTATATAAATACATGAACACTGGATTACTAGAGGCAGATAATTGAATATTTTGACTATTCTACAAGGGACCCTTCATATTTGAAGTGGGAGATGAATAGGGCATGCAGCATCAGCCTGTGGATGCACCAACTATAAAAACCTCTATTACATCCAGAGAGTATAAAGGTCTCCCACAGAGAGAGAGATCTTATCAGTGTTCAATATACAATAGTTAATTTATTCCACTGATATCAGGGTAAGTTATACAATTGCAAAACTGGGATATTTTGGGCCACACATCGTACTGCTTCAAAGGTGCAAAGAAAGGCATTCACAGTCATAGCATTTCAAATCCAACTCCTCTATGACTCTGTCTTTACAGGACATCAATCATGAGATGAGAGGAACTGTAAGCTATTTTCCAGTAACACACTGCCAATCGCAAGACAAATGTCAGATGTCACAAAAGGAGAAGTAACCATTTTTCAGCCTGTGAATGTCTTCAAATATATTACAATGAAAGTGTGAAAAAATGACCCTTTCAGCTTCATTTGTTCTGACAGGTGCCAGGCCTCGGAGTTCGGCATTTTATCTTCATACTGCAATAATCTTTACAACATTTGAACAAGGCTGAGGGCAGTGGCATTAGTTAGTCTACAATTGTCCTCTTATGTACAATACATAAAATTTCAAAGAGTCTGGCTGTTGAACTAAAAAAGATCATCTACTACTATTTTATTTGTGTTACAGAAAAAGATCAGGAGAAGGGATGCCCACATCTGAGATTAACACACGCTGGGGACTAGTTTTGTGTGGGCTCAGCCTGACTCCTGCATTGCATTGCCATGCTGCTATTGCCACTTGGGAAAAACACATGCTGCTTAAAACTGAAATCAGGAAAGAAACTCTACAAACATTCCCTGAAGTGAAAACCCACTCGATACCGTGTGTGCATTTAGTCCCTGACATGAAACAGCTCAGTGCCCATCTTACAGCTTTGCCATTCTGACAGCATGGAGGACACTAAAACATAAGCCAAGTCCTTAACGTTAAAGAGTAAAACAAAGGAGGAAAATCAAGCTCAGATGTAGCCATTCATTATTGTAATAAATTGGAGACCACGAAGAATTTCACTCAACAGACCTGAAGTTCCAAGTTATTCCTGTCCTTCCAGCCAGTCTCATATTCTGCTTGGCCCCCACACAAAGTGTGTGATCATGGAAGTCATGGTTCATTTTCTGAAAAATAAACCCCTCTGTACAACTCCAGTAGTACAGCCCAGCAGTTTTGACACAATATCCTTAGATCTAATTTGTACAGACTTACGCTGTTATTTAAGGGAAAAACAAAGAATATGTGCAAAGACACAAAAAAGATCTGCTCTAGATGTTACTGCAGGTCCCAAAAGGGTAACCAACATGCAAAAGACAAAAAATAAGCAAACCTAGAATACAGTTAGTTTAGGCTCAAGTCAGTGACAGGGTTGGTTCCACTGGAATTTAAATGACCTCTTAGGCCTTTACACTGTACAGCTTTCTGCAGAAGCAGTGCTGAATCCCTGAAGACAAAACCACCACTTCATTCACCAAATTTGACTTAAGAAAGTAAATCTTTTTCTGTGAATAAGTGTGAGCTTATTGGTTCTGTGGAAGCAAAAGGATAAACAGTTTTAGTTCTTCTTTAAAAAACTAACAGTACTTGTCATGGCAAAGACTTGTACAAAGAAGTAGAAGCCAAAATATTATTTCAGTGTTTTAAGACTGATTTTAAAAAATAAGTACATAGACATCGACCAAATCTGTATTGATTCCAACAGGTACAGTCCAAGCCATGGAAAGAAGAGAGTCAAGGGCTGAAGTCTGACCACAAGTGTAATTCCAGATTTCAGTTTTCCAGTCTGCTATCTGTGACTGCAGCTCCTTCCCTGATTTCTGTGACATGTGCACACAAAGCAATGAAATTCCTTTGACACGAGCGTGCCTCAGTCAGTGCAGCCAATCCCATGATGCTGGTTATCAATCCCTGTGGTTTGGTCCTTCTCTTCCCCCACTCAGGATATGAATGCACAGTTTGTCACGGGATGTGCACCGTAAATCCCACAGAGAGGTGAAGAAATAGCCATTGCCAGGGTCATTATTTGAAAACGGGAGGTTGCAGTAGCCTTTTTGAAAAGCATAAATAAAAAAACACAGCTGAAATAAACAGTCCCTCTGAAATGAAGGGATTCCAGCACCTGCCTCTCCTCCAGCAGCACACGCACCTGGCTGGGGATTAACTGCCAGTTCTGTCCCGGCACATGAGCGCCCTTAGCTGCGACGATTTCTGTAATCTGAACACTTGGTGGCCGTGGGGCTGAGCGGGGCTGGCGCAGGCGGGGCCGGGGGCAGTGGCCGAGGCCGGCAGGGTCCTGTGGCGCTGGGCGAGCCCGCAGCCCCACACCAGGCGCTTGCCGCGCAGGGCGGCCAGGCGACACTCGCACAGCTCGATCAGCGACGCCACCTGGTCGTGCAGCGGCAGCGACTTGTATTTCTTCTGGGCCAGGCAGAAGAAAGCTTCCACAAAGGCCTGCAGACACATTCCTGCAAGGAAAAAGTGAGAGATTGGGAGTGCGGCATTTCTAGCAGCCTGCGTTCCTTAGGGATAATACTGTCTCGTGTTTCTTGTGGCAGCAAGGCCAAATGTGTGTGCGTGGGTGTGAACACAAACAATCGTGTTAGTTCACATCATTTCAATGGCTGCCATCTGGAATGCTCAGAAAGCAAAGAAATGGTCTGTCCTTCAAAGACCACAAGCCAAGGTTTTATTTGTGTCACACTCATTGGGTGTTTCAGGGCAGGGTAAGCCCAGGCTGGGTGACAGATGGGTGACAAATCCTCTAGAATCTAGAATCTACAGATGGTGCTAGATTCTCTAGCACTGAGGCAGCTTCTGGCTTTGCAGACCTCAGCCTGGAATCCAAAGCGGTACAGTGAGAACACATTTTAGGATATCACACCATTAAATTGATGTAGTATTAGCCTTGATTTCTGCTGCCAAAATTATTAAGTTGAAACCAAATGAGACACACAGTAAATGCACTGAGCATCAAGGAAAACAATCCAGCTGGAGAGAAAACCAAATTTATGTCGGCAGCTGAATGGAGTCTTTTCAACCCTGTATTTCTAGAGATGGATCTGACCCAAAAGTTCACACCAGTGTGTTATTTCAGTCTGTAGCACTGTGAAGGTAACCCCATTACTAGATGTGAGTTTATTTGCAGCACTACTTCCCTCCTGCACAGCCTGTACCAGGTACAAACCCTTTGGAAGGTGAAGAGGCCATTTTTTCAGTCATACCCAGCAACTCCACAATAGTTGTTTCAACTGAATGAAAAACAAACAGCTGAAGAGTGCAGTGCCAGAAAATCTCTGCTGTAATACAACTGTTCTGCCCCTTCCCACACAGAAGTCCCCTGCAGAAGCCTCATGCTGCAGGGGAGACTCTTCAGCTGCTGTTCAATCACATCTCACTAACAGCACATTACCAGAGCCAAAGGGAAGAGAAGCTGAGTATTAAAGCTAATTATTGTATTTAAAACCTTGAAGTAATACCTACTCAAATTCCTAATTAAGAAGCCAGACCTCAACTGGTTGTGCAGAATGTCACAAGCTCTCCCAGTTTGAACATACACTTAAGAAGATTATTTTAGGATGAGGTATTGAAAGGTTTGGGCTTTTTAACTGTGTGGGTGTATTGATGCTGTAGGAAAGGCACCTTTTCAAAATATGACAATTACATTCTGAAGTATAATTTCTCTCAACCAAGGCTGCAGCTGGGGTCGTTTACGATCTTGGCTGTAAAACAGCTTGCAAAGGAATTGTTGAGTTATCTGAAAGCAGCAGCTGCCAGCTCAGTAAATTATTTTATCAGTCACAGTGAGCTGCAGGCAGGGAAAGCACCTCTGGTAGCACAGACACACTTTCTCCCCAGAAGTAACACTCATGTGAAGCATATTATAAAATAAGTTAGAAGCTGTTTTAGAACAAGAGAATCTTGCTTGTCTTGGTTACAGCTGGGACTGGGCCAAACATACAGCCAAAGGAAACAGGTGGATAGTTTGTGTATTAACACCTGAAAAGCATCTGGTTCATTGACAACATACACAAAGCCTGAAGATTCAGTTGCATGTCTGTTATTTTTTGTGATGAAATTCTACCAGCCAACCAACAGAAGTGATTTATACCTACTCTGAAATGTTAAAGGCAAATACTCAAATTTTATATAGCTGTGAAATTGAGGTGACCCTCACCTACCTAAAGTAGTACTACCCTGAAGGGTAACTGCCACAGCACTAAGCAGGAAAATTGGTTGTGTATGTGCATGCCTCAGGTGTACATGGCTTCTTCCCATTTCTATCAAATGTTTGAGGTGTACCTGAGCAACTAAAATTGAAAAAAATAACCCCAAAAGTCAGATTTCATAGTTTTTTGAATACACACCTGGGTTACCTGATTCCTTGTGGTCAATGCCCATGCTGTTCCACCTCCTTGTGATATCAATATATAGGATATCTACAGCAGCCATTGAAAAATTGCTGTTACTCAGTTTGCAGTTTCTGTTAAAAAGAAACAAAATAATGAAGAGATTCTCATTACATCCAAACTCCCAAGTAAGGAAAAAATTCTGCAAGGGCAACTTGCAGGAAGAAAATTTCCCCATGTCATGTGTACAGACACACTGTAATGTGCTCAGTCTAATAAAACACACACAGCAGAGAGCAAACAAACCAGCATTCATTAAGTGCTCCTATCTGAATGGAACAGGCCCAAACCCGGAATATTTCAATTAAAAATATGACCTGACTATTGCACAGAGCTTTCTCCCAGGGTATTGCCAGTACTCTGAGGCTGTAAGAGAATGGAATTAATTGGTACACTGCAAAAGCCACCACAAATCTGCACAGACTATCTGCACGAGGCAGAGTTTGCACAGAGAAATACCCTTTTATCTGTCTGACTGATCCTGTTTGGAAAGGGCTGGAGGAAGCTTTCAGGCACAGTCTTGCTCCTCCATGCCTGAACATCACCAGAATTTGCCCTCGTGGTGCTGAACAGTGCAAGGGAAGCAGCTCTGGATGCAGCTGGGGCTGTGGGGATGTGCAGCTGGGACTTTGTGAGGTCCCAGTCCACAGTGCAGTGTTGATCATGGATGGGAATAGCCCCTGTGTCCAGGATTTCCAGATGTCTGGCAGCCTGGCTGCCACCACTGCACGTGCCAAAGAGCTGGCCAAAATTTCTTGCCAAAAAAGAAAGAAAAAAGCCTCCAAAAAACCCACCCCAAACTCAGATAATTGAAGCAAATCTCACTCTTTAGTAACCTCAACAGAGCTCCCTTAAAATAGAGTAAGGCCTTGCCTAGATAGCCCAAAAATTCCCAGGCAGCATCCAAGCAAGGACTGGAGACAGTCAGTGTTTCCCTTTTAGCTACTTTTTTAGAATGAAGAAAATATTAAACGAGAACAGGTTTTGATGAGCCAGAATTTGGGTGGACAGTCTTTGCAAGCACTTGCCAGCACACAAATCCCATTCATGTACCACTTTATTCCTGAAAAATAATACAACACATAGAAACCTGACCTTCCTTCTCAAATGAACAGCATGACAACTCTTCAAAAAAGAGCCTTATAGCTGGTATAGATGCTCTGGGAGAAAATAAACAAAAATATCTGCCAGTATTAAAAAGTTTCATTTAACGTGCATTAAGAAACTGCAAATGCTATTTCATTGAGATATGGCAATTTATCTGACTATTCTTAAAAGAAAATGTTGGCATTTATTCTGTGTTCCTCTGACAAGTGCCAAAATAAGGCTGGATTAAACTACAAAAAATACAGAACTGGATGCAATCCTGTGCTGGTCTGTGGATAGAGCAGATGCCTTCAGACATTTTCTATATATTGTAATTTGTATAAACCAAGTTGTTTTATATTCATTCCTGAATGCTAAATGCATCTGCATAGAAACAGGATCTGTGTTTTAAGAGTACATCTGCTGCTGCTGCTCATTTCTTTTGTCATAGTCAATGAAAGACAGAAAATGAGGTATTTGTACCATGACTAGAACAGATATAGCCATAAAAAACAATGAAAAAAACCCTCCTAAATAAAATGTGAAAAAAATAAATTGGGTTCCGTGACATTGCAAGGTGCAATTTCACAATGCAAATCCTCCCTGCATGGTGCATCAGGAACTGGCATTTGGGAATCCTCCCTGCAGCCAGTGGTGCCCCCACAGCCACAGAATCCCATCAAGTGACCCAATTTCAGTTGTCACTTCCTCACAATGATCTCTCTACCGTTTACTGGGAACGTGACATGTTGACGAACACGGCAAATTATATCTGCCAAAGTATCACTGATCTGCTGTCAAATAAAGACCTGACTTCCTCCCAGACACAGCCTCATAGGTCAGGCATTTCTGGAGCCTGGAATGATGAAAATGTATCTATTTTGTAACAGGACAGGCACTGGCTCTACATTGGAAGGCACCACAAAACCTGCAAGCTGAGGTGTGTGGAGTCCCTCATGGCATTAAAGGAATTTCCAACTGCCCTTCCTTGGAAAAGTGAAGATTAAAGGTACCCCAGGTGTAAAAAAGGCTTCTCCCCCATGGCTCCTTGCAGACACTGTGCAGTCATCTCTCTGGGTTTGGCAAGTCCATCACCCACCCCATGGCATCCCCTTTCCCTGTTTCCCCACTGGACATGGGGCCTGGTGTCCTGTTCCTCTCTTCCCTCTGGTCATCACTTGCCCCCTGCCCTGCCCCCTGTGCCACCCACAAACCTGAGACCCTGAATAACTGAGAAAAACCACATGCTCCCCCTCTCTGGCTCCAGATTCACCTTCAGCACATGGAATAAATTCTTGCTGGAAATTGATTTGGGCTGGGAGCCTTCTGCCTCTCTGCTGAGCCAGCCTTGTAACGTGTGTGGCTGTGTGAGCTTGAACTGCCCCCCGAGCGGCTCTCAAGCAGTTTCCCTACAGGAGAGGCTGACTGGGATCTAGAAGGGCCGTGGCTGCACTCTGGAAAGACACACTGTTACAGAGGTGTAGCACTGACAGGGCCAGCTTTTCCTTCCCCCACTGACCTTATGAAGGTGCGGAAGCCCGTGGGCCCCAGCTTGGTGGTCCCCTTGACCCCGAGGAAGCGGATGAAGAGCGCGGCCACCCTGTCCACGAGGCGCAGGTAGCTGAACTGCTTGGCGTACTTGGGGAACACCTGCTTGAGGCACAGCGAGGGCAGGGCGGCCTCGGACAGCTCCTCGCTGGTTTCTGGAGCCTGCTCCAAACTCTGGCACCTGCAGCACGGAATGGAACAGGGGGTGAGCCTGGGAAGGACCTCAGAGCTCATCCCAGCCAGCCCCTGCCATGGGGACACCTCCCACAGACCAGGATGCTCGTGGACACCAAGCCACTGCAGGTGGGGGGGCCACTGTCATGGAGTTCTGGTTTGTGTTTGGCATTTTTGCTTTCTGAAGTTCCTTTTCCAGGGAATTTTTTGTAAACAAGAGACGTGTTTTTGTAACAGCAGAATTGGTTACATATTTTTTTTAGGAGGGACTTCTTCTTGACGTCCCTCTGCTCTGACCAATACGATTGAAGAAGTTTGTCTTCTTGCCACCAATCAAATTGGTCTGTGTAAAACAGTATAAAAGGGGAGACATTCCCAAGAATAAAAGAGTCATTTTCAACCTTCTAAAATCAAAGTCTTTGTGTCGTTGTAGTGTACAACAGTGTTGCTGTCACAGTGCAGTTTACAAATCACCTGGCCTTCTCACACTATTGCTGCAAAATGTTAAAGTAATTATATTCTTTTGTATCCACACTTATATTCACTGAGGCTGAATGTCTATAAATGTGATCACTGTTTGTCTTTAAAAATAAATAACAACCTTAGGTAGTGCTTTGATAATGTTCCTCTTTGCTGCAGGATAGCAAAGTAGAAAAATAATGTTATTTTTTGTCATTAGTTAAGTAAAGCTTAGTCATTAGTTTTCTTCTTTCTCATGTAAAATGGGATGGTGGTGTCACTGCCATTGAACACCTGCCAAAAGAGCAAGAATATGTACAGACAAGAAACAATAAGCACGCAGGCTTCTATTTTTAATCTTAAAAGGTCTGTTGAATTTAAAAATTCAAATCTTCAGCCAGTTGAACCAGACCTTGACCAAATGTGAAACTTTGTACTCAGTAGAGAGGAGGTTGTGCTGTTTGTAACACAACTCTCATTTTAATGATGCCTGGAAGCCCCAAACCCTTTCTCATTCTAAATTCAGCAGTGTTTTGGATTGTACATTATTCATTCATCATTAATGTTTTTAGTTAAAAAAATATAAAGCTTTATTTTAAAAGGCGCAAGCAGAGTTGAGGCAATTTCATTTTTTATAGCAAACACTAAAGAGACTATTAAAGGGATCAGCTTCAGAGCCCTGAATTCTGGCCCAGTGCTCTTGGAGTGAGGCTGGAGCTTTGTCCACCCACCCAACTCCCTGAACCAGCTTGGGAACAGCATCTCCTCTGCAAACCTGCAGCTCCTTCACAAACCACACCTCTTCTCTGCTGAACAGCAGTCCCTGGAATTTCTGATTAAGCACTTCAAAATAGTTTTTTTTCAGCCCTTCATTTTTTAACCCCTATCCTCCACAGCAACAAAAAATGTCACAGAGAGAACACTCAAACCAGAACCAGTGCTTTGGATGCATCATCACTGCTGGGAGCCACAGAATACTCTGTCTCCCTGGCTGAGGGGGAATGGACACAAATTATTAATATATCTCTGGTTTGGTTTAGGGTCATAAAAAAAAAATTGTGTTTTGGTCAAAGAAAAAATATTCTTGGGTGCAATAAAGCAGAGGCTCTAAACTACCACCTAGAATTTCCTGCTTCCTCTCCTCTCTACAGAGAAAAGCCTACAGCTGTCTTTGAGGTCAAGGATAAAACTCTGAACCAGCATCCCATTTCAAACTTTTACTGAGAGAACTCTTAAACCCATACTTCTTATTAGAAAAGTATTTTATAATTAAAACCAGCAGTTTTTTGTATGCTACTGCACGTCTCATTCCTTTCCAGTTATACATTGGGAAAGTCTGTAAAATATTTAAATCAGAACAAGAAAACTTAATTTAGTCCTTATTGCCAAATGTTGTACTTCCATTCGGTAAAAAAGAAAAAAGAGGGAATATACTTCTTAGTTTGCTTTTGCAGGTTAGGACTTTAATAAAGTTTAATGATTTGTTTTCATTCTTTAGCTCCCACACACAAGATTTCCTTACTTTTCCTTTTTTAAAACACTAGAGCCCAATTAAATGATCATACAATTTGAATTACAGTGAAAGATATATTTTGCACTTCTAATAAAAGTCAGATTTTCCAAAGCAAACCTGCACAAGGGTTTGTCTGTGTCTGCACTATGAATTGATCCACAGACCTGCCTATTCTACACACTCACCTTCCCTGATTTACACTGATTATTTTCAGGGTACAATTCTCCACTGCTACCACAGACACTACCTCAATAAAAGTTTATTTTCTGTATTATTCACACACCTGCGTGCCCCCACCTCGGTGTGGTCTCAACATGGCTAATTAAGACAAACTGCCTGGGTAGGTCCTTACAGCCAAGTGCAGTGCCCATAAATACAGAATTTTACTGTGATTGCATGTTTTCCAAGGAAAGGGTGCACAGCCCATTTTTTGCCTCAGCACTCAGACAACCTGCACTCCTTGCAATGCCCCATTTCGTGTTCTCTGGCATTTGGCTGCCACCTGCCAGTGCCACGTCGTGAGGGGCTGAACTCCCCAAGGGTCACCAGTCAGAGATCAGGATCAGCAGCTTCCTCAGAGCAGAGCAGAAGGAAAGAAATAAGAGGAAAAAAACCAGCAGAGAGAAGGAGAGGTGATGTCAAGAGTCAGGAGGAAGGAGCTACAAAGGGCAGAAATACAGCTCCAAGTCCAGCAGCAGTGAAAATGTGAGGGGGATTTTCATCTCTGTATCTACCTTTAGCTCAGCAGTCAACTGAGAAATACAAAAGCACACATTTTTGTAATTTCACCTGTTACAGAATCATGGAAGGAACCTTGAAGTCCATCCAGGTCCATCCACAGGCAGGGACACCTCCCACTGTCCCAGGCTGCTCCCAGCCCTGTCCAACCTGGAGCACCTCCAGGGATGGGGCAGCCACAGCTGCTTTGGGCACCCTGTGCCCAGAAAACCTCAGGGTTTCCTGTTTGGCCCTGAAAACCTCATGGGCTCAGTGAGGTGCTGCACTGGGGCTGTGGGGAAGGGACCAGGAGCTCCACACCTCCAGAGAATTCTGGCCAGGTTCCCTCCATTAGCTCCTCTCCCACAGGATTTCCAACAGGCAAGGGGAGGAGAAGAAAGCTGAGCCCCACTCTTGAAAGCTGCTCGTTAGAATTAATTGTTTTGACTGACACAGCTGAGTCAGGCAAATGAATGAAAGGTCAAATATAAGGTAATGCTTCTGTTGCCATACAGAAAAAAAAAAGCAAAGCTTCATTTACATACTAATGTCTGACCTCAGTACATTAGTTTCTTTAATTCTGCAGCTTATGAAAGATCACTCTTTAGAAATGATCAACTGTGGTGCAGCTTTAAAAAAAATTTAAATTTTAATAAAGCTTATGGAAATGACATCTAAGACTACTTATCTTTTATACATGATTACTAATTTATTAATGTTTCCTCCATCTATGTTTTATTCCTTTCTTTCTGACCAGCCCTAATCTTTATGCAAATACAAGTTGCTAAGGGACAAACAAATTTGCAACTACTAATTAAAGGCTCCAAAATTTGCAGCATTTTGTACAGTTGTATATAAAATTTAGCTGTCAAATTCAGAGTAAAACGGGGTAAGAATCACAATATTAATATTTCTAAGAATGCTTACTCGGTATATTTTACATTTAGGGCATTGCTAGAAGTATAAATTAAGCAATTTCAGTATCAGCTTACAACTGCTTACCTAATAAAAGAAAATATTATGTTCTGGATTCTGAAGCTATAATTATTCCCTCAGCTGAGCCTCTATTCTCCAAGCAAGGACTATGTTAACATAGTTAAAAGCAGAGACTATTTTGCATGACAAATCTATCTACCCACCCATTTATCACCACAGAATATGGACCTCCCAAAGAACAGGTAAGTGTTTGGACCTGGAGCGTGTAGGAAGGAAATAGATTTGTGTGCTCGTTCACAGAAATAAATCATTTAGGAAACTAAGGCCAAGCCAGAGCAGTGTCCCTGCATTATCAACCATTCATGAATTTGCTTTTATGAACTAATCCCATTACTTTTATGATCACAGAGACTTCCAGCACTCCCAGGATGTCATAGCAAGCAGTTTCATGGTTTCTCTGCATGTTGTGTGAGTAATCAGCTTTTGTTTTGTTCTGGCCACTTGTGAGTGTCATTTGAAGAAAATGAATATTCATCCCCTCTTCACCCTCTGGCAAAGTAAAAAAACATCAATAGCACAAGAATTTCCACCTTTCAAAATAATAATATAGTTGCACAAAGATAGAAGTATTAAAAGAATGTTAAACCCACAGAATGGGAGATTTTTTACATTATGTTAGAAAAATTATGGCTCCTACATAGAGTTTATTCAACACTTTGGAGAATGCTTTGAGGCAGACAACCCCAGTAAAGTGCATATTTCAAAGAGCAGAATCAATCAGATTAAACATAAGGATTGATAATCACCACAGTGCTGGCAGACAACAAACTTCTGATCACACCAAATACATTTTGAAAACACAGCAGCTGTCCTGTCTCTGGGAAGCAGAAAATGCTGAAAGCAGAATTTCCATCTGTCTCTGAAAGAAAAAAAAATCCTGTATCTCAGTTAAAGAAATAAATTGAGTAAATCATCTCACTTAGACTTTAAACTTCACCTGCAGCTTCCAGGCCTGCCATGGTGTCCCTGTGGAAGGGTGAAAGACACGGAGCACTGCTGGTTTCGGAGAGCTGGCCAGCACATTCTAGGTGAATCCATGGGTAAAATGGACTCCATAGCTTTGCCATTTGCTTAAGAAAACCAAAATAATTTATTAGAGTGTTGGAAAAGTGAAGGCCAAGCCCCTGCAGCCTGTCAGCAGCCATCACAGCAGCTCTCACCCGCAGCACCCGCCTGTTCCGGGCTCTCTGTTCCTGTCCCTGGAGTGCTTTTTGTTTGTCACAGCCATCAGTCCCCTTTCTGAGAAGGATGGTTCACTGCCTCTTCAGATTGATGGATTTATTATAAAAATAAACACTTCTCATTAAAGATTAAATGGCTTTTGGCAGAAAACAGAAGACTGGAAAGTTGTGCTGCCTTCACGCAGTGTTAATGAGTGTTTCCAAGATGTAGAAACTTGGCATGGATCCTGCTCTGCTCCACACCAGGGACACAAAGCCATGGATGAGAACATTACTGACATTTTCATTTCATATGCAGAGAAGTCTAGAGCTGTGGTTTGATTTCTATAGCCCACCCTAATTCATAGTTTAAATAATTAAAGGAGAAATGCATCTGAGGAGTCTCAGGTGCTGAAAAAACCCAGCTACCTCCTAATTATTAATTGAGGTTCTTTACTTCCAACTTTCCCCTCTTAAGAATAATGGTGGTATCATTCTGTATTCACTACAGATTTATTACTCTTAATGTATCCTGAGCAGTGAATGCTTATGTTATTACCTGCCAGCTATGAGTGCAGCAGAAAATATGGCATTACTGTAATGAAATAATGGATAAGCAATGCAAATCCTGCACCCAAAGACTTTGTTCCACTGTAGCAAAAAATTATTACAGAACAAAGATCATTAAATATAGTCCCAAATACTCTATTTTCTGTGGAGGTAGCTGTTATTATTCCTAGTAGATTTATTTGTGTTCACTATTTGCTTTCAAGGTACTTATGTGCCTCATTATTTCTCCAGAGTTTCTTTTGTTTCTTTAGAAAACTGTGCCTGAAAAATAATAATGCAGGATAGTGCAAAGGCAAACCAGCTGTAAAGCCTGGGAATACACTGAAATTAGACCACCAAGTGTTTTAGAGTAGAACAGAAAAAAAAAAAACAAAAAAAAAAACACAAAAAAAACCCAAGATATTTCTTCCCATGTGGAAATTATTCTTAGAAAGCAATTGTGCTTATGCTGGGACAGAAAAGGAAGGAGCTTTACCCTGTCATCCAAGGGAGCAGAAAGCAGCAGTGCAATTGCATTTTATCAGCCTTAATCCTCCTATTAAAGCAGGTGAATTCTCATACACAAAATAACACTCCTGATGATTACACTGCTATTAAGTCATGTGACTTCATGCTTTCATTTTGTGGCAACTGGGTGCTAGGCAGTTTTATTGCTTTCTCAGTGTTTCAGAGACTAGAGACCAATTATTACTTAAAAATAAGCCAATCAAACTCTCTTGCTGAAAGATGACTTGCAGCAGAAGTTAAATTATAGAGAACATCACTGCCCCCAATACATTAATTTCTGTCACTCTGTCACTGTAAAAATTTACAGCAGATATAATCTCTTTGAAGGGGGATCAAGTCAGAGAAAGTACGAGCCTAGTTTTAAATAGAATTTTAATTTTAATGAAAGCTTCAGGGAATGATGTTTATGCTGCTTATCTTTCATACCTGGTGATTAAGTTAATTTATACTTAATGGAAGAGGATATTTCTAATCCCCAGACAGGCTCAACATCTGTCTGTGACTATGTTTTTGGAAGCCTTAAGCTGCTTGTGATTGATGTAATAAAACCAGGATTCTGCAGAACTGACACCTGAAGGATATCTGTAAGAGGGAAAATGTTATTTTTCTTCTCAATGCCTCTCCTTAAGTCAAACCAAAATCCAAGCACTTAATATTGCTGTCCCTTAAAAACCTGCTTTGCACTCCCTCACCATTATTTGAGTATGAACAGGGCAATAAGCAAACAGTTCTCAAATATGTTTATGATCCAATATTCACTCATTATGTGCAGTGCCTGAGACACACAACTTTCTGATGGCCTGGAGCTAATGAGAATAATAAACCTCCTGCAAAAAAAAAACCTGTGAAATAGTCTCCATTTTTCCTTCACTTCTCATTTCAAGATTTAAAACCAAATATTAGCAAAAACAAATGTTTGCATTTATCACATAATTATAATAGGAAAAAAGGTTTTGAAATGTAAACATCTTGCCAGAAAAAAATAAAATTTTCAACTTTGTCCCAAGAAATCACAGTACTGTCAAAGAAAAAAAAAATAGCTATTTCCAGCTGTCATTTATATCCACGTTATTTTAAATTCTCATTCTTAAAAGGAAGAACTTTGCACTGGTGTTCAGGGATACAATCCGTGTGTGCACATTCATTTATTCCATTTCACTGTTACCTGTTACAAGTGTGTGATGTGGCCCAGGAGCCCCACTCCAAGGAGAGATTTGTTTCTTTCCTGAGTGAGGTGATGCACCTCAGCCTGCCCTTGGCTGATCAATTGGTTCTAACATCTTCTAGGCTGCATGAAATCTGATTTTTTTGAAATCAATTTGTTCCTGGGTTGTGCCATTCCTGAGAGAACACAAAGTGCACACCACGACTCAGGAGTCACATGAGGAACTGGAAGATGGAACTGGAGACCAAGACAAAGCTTTCAAGGCTCCCCCCAGATATTTGATGCAAAAACTATGACAGTTGGTTGTAGTTTTAGTTACACAAAACACAGAGATTGTAAAGATGTCAAGGAGCCAGGTAAGAAATAAGACATTTTTATACCATATACACATAGCCCTGCTGTATATACAGATATAAATACCCACTATGCAACTACAATTTCTGTTTGTGGTATATACCTGTACACTTATGCCATGAAAACTTACGCTATGAAACTGAAGCAATTCAGTATAAGAGAGATTACAGAAAATTACAAGTTATTGGAGTTTACATTACAGAGCAACTGGGAAAATTGATTTAAAGGCAGAGCTGCTTCTGTGCAGCACAAACACTCAAGAAGGTGAAAGGGAAAAATGTCAAATTAAATACACATACATCCTTCATTTTAGACAAGGCAATTAAGCTAATAGTCTGAAAATCAAATTTCATTCAAGAAGCATTTAACTGCAGATTAGTAATGGAAATTGTGCATATACAAAAGCCAGGAAAAAACTCTACAGTCGAGAGTGCAGCTGAACCACTGCTCCTGCAGTAAGAAAACTAGATTATGTTAGCAAGCTAAAGGCTACCTAGAGGTGAAGATGATTTTGCTGATAGCAGAAACTCAGCTCAAATGATTAACATATTGAAGTGTCAGGAAAAAACACTTTGCTCTCAAACCTGACTATTGATGCCCTTCCCTGCATGAACACAGAAATTCAGTGAACCCCCCCTGGACAGGGAAGGCACACACAGATGTTGCCTTTAAGACAGGGAAAAAAAAAAGTGGTTTTAACTTCAAACTACAACAGCTTTCTTGTACTGAAAACTAAAGAGGAAATTACAGGGGGTGGAACAAGATGATCTTTAAGGTCCCTCCCAGCAGAAGGCTGACTCCACCAAACACTTAAATAAACACTTCAGTACTTGATGAATAAGGTCAGAATTGCTATTGTTTTATATCCTACCCAATGTAACTCCAGCACATTTCTGACCATATTTAACCTGAATTTTCACTGGTTTCAGCTGAAGCTTCCCATCAGCAATGCCCAGATACAGCAAACAATCTGCATGCAACACAGCTCCCAGGGATGCTTTGAAGTCCTGCTGACTTTATGGTTTAAAAAACAAAGCAAAGCAACACAAAGCAGCTCACTTTGTTAGAATTCAGTCAAAGCAGGAGCAGACAGCTCCAAGATGCACGTGGCAGTTTGGGAAGGAGGCTCAGACAGCAGAGCTGAGCCATCGGCTGCTGCTCCGCTGGCCCCAGTCAGAGCTGCTGGGACAGTGCTGAGGGACACAAACTGCATCTAAACCTGCCTGAAACCAGGTTCTCCTACCATCCAAACTCACTGACAATCTCTGATCAAATAACTGAATCCACAGATGTATTCAGACCTGCTGCCTCCCTGTTCATTTTGATGCCATGTGGAAAGAGATGGAGCAGCCACCCCTTTATTCCTGACCTCCCTTCTTTTTGGGCAAACCTTGGAGATTACAGCAACTCTTGTGGCTGCACTACAAAAACTAGAGGAAAGTGACATATTTTTTCTCTTCTCTATATTTTATCACAAAGGCTTTCTTTTTATGTAAAAATCATTGTAAGATGGGAAAAGCCAAAAAACAAAACCAAACCCATCTTAATGACCAACTTAAAATACAATATGGTGTGAATATCTAAGAGATGTAATTGGTCCAGCATGTTTTGATGCATTCAAATGTTTGGAAAGTTTCAGGTTTTATGGTGACACTTGTGACAGGTCACATTCCTGAGTTTATCTCCATTCCTTCCTTTACTGCTCACAAGTGAGAAAAAAGAAAGGAAAGAGATGTCAATAAAAACCTAATTAGATTAGCTGCATCTCAAAACACTGTGATTCAAGTCTAATTGGCCAAAGTAGTCTCCATTCCCAAGCTGATAGCACAGACCCAGAGCTGGCTCACCCCAGAGCTGAGGGCACTGCACACACCAATTACTGCTAAAGCACACCACGGGTTTGGGCCAATTAATTCCACAGTGCTGAAAATGAAACCTTTTCAAATCCTGCAACTCATATCAGTTCTTGTCCATTAAAATTTCCAAATGAGCTGGGCCTGTCATCAGCTCACTTGCTTAGTACACTGTAAGCACTTCCAGCTGTCCCTCAATATGGGGTCACTGCAAGAGATTCAGGATGAGACTGACTTCACTCTTTATGTGCAAGTTAAAGTACAGCCTGTCCAGTGAAGATGTGAGTGCTTGGAATACAATGTGTGAGCATACACAGACCTGCCTGCAAAACTGGACTGTGAGTAACAGCACTTTTTGCAGTGGTGAAGGCTAAAATAGGAATAATCATAAATTAATATGTATCTATGCAAGGGATGTAATTTTAGCTATTTTAAAGGAAATATTATTACCCATTATTACCCATTTTTAGTCAATTAAACCACTTCAGACTATATTTCAGATTATAGCCACTTGGAAATTAAAAGATTTATCATCAGATTTAATTATCTTTTTTGTGTTGGGACTTCTGCCACAGCACATTCAAATGGTTTGCCAGTGTTCTGCCCTGAGTATTGTAATTTTTGTTGTTGTAATACAACATAAGTGGCTCTTAAAACCAATGTAGAGCTATTCTGTCAGTCAAGCACTACCAGATCCCTCCCTTTATGGAGGGACATCTCACACTGTAGTTCATAGAATTTCCAATAGGGCCTGTCCTAATCAATAGGAGAAAGGTTAAATGCTCTTAAGGATGTAGCAAATAAATAATTGGAAAAGCAAGAACAGAGAGCAAGGATCAAGATACCACATCTGCTTCGCAAAACTGAAGAGAGTCATTGAGGCAAGTTCTTCTTGAGCAGGATGAGAAATAGCAGTAGAAATAAATACTCTCAACTACAGAAAAACCAAGTTAACATTTCAGTAATCTGAACTGAAGGAACATTGACAAACATCACATTTAAAAGTCTCCCTCACATGTCTAACTCATCAAAAGCTGCCCAGGCTAATGTAACAGACACGAATTGATAGTGGAGCTGGCAGATTGCCTGATGAAGGACTAAAGCAGAAAGCCCTCAAGGAAAGAGAAAGGGGCTAATTCAATGTGCTTCCAAAGGGCTTTGGCAGAATGAGCCTGAACATGAACGCTGGGTCATTTTGACTGATGGAGAAAAGAATTGTGTCAGCCTCCAAAATGAACCAGAGGAGAAAGATCAGTCTCAAGAAAGCCACACTTACCAGTTTATACAGTCTCAGGCAGAAATTCAGGAGTGAAGAGGTGGTGCTTGAGAGGCATTTGAATAACTGCAAACCTGAGCAGACTTGCAGGTAAAGGGATGCAGGAATCAATCAAGAGCTGCAGCAGTCAGCCCATAAAGTCAATCAGCAAATGGACACCCAAAAACTGATACTTCCATAGCTGGGTTTATTACATGCTAATTTTGATAGGCACTAAACTCACTTCATATAATGCAAAAGGCACTGACAACCCTGAGTAATGAATCCCAGTTGCTCACAGCAGCAGAAACTAAGACACATTACAGCCAGCCTGAAGAACAGTCATTATTTTCTGATCAGTGATAACTGCAGCACCAGCATTCCCCCATCCAGCCTCTCCACATGTCTGTGCACTGAGTTTCTGACCCTCTTCAACCACCCCTGTCACACAATCATAACCTTACAATGCAGAGAGTGAGATAAACACAGTAATAAATGGCAAGGATGACTTTATCATCAACAAAATCTGGGCTAATCATACTCTCGAGACATCTCTGCACAGTGTATTTTCATTTTTCCATTAAACACGACTCTGACATCAGGGGAGGTTATGAAACTGAAGAAAAATATCTGGAAAATAAATGGAATACAGCTGAACAGGTGATTTCCTGGCTTTCCTTAAGAAAGTACAAAATTGTTCCTCAATTCATCATCATCAAGAAATTAAACAACAGCATTAGGATTTGCAAAATGTCTTTGGAACATACGAAAGAATGACCAGAAATTAATTCATGTTTTTATTAAACACAGATCCCATTCTCCTCCTAGAAACTATTCACTTTTTCCTCTATCTAGGGAAGGAATCATTTCAAGAGCAAAAATTGTGCAATCAACACAGTGGAAAAAATGAACCATCTTGTTTTGTGCAAGAAAAGAGGAAGATCTTTTGTGTAGCAAGTTCTACAAAACCTTGTTTTGACTGAATTTCTTCCTAACACCAAAAGAATCAAATAAAACAGTCAGTCTGACAGACATTAATATTTACAGGGTGCTCTCAGAACAGAGTGACATTAGCCAATGTTTGCTTGCTGATCTTGCAAAAATTTGAGAGCGACCACATTGGGGTTCTTCCTGCTCAGGAAATTAGTTAATCATATTTGACATTTGTTAGAGCCACAGGACCCAGAGAAGAGAATTGTACCTGACATATTTTAAAAAGAAGGGGAAAAAAAATAATCAGAACATCACAAATAAATTTCAAGGCTGGTTTCCAATGGAAAAAAAGCACTGCAGTGGCATGTACAGAGAATAGCACCCAAGAAAAGATAAACTAGCAATGAAACAGCAAGGGCGTGATAGGTAATAAACCAAAAGCATTCAGTTTGGAGGGCACAAGGAATTGATTGTTTTTGTAACAGCCATAGATTAAATTACATTTCATTTCCAAAGTGTTTCAATTCTTTCTTCTGTCAATGGCTATTTCAGAGCTGAATAAAAGTCATTATATTACTTAGGGGGCTGCACCTTCATCATCTCTAGCAAGGAAAAAGCAGATTTTATTCCATGAGCAACTCATATTTCTAATGACACACGTGCCATAGCGCTATGATTTCTTTATCAAAAGGGTAAAATGGTTCTTTTCTGTCTTGAAATATGTAAGAAACTAGGCATGGAAATGCAAGAGATCACGCTAGGACACAGAGTAAACAACAGCAACCAAAATACAAAGGAGTCCTTATTGCTGGATTAATTAGCATTAATAAACTAGGGCATAAATATTTTTGACAGGACAGGAAAGCAGGTCATTAGCATTTCTGAGATGATATAAATGTTCTTCCTATAACACGCTGAGCAGTCCTGCTCCAAATGATCTCCCAGCTTGCCTTTATACCTCCAAACATCTGACATCCAGTGGAGAATACACAGCATTTACAAGAGACTGAGACTCCTTTTTGTTCCTCCAATCCAATGCAATTTGAGGAAAAATAAATTGCTAATAATTAAACAAACAGTGAAACTAAAACCTTTTTACTACTATCAAGATTCTAAATTAGGCACAGAAAAGCAGAAGTTTGCAAAGCCTTTTGCAATGGATTTTCTGTTGGAGGCACAACATACACAATGATTTGCATCAGTGATTATCTTAATTAAACTGCTGTTTACATAAGTAACGTTGATTTACTTTACATGTTGTTCGGTGTCATTAGACCATTCATTTAATTGTGCAAATTTCCTTTAGCTGCAGCCTTCTCCCACCTTCAGCAGGCTGTGAACAGCACCTCTGTTGTAAGGAGTGAATCCAGGGCAAGTTTAATAATTGCTACACAAGCTTCAGACAAGTTTCAGTCACACAAATCACCGGGTGAGTTCCACCATGTCAATGGCCTGGATGTTTGCCATCACCTACTCGAGCCTCAAAATCCATGGGAACAGCACTGCCACACAGACAGAGCAAAGATCCATTTGCAAAGATCACCTCCCATGGTATCTTATTAAATGTTTTAATTTCTTAATGACGAGCAAAACTTGAGTTCCACATCAAGTGATTTAAAACTAGGAAAAGGTAAGTTCTGCTGTGGAAGAAAAGCCACCATGTATTTTTAAATACATTGATTTGAAGATGTATCACTGCAGATTTTCTATCACTAATTGCTGGCAGTGCCAAGATAATTACCAGCAATCCCTGCATGTAAGGACTGGACTTGTGTTGGAAAAATTCAGAGATGTGTATGGAATGATAAACTGATCTTATTCAGCTTAAGTTTTTTTTCAGTATTATACATCACATGATAGGAAGGAGGAAAAAATATCCAAACACCGTGAAGATGAAGGAAAATTAAACTAAAAAAAATCCTGAGCTATTAATCCTTCCTGATAATGAAGTACTTCAAGATGACTTCTAAAACTCACTTTCATTTAGATGCCTCATTTATTTTAATCTGGGAGATAATTAGAAGGAAATCAAATTCTCCACAGCAGAATATTTACCTGAGATGCAGCTCAAACTTCTCAGTATTTCCCCTGTGTGTTCAAACTCTCTGCTATATATATTGCTAAAACCTTACTGAGATTAATGCCCGTTACTTAATTAGCATCAAAATTTGAGTCTGTGAGGCTTGCTGCTGGTTAGCTGCCACAACAGCAATTCTTTCAGGGTTTTTTTCCTATCAATAGGCCAAGTTTTGCTCAAGAAGTTCCACACAGTGTCCCCAGTTCAGAAAAAAGCACTTGGAAGCAGAAGGGGTAATGCCAGGGGAAGGATGGGCAGTTGTCACACGAGTTCCTGCACAGCCTCAGCAGCCCTGCCCTGTGCAGGCTGACTCATGGTGCAGACACAGAAATATCCATCCCCAAGATGCTCTGTTAACCAGACTGCCCTGCAAGAAAAGCTGCACCACTGATCAATTCTTGCTGTGAAGAGCCAGTGGTTTATCTCATCACCAACTAATCCTGTAAGAAATTATTTAGCACTCAAAATGTATCAAAGAAGAATCCTTAGCTGAATGAGCCTTCCCCACACACTGGTGTCCTCTAGCAATTTATTTGTAATTATCATTTGCCTTTTTTCCATATCTAATATGAAGTTAATGAATGCCTGACATAACTTCAGCAGAAAAAAATGCCACAACTAGTTACATAATTACAGGTTAAGAAATTATCTTCTTCAGCTCCATGCCCTGAAGTAATCTTTAAGGGTAGAGGTTAAGTACAGGCAAAACAGAATATAAATTGCTTTGCTAAACGTTCTGTACACTGACCACAGCAACCTCTCCGTGTGGCAGTGCCTTTGAAGGAAGAGTTTGATCTCATAATAATATTGCAATATTACAGAACTTGTTAGTATTATCAGTCATGTCTTGTTCATGGGCCTCTGTCTGCAAAAGGACAGCAAATTTGCACTTGAAATCATTATAGAATGTGAATAACATTTCAGGTTACCACTAAGTGGCAAGAGAAGAGCAAAATGAATACTTTAGCACGGAGGCAGACCTATGAGCAAGGATTTCTAGGGAAAAAATAAAAAAGAAGAAAAATCACCCTTTCATGTCTTCAAGGAACTGCTTAAAATGAAATGTTTCATCAAAAAAGAAGATATGATTTCTCTCAGCCTGAGCCCACCACAGGCATTCCTGTGCTAGCTGCTGCAGGGAATTCTTCTCATTTCTAGATCATAATTTTAACTCTGTTTATTATCACAGATTAAGGAAGCAATTTTTAAATACAATATTCATACTTTTCAGCTCCAATGGGGCAATTCATTCAGAGTAATTTGTGACTTTCAAGGAAATTAATACACAAATTTATCTCTCATTACTGTTTTGAACAAGAAAAGAGGCCTGAAGTAGAAGCACAAATAAACAAATCTGAGTTACTAAACTGTTTGCACCAGTTAAGAATAAGATATTCCAGGGAAACTGGTATATCCTGGTTTACTATCAGTTTGGGGACCTTCTCAGGAAAAAAAAATCTTGTTTTTCTATTTATTGCAAGGCACTGATGCAAAACCAAGGAAAATCAACACTTACTGAGTATCTTTTCTCTTCTTTTTCTGAGGGTCCACCAGTCGCAGAGTGTCTCTGATGACAGCAACTTTCACTTCTTCATCAACAGGGCTTGGGACATTTTCAAATACTCCAGGAGAAAGCTTTACATCACAGAGGGATACAATTATTCACTACACAGCTAAGGGTGATTTATTCCACATTTGCTCAAACTTCATGCACTTCATCTATATTTTAAATGCACGATGATGGATTACAGAATACTTCTTCAAGGATGCACAAATACCTTCTCATTTTCAGTAGGATGTTACAACAAATTTCTCTAGTAAACTGAAATATTAAAAAAAAGATTGTTGCCGATGTAATCATTTATATTACGTATACAAACATGGAAAAGATTATTAACAATCCCCTAAACACAATTAAGGACTGCAGGAGATGGTGAATAAATGCATTTATGACAGAGATGATGGAGAGCTTTCACAATTCCAATAAGTCATATTTCCTATGTATAAGATTAGCAATGATTTCAAAGCAGAAAATTACAGAGAACCTTGGAGGTTTCATATCAGCAGACAGCTTTCATCTTTCAAACAAGGAAAAAAGCCCAGAAAACCCAACCTAAGCAATTTCATTCCAATATCACATTGAGAACTCTTACCTCTTGCTCGTGTTCTATTCTCATGCTGGGGTTTGCATTTACTTCCAGTAATATGGGCTTCAAGTTTTTCATCAGGAGAATGTCAAACCCTAAAATCTGTGCATAACAAGCAATATGTTACTCCAGCTCTACTCAGAGCATTCTACAGAATGCAGTGTTTGTCCATATGGCAACACTGAGGAGGAAGAAACATTTGAGGGGCAGAAAAGAAGTAACAGAAACTCCACACAGTGCTGAGTAACTCCAGAAGCCACTTGTCCCCCATCCTAATGGCTCCTGTCACACCACCCCCATCCCCAAACACTGCATCTGCCAACACGGAATCCTGGCACCTGTGACAAGGGGGTCTGAAAATTGCCAGGATCAAAACTGTGTCAGGAACCTGCAAAGCTTCACTTCTAACATGTAGAAGATGGAATCTGGAGTGAATACTGCCACTAACAAACTACAGCCATTGAAAATTCTCTTTATCTGCTCTGGGCTGGCAGTAACACAGGTCAGGAGACTGAGGTTTGACTTGGGTGAGGAGCTCTGAGCTCCCACCACTGAGCAGCACCATAACTACAGAAACCTTTTGGAAAAGGGATTAAACACCCAGAAAATTAATCTGTGCATAGAAGTAACTGCATTCCTGGCAGAAATTCCAACTTACCTGGAAGCAAGTTGGCCCGGGCTTTCCTGCTGGTATGTCAGACTGATAGTAAACCTTCAGTTCTGGTGTCAGTGCAATAATTGTTTTAATCACTAATGAAATTATATCTGACCAGAGCTTTTTGACATCAGCTCCTCTGGAAGACAGTCTGCACAGAATGCTTGAAAAAGTCCTCTTGCTGCCAGTGTTTACACTGGCAGAATGGATGAAATTCCCACTATGGATATTTAGTGAATAGTTGGTTAAGTGCATAAAAACCTGGTGCAAATTTTTGAGAGTGGGCTCTTGATAGGGCTCTGTACAAAATCTAGACAGTCCATCTTTGGCTATATAAATCTCTAAGGGTTCTAAGGATTTCAGCAGGACATAGAGACGAATATCAAATTTCAGTTTGTCCACGAGCAGTGGCTTGCAGATGTACTCCTGGACCACAGCTGGCCGGCTCTGGATGCTCCCTGTCAGCCTGATGTCACTTGGGTCTTTGATGAGGTAGATTCCATCCCCCTGGCAGCCTCCATCAGGCTTCACAATAAACGTGGGCTTCCAGGATGGATTCCTGTCTTTCATCATACGAACCTAGAAGCAAAAGCATTATAGTGAGAGGCACTAACTGGGGAAGGGAAGGGAAGGGAAGGGAAGGGAAGGGAAGAAAGGCTGGTACCGTGAGAGCCAGTAACAAAAATAAATAAGAATAGCATGATCACATCACCAGAGTAGTAAACACCATGCAAAAGAAGGCAGAAGATGAACAGTGCTGACAAGCACAAGGAGAAATAAAAAAGCACAAGTAGGGAATTACTAGTACAGATAAAAGGTCATTTTATTTAACAATACATTGTATAAATCATTTCAGGAACTTCTTTTTAATGTTCTGTTCCAATTTACAGAAGGAAATGGGGTGTATCTCATGAGATCCATTCTGGTAGTCAGTAATGTATATGAAACTGCAAAGCTAAACTTTCATGCTGCATTTTGAACAACTACTGACAAAGACAATCATTAACTTAAGGACAGGTACCTTATTTATTGAGGTATGAATGCAAATATTACCAGAAGAAGGAAAACGGGAGTAAAACATTGTCATTAACAATAGCTTTTTCCACCACCGAAAATATGTCACCATCAGATATCCAGTGATAATAAAACTGGGGAATGCTGAACCATGTACAGGTATAATTATGTCACTGACACATCTGCTGAGTATCAGAGCTTTCATGTTACATGCCTATTTCCCACTACCTAAATAAATTCTAGTTTATTTATTACTTGTACAGCAAAAGTCAGGACTGCAGACGTGGGGATGCCTCAATCAGAAATGAAATTGAGAAAGAAAGGGGAGCCCTAACAAAGAAAGCAGCTGAAGAAATGCAGGATGCAGGCTAGCAGGTTTATCAGCTACTCATGGGATTCAGGACAATAAAGCACTCAAAGGCTCTTCCTTCCAAACAGAGGGTGTCTCAGCACTGACCACTCCTTTCTTGCACTCCCACATTTCAGGGCCCCAGCCCTGCAGCTCCTCTCCCTGCAGCCAGGCACGTGCTGAGCCCAAAGATCTGGTTTTACACTGTGGCTCACCAGCAACAACTGGAGACTGACTTTTAGAAGCCTGGGGACACAAGCTAACAAAGAAAGAACAAATCAGTTGCCACCATCAGCCCTGGAGAATGAAAGAGGAAAAAAATCAGCCCACAGGAAAAGGCTGAGCACGGTCAGATCATTGTGACAGCAGCAACCTCTGCTGTAACATCAGGCTGCTGACCCCCAGGAGAGGCCCAGCTCTGTCAGCAGTGACATTCCCAAGGCCTCAAGGACTTCTGGCTCCACCCTACCCAGTTATTTATTTCACTGAGAGTCACACTGCTAAAAGCCTTCCTAGCAGCTGCAGCAGAAATTCAAGATCCATTATCCAGACTAGGATTTTTCTCACAGACAGGTGTCACACTGACTCAGTGACAGATCCTTCTTCAAAATAGGTCACTCTGAGGGATAAAACGCCTCAGTGGAGGTCAGCCTTACATAAATGGCATGTGGATAAATAGGTCCAAGTAGATCAGCAGGCCTAGATGAGCAAAGAAGGAAAGCAGGATTTATGTCCTAGTCTTTTTATCACTATAGAATAATCTTCCCCTGATGTGACATTACCCTGCAGAGCAGAGGAGTTCTCTGGTTCACCGTTGTTAAAGTCAGCACCTCAGAGAGACACCTGGGTGATCTGAACCCTCCATGACCAAACACACCCTGCTGTGCCTCCTGCTGAACACACAGAGTGCCAATCGTGCCCTCCTAGGGCAAAAACTTGTGAAGAACCTCTGTGACACCAGGTAGAAGAATCTGCCCCCCAGTCCCACATCTGCTGCTCACCCCTCAGGCTGCTCTGCTCTGCTCCAGCAGCACCTTTCCAAAAGAGATGATGCTTTCCAGAGACTATTGCTGAAGATGCAAAAGAACCTGCCTTTCAAAATATTGCACTCTAACAACCACTGGTCTCTGAGATCTCTCTTCTCTTCAAATAGAAAGCAAATCATTTTCTCCATCATTTTCCATTCCAAAAAATAGAAAAACCTACACATGGTAGATGAAGATAGGCTGGTGGGGAAAGGGGGAATAGTAATTCAGAGTCAGTCTCAGTCTGTTTTTCAGCAGATTTACTGTCTTGAAGAAAACAGATGGTTTCTTGATCTTCAAGGAAATTCCCAACAGTCATCTTCAAGTCCTCCACAATCCCCTCAACTATATTCTTTCAAATTCTCATTATGAGGGGGCTTGTCCAGACTTAGAAAAAAAATTCAGTCATGTAGGAAAATGAGTTTATATGAAATGAGATATTTCTGTGTCCCTTTGCTTGACAGAAGGAAATTATCTTTAAAAAGCATGTTAACCATTTACAGTTAACAGCAAGAGAAGAGTCTGAAAATCTGCAGGTTTGGCTTTCCTGAGGAAACACAGGCTGAATGAATATAATATTCTGGAAAAAAATGCATATAATGGGCTATAAGATCTGACAGCACAAAGACTGGAATATTCATGCCTATGCCTAAGAGGTATCCAAAAGCTGAAAACCTGATTAAACCACCAAAAATATGCTGTGCTGGAAATTAGACCATCCAAATTAGATTCTTATTAAAAATTAATCATAGTGGCCTATTCATCATCCTCACAGACAACACAAAGAAGGAAGTAGGAGAACAATCACGGTCCTGGTTTGAATCCCAAGCTAGTTACTCCTCAGAAATTGGAATTTCATGTTAGGAACAAGTCCTTAGCACACACATTCTGATAGATTCTCCCCTGCTTGTGAAGGAGAAATGGCTGCAGCACCTGAGAAATTTGCTTATCTGTAATTCATCTTTTATTACAGTCACATGTTAGGTATAAAATGTTTTAGAAAATAAGAAATTGGTGAATATTGAAAATAGCTAAATACGTATTTACTTAGTAAAATGAGCTTTTAAAACACCTATCACCATCTCATTTCAATATAGATAACACTAAAGGAACTACCTTTTTGTTGGTATTTCCAGTATGAAGCTCATCCACCACAACTCCAGGGCAGTTTTCTCAATTACTGGCTTTCAAAGCATAGAAGATTAATATTAGATTACCTGTAGTGTTTTCTACCTGAATCTAGGTATAGGGGAAAGCTGACAGCATTTGATTTCATTATTGATAGATATGTATGATTTCATTATTGATAGAAATGTATGAAAAAGTTCACTATCATGACTAAAGAAGTGAGGCACAATAGGGATATTTGAAAGAGAGATTGTTTTGAAATGTAGTAATGCATCAGGGGGAGGCAGCAAGATTTAAAATCTCAAGGAGTTTCTTCTTTCAATAATCATTTCTATTACAGGCAAAACCTCACAGGTGTTTATTTCTCATCCAGCCCTTTGCAACAAAATCCCACACTACAAACAGCACCAAACCATCTTCTCATGTCTAACCTACACCTGCACTGGCACAATTTGACTTCTGATAATTAACATATTCCAGAGTATTCCAGTTCCTCCAGGGACATGTCTGACGTGCAGGCACCACCAAAGCTCTCCCCACTTGTCTGTTGTGAACAAGCTGAAATGCAGACTCAGAGAGCTGAGGGATTTGGCAGCATTAGGGCTGCAAAGCAAACAAAACCACATATGAACAAATAAACAACAGAAAAGAGTGGAGGACTCCCGCTGGGAACTCACCAAACTGCAAGTGAAAAGTGCTCTGAACCTTTCATGGTTCACAGGGGGGTTGGAACGTTTTGGGTTGTACTTTTCCTTGTTCTGGAGGGGTTACACTCCGAACTTGTGTTAAGTAGAACATAAACTCTTACAACATCAAATATAATGTTTGATAACAAGAACTATGCTTTTCTCCAACACAGATGGAAGAACATATGCAAAGGAAACTCCTAGGAGTGTGTTAGTGGACATCTGTTCCTCTTGGAACACGAGCGGCAGCGTTTGCAGCGCGGGGAGTGGGAGCAGAGCAGCGCTGAACTCGCAGTGCCACCTGGTGCCAGCTCGTCGTGTCACCTGCCTGAGCTCCCAAAAGGTTCATCCCCACCACCTCCTGCACCCTCCTCACCCTCTGCCTCAAGTTATGTGCACTCATCCACCTGTCCTTGCTACACTGCTCGGGTTATTTACACTCCTTTCACTCCAGACTGGTCCTACAGCAGTGCCATGGCAGTGACTCACTTGAAGAGCATCTATTAAAATATGTTAATGAATTCAATTGGATTATGATTATGGTAATTAGCTAAAAAGTTGCACCCAGTACAAGATACAAGTAAAGTATCTTTAGTAAAAATTATCTTTTACTAAAGTATCTATTATACCGAAATATCTATTAGTAAAGTGTCTTTTACTGAAGAGTAAAATACTCTTTAGTACAAGAGTCTACTACAGCCCAGACCCTTCTTCTCTCATATTTCCAAGCAGAGCATACTCCAGGATGCAAGAACACCTTGGGCGACTCAGACAGGGTTAAACAAACACATATAATATTTTAAAATATTTGCAATAACAGAACCAAACACCAACACACAGCATCGCTGTTTTTCAAAAAAAAAAAAAAAAAAGGCTGAAAAAGAATGGCATTTTATTACATTCTGAATATTTAAATGAAACAGCAATTTGACATGAAATGATTGAGTGTATTTAACAATGCAGGGAACAAAATGCTCTGTAGAAAGGTTTAGGTACAACAGACCAAACAGACTAAAAGGATTTCAGTGACCATGAACCTGGTGAAGCACCACACTCTCCACACTGTACTGGAGCCTCCTCAGGCCAGCAGAATATGCAGGGAAAGGGCTGATGCTTCTACCAGGTTCAATATTCAGACACCTCTCCTGGCACAGCAGAGAAATAGATTTGTTTTGAAGGTTATTTCAGAACATAACAAAGAAGGCTAACATCCAGACATCCAGACCATGACCGATCCCAGGCAAACTGGAAAAGATTTCATCCACAGTCCCCAGGTGTGATTTTAAATAATCTGGTAGGTAGGGAAGACTAAAGAATGACATGGATACAATGTCCAACAGGTTACATTATTCTCAGAGTAACAGTTAGGTACCTCAGCCACAAAGAGGGGCAGCTCTTCTGGCAGGATCCAGGACCGAGGGTAGAAGTTGTACTCCAGAGGGAACAGATCCTGCATTGTCCTCATGGCCCGGCTCAGGGTGATTTTCCGAACCGTCTCCATCATGCCTGGGAGGAGAACAAAGTGACAAAAACCCCACGCTGGAGCCTCATCCTAACAGTAAATGTATCATTGCACAGGATCATTACTCATCTTGCTGGGAAGGCACTCTGGCCACTGCTGTCAATAAAGCTGAACATCTTTTGAGATTTAAAATCTGACACAATAATTGTGGCATTCCCGTGCCATATTTACTATTGTGTGTATTTCTGACTAATATTAGAAAAAATTAATTCTCAAAACTACAGCTCAGAATAAAAGACAGCTTTAGTCAAATATTAACTAATGACTTTCCCATAATCCAAAATTATTTTTCTAATCTATCATTCCAGGAATAGGTACAAATATAATTTAATTTAATCAACCACTTTGTGTCTACTTTGCAGTTATTTAAGTATCTCCATCACAAAGAACAGGTTATTTTGTGAACAGACAAACATTTGCTGAAGTCTTATGTCCATTGGGAACATGACTAAAAAGCTATTTTGATGGAAAAGTTTCTGGTAAAACCCTGCATCAAATTAGCACAACATTCCTGGAAATCAGGAATGGTTCTGGTTTGATTCCAAGAAGCCAAAACACAGACAGGTAACATTCATCTAATGCTGATTTAAACCATCAGAAAACACCATCCTACACCTGAGTGGGAACTTCCCTCAGGCAGGAGAAAGTCAGGGTAAATAAAGCCTGGAGTTCGATATCTGAGGTTCTTATGCTCACAGCACACTAACAGCAGCCATAAATCTGAAGTAAAGGGCTTAGATAAGTCAATACCTAAGCTTTTAGCTCTTATTTAGAGAGATCTCAACAGGGATTAAATGAGAAAAAAGGAGCTTAAAAAAGTAGAAGAGTCATCATAAGATGAGGACTGACATGAACTCTTCAATATTAAAAAATCCATTTAAGGAATTCTGCTTCAAGCTTCTCCCTGAGATAAGCCAGAGCACGAAACAAAACAGATTCTTTCCACTTTGAATCAAAACCAAACCCAGAGATACAGCACTGTTATCAGTGCCAGATAACAGCCAGTAATTGCATACTTCACTTAAATTACAGCCCAACACTCTCCTTTTTCCTAACTTCACATGTATGAAGTATTCTTCTCAACAAATCCACTTTCTCTCCAAAACAAATTTCAGCTCAGAAATTGTTCGAGACACCCACTCTGACATCCTCACCCTCTCACCAACCCCAGTAACATGCCAAAAATACTACCAGCTGATTAGGCAGATAATTCACATTAAAAACCAGTAAAACACAGAACTAGGTCGAATAACCCTGGTTTTAAAGCATTTGTTAACTAAAGAGGAGTGAAGTACCTGGAAACTTGTTGACTTGCCCTGAGAAGATGTTGTTATCATGAAAGGACACCCCGTGCCAGTAGATGTCACAGGGCAAGCGGCGGCCAAAGGGAAACTGCAAAGGAGAGCAGACAAGTTTGGGACAATCTGGGAATAACTACTCACTCCTGTCTTTTTTACACACTCATCTTAAGCAGAAACCACTCAAGAACAGTCTTCTGACTGTCAAAAGAAAACAAGCTCTGTATATTTGCAAAAATGAGAATATTTGGATCAGCTCAAAGACTTTAAAGTGAACGAACTAAGAGGTTTCTGGAAACCAAACCCAAATGACTGAGACAGAGGCTGTACTGAGAATCCTCGAGCTTCTGATCAACCACAGTCAAGTCATAAATGTAAAGTGGACACTCAAAGAAAGATATTTAAATGCAGTAATTGTATTATTCATTTATGTACATCCAGTTGTAAGTATTAATTTGTACAGTATTAATTCCTTTCTGGTACTAATAGCCTGGCATTAAAATAAAAGCTTGCCATTCAATTAATCATTTGTTGAGCATATACATTCCCACTATCAAGAACTAAGGTGATTATTTCAACAATACTAAGTATTCCAGGCTTTTTTGCCATTCATGGAAAATTTCACCATAAATTAGAAAACGGTAGTTTGTTTTCTATTATCAAAAAGATCCCCTTTTTTGAAGCAGTCTGAAGAGCTCAGAAGCAGCACTGCCAATTACTGAGAGCAAGTTTCTAACAGTAGTAAAGTGGTTTATAAAAAACCCAATTAGTTTTGTGTAAAGGAGGTGCTCTTCTTTTTCACACTTATTCCCTTTGACACAGCCCCATTTATCAATCCAAAACCCCCCTTTTTATCTGCAGCTCCATGAAGATGCCATTTAACTACCATATGGAATACAGTCACAGGAATAGCTTCTATTACTAGGCTACATCTTTTTCAAATAAATCTGTTATATTTAGCATTTTAGGACACATTTGCATTAAATATCTACCACCCTCATCACCCAGTGCCATTTACTTATTGAAAGAACCACAGTATTTTGCAGAAACTTCTCATTCTTTACTTGAAATGTAATTTTTCTTATTTTAAAACATTTCTTTATGCAGTGAATCATTTTTCTCTGAGCATGACAGAAAAAAGAATTGCATAAACCTTTTGAGTGCATTACTTTATTTGCTACTTTAATTAAAATTTCAGTTTCCTCAGTAAATAGTCTTGAAAAATTAATTTAAAATGCTAATTGAGCAATGCATCCTTTCTGTTTCCTAACTCACAGGGATGAGAAACCCAATTTAACAGGAGCCAGCGGATTCTGCACTTATTTCATTATTATTCAGCCTGCAAAATCTGGTTTTGTACAAGTGAAAATTAATTCTGTTGGGCTCTGAAAGACAATCAGTGGCCTTAACCTCTCTCCACAGGTATATCCAGAATACAGATGCAGCATTCGGGCTCAGAGTGCCCTTCCCACCAAAACCTGAACAATTTATTTATTTATTAAATGAAATTGAAATGAAAGGAACAAAATTTGCATTTATATAACACCTTTCATCTACAGAGGATATCAAAGCTCTCTACAAACACTGCACAGAAATCACTTCACAACAGATGAGGAGTGAGCAGCTCTGGACAGGAAGATGGAAGCACTGCCCCTCCTTGTAGGAAATTTGGGACAGCACAGCAAGGGCCCTGCTCCTGAGAAATCAAGATTATCTGGATTTATCCAACAATGGGATCAAACTCACCTCCTGAATGAGCTGGGCAGGATTCTGTAACCTCTGCACTACACTTTACATAATAGAGTGGTGTTTGGAGAGGAGCCAACAAGTTCGATTACCTGGTGCCCCCGGCAGTGCCAGGCCAATATAAATTAATCCTGCTGTGGTGGGAGAGGCTTTGCACCACATCCCCAGCTCCTCATGGGGGGAAAAAAGAAAGTGGCTAAAAAAGAAAGGTGGCTGGAGCCATCCTTTTTTAAATTCTTTTAAATCTTTTTTAGTCAGATTTGGGCAACATTAAAAAAAAAAAAAAACAAACCCCAAACAAGGAGCCATAAAGAGAATAGAGCTGTTTCCACAGCTTTGACACGATTAATAATCCATCACAGTCAAATCTGCCTGACAGGTCATTTCTACCTTTGGATTAGAAGCCAATAATTTAAATTGTCTCACAGGTCACATCAGTCTGTTCCATCATGTTTAATGACAAGTTAAATGACTCATCTTCCACTCAGCTTTTCCCAGCATAAAACCTGAAACTCTCCCTCTGCCTCGGTGCAGCTCCGGAACAGCGAGACAAATGAAATGCTCGACGCTGGGATATTCGATGCCTGGGACATCTGCTTCTCCCATTTTCCTGGTAATTGAAAGCTTGCTGAAGAAATAATTTATTAAGTGATGAACAAACTCGGGATGCAAGCTCAATTTGTGCCCATTATTTCATTTGGCATATCATGTTCATTTAGAAAATCTGACACGCTGGATGAGATGGTCCAGCCCAGCGCCGGAACTGGCACACGCATGGAAACTCTGAAATGCTTCTGAAAAGGTCCACCCACACAGGCCTATCAAACCTGATTGTTTAATTTACTCAAAATTCCCACAGCTGAAAAAAAAAATTTGGCTTTTTTTCTGTCTTTTGCTTCTGGTAACAGAATCTCAATGGTCAGTTTGTTGTCTTGCATTTCTTCACCTCCTCCCCACATATCAGCGCCACAGAATATTTCACCAATATTGCCAATGTTTAGAGCATTCTTCCCTTTTTTGTGTCTTATAATGACATTTACCGTATGTCAGTTCACTAATGAATAATAAAAGAATTAAAAGTGGATATGTGACACTGCAAGAATGCTATACATTAGATAGAAAAAGTTATGGATCAAAAGGTGCTTACTTGAAAAAGCACATTATACTGTCCCCTCCCTACAAAATATTCCAGCCAATACATCAAGCAGCAAACAGCAGAAATTAAACAAAAACAAGAACAGGGAAATGTAAAAGAAGGAGATAGGGAAAAGGACCAAAAGTATTATAAAAGACATAACGGCAGAATAGCAGTCCCTGACACATCAGTATTTAAAATACATGCATTTTGTTACTACTTCCAGGATTTTTTTTTTTTTTTGCATTATTTTCATGGATCCTGGAAGCAACACCCGTGTTCCCTCTGCTGGTCCTGCTGTAACAGTGCAACCAGCTCCGAGGCTCTGGCCATCCCTGACAGTGGTCTGAACAAATATTTTACTGCTATTTCTCTAAACTGAAAGGGAGAGCTTTCAGAATTACATGCAGCTTGAATAAAGAGTTTTCCTTGGATTTATCTTCTCAATTTTGTTAATTTTTCTCTTCAAATCTTGACCAGATCTTATTAACCTATTTATAAGCTGAAGATATAGGGCAATACATGGCAGTGACTTGTTTACAGGGAATGAGTTATCAGCCACCCAGATGGTGCAGTCAAGCACCACAAAATTCCATATTAGGCCTCTTCTTTATTAAGAGACAAAGTGGCCAGAGGAGGAAGCAACAAACTAAATGAAAAACATTGACCCAAGAAAGAGATGGAGGAGAGAGGATATTGAGGGAGACAGGGAACAAAGAGAGATGAAGTAAAGGCAGCAGCAATTGCTGTTGGGGGATGCAAAGCAGGAAGGAAAAAGCTGATTAATGCAGCACAGAGATTCATGAGAGGAACAAGAGCTTGTGAAACAAGTCAATTAGTAGGAAAGACTATCAAGTGCAAGGCAAATGCAAAACAGTGAAGTCTCAGGAAACTATAAAGGCAAAATTAATCACTAAATGTGGCTCATTCCCAGCACAATCTGCAAGGCTAACTGATATCAGTGATCCAGAAACCCTCTCTGGAATGGCTCCCCGCCCTCAGAACATAAAACTTAACCATAAAAACAAAGAAATTAAGTGTGAAGTGCCCCTGCTCTGCATGTCACTGCATAAAACATGCAGCAAGGCTGCTGACAGACACCCCACAGGTGCACTGAGGGCTAAGATGTAAATGTAGCAGGTTTGAATTTCAAGGCTCTGGTACGTCGTTACTATTTTGCTGTACAAGCAGGAGTTGAGAACTGGGGCGCTGGTGCAAAGAGGTTTTGAAATCCTGCCACCGGATTTAAATAACAAAAATCTTGAAATAAAATTTTATGAAGTCAGAGAAGGAGAAAGCATACATATCTTTGTGGGATTAGGTATTCAGGACATTATGAATAAACACAGGCAACCTTTACTGCTACTCAGTCCTCCAGGAAAAAAAAAACGCACTGAGGTTAACTCTGAGGTTAGGAACAGCACAGAATATACTGCCTTCCCCAAGTCTGTACAGATTTTGTTTAAAAAGCATCAGGTGCACAAAAATTCCATCTTGTAAGTGGGAATTCCAAAGGCACCTTGTAAAGTGGAGTAGCTGCAGGTCAGAGATCACCAGCTCCATCGTAGCTCTGCACATGAGAAACAGCTCATCCTCAGGCTTTATTCCTCCTTGTCCCTCCAACTTCCCTCTTACAAATGGATTATAAGTACCTTTTTTCTCACACAAGTTCCTCACAAAGCTCCCAGAAACCATCTCAACTTCTATAAAGCCATTTATAAAGCTGTTAGGGAAAGAAAATCCTTACAACTGGAGAACAATTTACCATCTATACTAAGATATATCTAAGAAATCTCTCCAGGATTTAAATAAGGAGTTGCAAAGCATCAACTCTGTGCCAGCTCCCCTATTGTCCTGATTCCAGTTCAGCACGTACTGGCACCCACTGAAATCCTCACAAAACAATGAGAAAACACATGACTCGAGCAGCAGGAGAAAAAAAATAGCTAGAGCTGCTCTACGTAAAGTAAATTAGCAGGCTAAAGCCGTTATGTGCGCGTTAATAGCTGGCTTAATATGACTTCATTCATACACCGTGCCCTGTGACACGCCTTGGAGACAAGGGCAGCGGCTCTGCGGGGCCAGACCTCCCTGCCCGCCGTCCGAGCCAGGCCCGCGTGCCCGAGCCCTGAGGGAACGGTGGGAGGGAAGAAATGCGAACCTACACAACACGTCAAACGCTTCCCCATGGGAGCAGGTCTCTTTCTTGCCCTTTCCGTGATCAGTTTAACCTCGGTAGCGCAATACCCGATTACCCCTGTTCTGGTTTGCATAACTGGCCGTGCCAGTAGTGATCGTGAATCAAATCAGCTCCGGGCCCGGCATCTGGTTAGAAATAGCCCCAGGTCGGGGAGGCACAGTCGGGAGACCCCCCCGGCTGCAGCGGCCCTCAGAGAGGCACGGGAGGAGGAGGAGGAGGATGGAGGAAGGCTTTGCCGGGGGCAGACCCGAGGGAAGGGAAGGGGAGTCCGGGCAGGACCGGAGCTAGGCCGAAGGAGGGATGGGGACGCGGCCCCGCACGGTCCCGCCACCGAGCGCTCACCTCCTTCCAGCGGAGCTGCCGCAGGCTGATTTTCAGGGCCTCCAGAGAGGTCTTGGCCTTGGAGCTGTCCACCGTGACCCCGGGCCGCCGGGCGCTCTCGCCCCCGCTGCGGCGGCCCGGGGCCCGCCGGGCCCTATCGCT
>JANPWX010000145.1:700134-716775 GCA_024734555.1 Trochalopteron elliotii | reverse complement strand
TCAGAAATTCCGTATCGATCGTGAAGAACAGCCTGGCAGCACAACAGCACTCTCAGAAAGTGACTCCATTGGAATTGGCATTCTGTAGACAGCATGGGGAATGGGTTTATAATTCAGCTGACAAGAAGAATTGCATTTTGCTGGAGCAACTCACAGGCTCCCTTCCCCTCTTTGCAGGTGGCCTAACACAGATTAGAAATGGAATTCACGCCTGCTGTCTCCTGAGCTGGAAAGAAGGGGCATATACATTCCAATAAAGCTTTGAAATACGGATTTTGTGCTTCTCAGTTTTCCTGCTGAAAGAGCTGTAAGATTTAAGCAGGATACAGGATGAATCTGAATAGACAGCTAATCATGTATTTTAAAAATCTATCTTCCATAGGGAAGAAAACATTTAATCTATGATTTCTCTATTTAAATTAACATTTGCTATGCTGCAGACTGTGCTGAGGAGAAGAAAAATCCTTAATTTGATTTTTAAAAGATGGGAAGCAACTGTACCTTTAACTGAGTGGAACTGGCTTTTCACATTGACAGCTCCAGGCATCCAGAGCTAGCGAGGGGATAACACCCTGTTAGGATGTGTGGGTCTGGGATGGGGTTTGCATTACCTTAGTGACATGCTTGCTCAGTTCTGCTTTACAGTCTGTCTCTTCCAATTATGCTGCTCATTGTGGGCACATCAGTGAGCTGCCACGCTGACAATGACAAGGCTGCAGCTGGCTGCAGGTGTCTCCCACCAGGCAATCTTACTGACCACACTCTCTCTCTAATCTCCACATTCCAAACTGCCTGCCTTCCCCTATAATCTTCAGGAGGTCAGTACTGGGAGCTGCTTGTTTGGGCAGAGCTTGGTGTGCTGTTTCCTGAGTCTCATGGCTCTGTGGGGGAGCAAAGGTACCCAAACTCTGCAGCCAGGCCAGAGCAGGGAGTTGGAAAGAATCTCCTCTAGCTCAGCAGTCCCAACTGTCCTCTTGCCCCAGTTAATTTGTCACTAGGAGCATGGCCTGTTCCCCACTGCAGCCCTGCTGTGGCAGATAAAAGGCCAGCCAGCTGCAAGGAGCTCATCTGGATTACCAGTGACTGTCCTGATGGCCAGCAGAGCAGGGCAGGAGATCTGCACACCAGAGAGGCCACAGATCACAGCAACACAGCTCTGCCCTCCCCACCAGCCCAGAGGGAAGCCCTGGCCCTGCTGCTCTCAAGCTCTTGTGCTCTGAGCTTGGTTCTCGTGTGCTTTACCAAAGGCTATAGATGAACTTAAAAATGCCATTTTGCAAAGGCATTTACAGAAGCAGCAGCAAAGCCTGATGACCTTTCAGATTGCTTGTGGTGTTTATTTCAAGGCAGGAGAAAGAGCAGTAAATACTGAGCCAGGAGAGCTCATCTCTGAAAGCCTTTTTAAGCAGACATTTTACCCATTATAAAACATTATACCCAAAATAAAACCCATTGCAATCTGCAAGTAGTACAGTGGAGAAGTAAATCCAGAACTGTGTCAGTAAAAGCAATACTTATGGGGCTGTTCTGGGGAATTATTTTGTCTCTGTTCATATATATAATACCACCCTGAATGTTTGCAGGGGCCTCCTGATTAGTTGCTCCTTTTCCTCTCCACAAGGGAACAACTTCCAAAAAACCAACAATTTGTAACCACACACTGAAAACCAGACACAGTTCATGAACCAAATGCTCCTGGGAGGGTCACTAAACTCTGAGAACTGCCCTCAGTCCCCACCACTGACAGCAGAGATGGGCTGTGTTACCCTGAGGGAGCTGATGGACCCCCCTGGGCCCCCTAGCACCAGCCCTCAGCTGCCAGGGCCACTCCCAGCACACGCTGTCACCACCCTCAGTGACATTCCCCCTGTCCTCACCAACATGCCCTGGGCATGCAGGTCTGCCCTCAGAGCTGAGCCACACCACGGTACAGCATCAGCAGCCTTTGCTCCCCACGCAGTGTGACTGCCCAGGACACAGCACATGTTTTCCTCATTGCCAGGGCTGAGCTGGCAGCTCTGTGCCTCCTCCCCTGTGCAGCCAGTGCCACGTGTGCCATCACCGGTGTCACCGGTGCCACCGGGCAGCAGCTGCTGCCTCCTGCCAACAGCTGCACCAGCAGGTTCTGCTGTGGCACACCAGGGGAGGGCACAGGCAGCACAGGAGGGAGAAATGCCAGCAGCAGGAAGCTGCCCACGGGTGTTCCATGGTAACCTGTGGGCAGTGTGCTGCCGTTCCGTTCAGCAGAACGGGCAGCCAGCTCCAGGAGGCTGTGGCTGTGCTGCAGGGGTAGAGGTGGAGGGGATGGGAACCTGCCATCTGCCACGTCTCAGACCACAGTAAGAGACCCTGCTAGGGCTGGCACAGACACTGGAATGCAGACACTCAACCCCAAGCAGTATGGTTAGGACTGCAGCTCCCGTGAGCAGGGTTGTAGGACACAGATTTGGGTGGGTTTACCAGGATTCTGCAGACAGCTGAGCTGGCCCAACCAAGCAGGGACAGCAGTATCCAGAGGTAGGGTGGTCCAGACTAAAAATGTAAGCTAGAATTACAAGGCTTTTCCAGGAAAGGTGTTTGTTGTACATCCTGGCAGCTTTACAGCTCTTACATGCTTTTGGTTTTGAGCAGTAAGAGGAACTAAGTAGTGAGGAGGAACAAAGGATAGACAGTCCCATTTTCAGACACACAGGATCATGACTCAATTAGCAGCAGACATGGCCCTGCAAAGCACTGGTAAAGGCACATCCAGAACCTGAATGAGGTCAGAGCCTCACAGCCAACCTCAGAAATCCCCAACTTGATAACGTTATCTACAACAAATATTCCTGTCCTGGCATGGGTCAAAGGGGTCCAAGCAAGGAGGAACTAAATAAATGAGAAATGCTGTCTGTTTTGCAGGAGCCCACAGCATGAACTTGTGCATTACTGCACAGACATCTCACTGTTGTGTCTTTCAGTACATTGGGAGTTTGGACGTGCCCAGGCCCAACAGCCGTGTGGAGATTGTGGCAGCCATGAGGAGGATCCGGGTAAGTTCAGAGCAGCTGAGCCCACACGGAGTTAAAGGTTACACTCCCCTGAGTGACTTGGTTGCAATCTGCTGTGCTGAATTCCCTCCAGCCCTTCCTATCTGGAGCTCAAATCTCAGCCCAATCAGGTTTGCAACAAGCCTCTCCAGAAATTCCCAAGGCATCTTAGCATAGGCCCATCCTGTGCTCTTTGCAAAGGCATCAGTTATCAAAACTCAAATGTAACCCCCTCTCCTGTGCTGAGCAGCCATGAGGCTTCTCCTTGAACCTAAGAGATTTATTTGGCCTGTTTGGAATTTTGTGTGCGTGAAAAATAAGCTGAACACAATGTGCTCCACAAAAAGCACTTGAGTTCATTGACAGTTCCAAATAGATTATGTTATATATTGAAATATCAGTGCCCTGACAGGTGTGATTGATGTAAATCCCATCTGACTAGACTTCGTGGATTCTGCTGCTCCTAGAATAATTTGCTGCTTTCCCCATGCTCCAGTACAGTTTTACAGTTCCTGTTTCTCATCACCAAGGCTGCTCTTTTCCTGCCCTGCCCCTTTATTCTGCAGCCTGTGAATGGTCCCCAGATTTTGCTGTGATTAGCAGGGTTGGGTGGCTTACATCTGCTTCGTGTATAACCAGTTCAAGTGCATCTCCCCCAAAAGGCACTGCAGCTGTTGTGTCTGGCTGAAGTTTTGCAGGGGTCTTAATTCTGAGGCTGTTCATATGTCTCCCATCAGCTGAAGCAAGTTTGAGAATCTTCCATTTAGAGCTTTGAAGGGATTATCCTTTTCCCCCCCCCTTCCCCCACAGTGTTTAACCATCTAATTTTCCTTTAGAATAGTGCTTTTTAAACTTAGCCTGTAACTGGCTGGGAAGCTGATGTATTCATCTCCAGCCAAGCTTAGAAATGACATTCCCCTCCCTTTGCCTGCTCAGACTATTAGCACAGCTCTTGCTCAGAACACAGTGCAGCAGCAGTCTAAATTGCCTGGTTATTTATGGAACAGGTGAATATCTGTAGAAAGTAAAAGCAATAGGTGAGGACTACCAGGGCAGTTTAGGTGCTGGCATAATTATTGGCAGTTTTTCATCTGAATCAATATTCATCATCAGATTTGACACTGCACTTCTGCTGATCTATGACCCCCTTGTAAGAAAAAGTAAACAGTATTTTGATATCACTTAAAATCAAGTGTCACATTCTGTTTTCACACCTGCTATTGCCACAGTGGTACCTAGCTCAGAGTGCAATAGCATGCCAGAGTACCACAAGAAACATGTAAAAACACATTCTGCATTCCTGGGTGCCATCACTTAATCTTGTCACACAGGATTTTTAAAGTAGGCATCCAGTAATCTATACTGAGTTTTTAATCTTGGAAGCCCATTCCAAAAAGGGAGGGCTTCCCTTTTCATGTGCACATTGTACAGCAGGATCTTATTCAGACACTTCCTGGCTGCTGAGCGGAAGATGCTCCTCTATTGAAGATAGTTAATTGGCACTGATCCTTAATTAGAGCATAAAGAATGAACTGGGAGGTCTTTGAAGAGAATTCTAGTGCACAGAGTACCCAACCTAGGAACTGAGGGAAGATGGGGGTTATTTATGTAGCATTCATTTGCATGCAGAGGCCTTGTCTGTACTAGAGTTTTTTCCCATGGACTCTCAGCAGCACCAGTTACAACTGGGAGGAAACAGTGGAAGAAGCTCTTGGGGGAAATGGAGTATTTTGCTCCTGTGTTATTGTGAGTGGTAGTGCCTGTTTGCAGGGCAAGAGTGAGTAAGTTCCCACAGCCCTGCCAAGTGTTGGCAGGGGCATGTCGTGGTGAAGCTTTCATCCTTTGTGCTCTCCAGTGTTCCACTGGAATTCTCCACTGGAGCAGAAGAGAAAAGTCATGCAGTACAAGCCCCAGCACAGCATTCCCTGTGCCATGGGAGGAGGTGGGAGCCATCCCACGGCTCAGGAGGGCTCTTACTCACCCAGAGCCAGCAGGGAGGAGGATGAGGAGTCACAGCTCTCTTTTCCAGACTATGTCAGAGCTGGTTACTCTGGTTACTCATCAGTAAATTGATACAAGCGACAGAACTGCCTTGGGGGAAAAGCCTTCAGCTGCTGAGGACTCCAAATATGCTGAGAGGGTCAGAAGGAAAGCAGCAACACCAGGGGATGAGTCTGCTCCTTGGCATGTTGTGTGTTTTGTACTGGGCTCTTTTACCAGTTAGACAGGGGAATTGTAGCAGGGATTCTGGATCAGTGGGATTCTCCATGCATAAGCAGAGCAGTCTGCCTGCAGACTTCAGAACATTACTCCCAGAGAGCCTCAAATAACAAGTTCTAGCATTATCCTGCTGAAATCGTGACCTGCTCTTCAGCAGTAGGTATTTGAGGTGCAGTCTCTTAGTAAAGCTTAAATCCATGCTCTGGGCTGAATGGATGCTTGTAGAATTGCTAGCAATACTCCATTAGTCACACATTAGATCCCATTTCATAACAGACTGGAAAGCCTTGTCTCATCATGTTCTATGCTTCCACTGGAGAGAATGCAAATGCAGTAGGTAGAACAGGGAAGCTGCTGTTCTTAGCTTTCCATTATGCAGAGCTAGACAACTTTAAGTTTGCTAATCCTCCCACTGGATTATTAGCTGCCTACAGCTGCCATGTTGTTATTACATGATCAGAGTTCAAGCTAATCCCTCTACCTCTTGCCCTGGCAGGGGAGGTGATGAAATGAGTTTGCAGCTTGGATAAATACACTGTACCCTTACAGGCACAGCAAGGGCCTGCTTAGGAAAGTCCAATTCATCACACAGCTTCAAGCACCCCAGGCAGGTGTTCCCCCACCTCCCAGGGAGCAGCATCTGCTGCCTGCAGCTGCCTGAGGCCATGCAGGTCTGGGTGTCTGGCAGCTCCTGTGCTCTGTCAGCATTGTGGTGGAGCTGCTTTCTGCTGGAGTGATCCCTCTGCAGGTATTGGAGCCTTCTCAGCACTCCAGGGAGTTTATGTACAAATCAAGATCTTTCCTCCTCACTCTTCAAGCAGTAGCTAATGTGAAGATGGGTTTTGTGAAACACAAAACACTTCCTTGAGGCTGCTGAGGTTGCTTGGAAAATCTTAGCCTGGGAGACCAGGGAATGGATAGCTTCAAGTGCAGGATTAACATCAGCACATGTCCTGCATGCATTCCCCAGAGGAGAAAGTCAGCTCTGTCCCCTTCCCAGAGCACCTCTACCCTCAGTCCAGCACCTCACAGCCAGCTGAGCAGGCCCAGTGACATGCTGCTATTTTGAGTGGTGGGATGTACAAGGACACAGTAGGAGTAAGTGACAAAGCCTGTCATCCCCACAGACAGCCTGCTGCCAGCAATTCCCCAAGACACTCAGTTTATCTACCTTTAAGGCACAGAACCAGTTACCCTGGAATTTGCACTTAATCTCTGAAGCCTACAAATTCTGTTTGGAAGGTTTAGCTTGGACCTAAGCAGGTATTGACACTCAGAAAGGAGCCAGATGTTGGATTATTTAATCATTCTATAAGGGAACAGCCAATTGGTGCTGTGCCCATCCAAACACCAGGATGAGCAAACAGAAGGCAGGCATCCAGACTAATGTGTCTTCTGTTACCTCCACATTTCTTGGACTTAATTTAATTGAGAAGCCTTTTTCCCCAGAGGCCAGTGTGCCAGAGAAACAGAAACATAATTTATAAATCTTGACACAGGATACATGAGAAGTGCCTGAGCTCTCCTTGGAATGAGAACTGGGTTCTCACTTCAGCCTCCCTCTTATCCTGATCATTCTTGCAGCATCCATCTTTGAGCAGAGCCTCAGCACTTTGCAGTTTCTCCACACAGTATTTGAGTGAGGAAGTGCAATCCAGCCACACTGTAAGTCAGACTCACTGCCAACTATCAACTGGTAGTGTTGAAATGTGACATGACAGCAATTTAAATCAGGATGAGTTAAGTTGCAGACTTGTAAAGCAGAGGAAGTAGGGACAGCTGCAGAGAACCTGCCTCTGCACTCCAGAGCTCCCAGTCCCAGAGCTGGGCTGGCTCACACAGCACCTTGCACTTAAAGCCCTGCCAGGCTGCAAATTCCAATGGTTCAGGAGCAAATGTGGGTGTGATTTATCTGCTCTTCATACAGAAGGAGAAGGACCAGGTGGACAGCTGGGAGAGGGCAGGGAGCCTTCAGCCCTCTCAGATTAATTTATGACAGTGGAACAGGTTTCAGAGATAGACATGTTTCATGGGCTCATCCATGAGATTGTGCTAGAACACAGTTCCCTCAGTTCTCAGGCAGGCAGCTTTCATTACAGAAGTTCACCTAGAAAACTGCTGCATGGGTTCCTCTGACATATCCTGCCTATAAGCCCTTCCTGGGTTATTATGCTCAGAGCTGTGCTTTCCTGCCAGCTTCATGTTAATCTGAGCTGGAGTTGTGAACAGAACTAAAAAAAGAGAGAAGCTGAACTCCCAGCTGATGGGTTTCTTGGTTAGTCTCTGCAGCCCCTCCCTCTATCATGAAGTTATTTGGTCAGACTCAGATGTGGAAGTGCAAACTGCTGGAGCACTTGCCCTGGGGTACAGACCTCTGTAGCTGCACACCAGGAGCTGTTGTTGTTGGATGGGAGTTTGCTCTGCTGCAGTTCCTGGAGGGTTTTCCCTTTCAGCCTCTTTGGAAGAGCATCCAAATGCTCAGCTAATGATAGCCCTGGGCTGTGACAGACAACAATCCTAGTATCTTAAAATATATCAGCAGTCTCAGACTGCTGGGGTGGACCTTTCTTTAGTTCTCAGAACACCATGCACCTTCCTTTCACTTACAGGGAGATGCAGGAGAAACAGATGACAGTTCTGACAAGGTTAGAGTGTGAAACACAGGCATCTCTTCCTCCTTCTCCCCCATACTACAAAGACATTGTATTCACCCCAGACTATGCTCCAAGAGAGCATCATGTTCTAGGATGCCTTCCCTGCATCTCTAGAGAACCATGCAAAGGTTGTTTACTCTGCTAAGTGTTAGACACAGCCTATGGCCTCCAGGAGAGAGCTGTGGTTATAGGCAGCCAAACCAATATACACAAGCACGTACAAACTTGCTCTGGCACCTTCTGCACAATGTCTGGTGTCAGTTCTGACTCTTCTCCAAAGCAGAGGTCTAAGAAAGGCTCCTGCAGCTTCACACAGGCAGGACATGCTCAGCCCACAGGGCTGCTCAGCTCCAGGTCCCAGAAACCCCAGTTAACCTCAGGGTCCCATCCATGAGACCAGGCATCTGAACCAGTTTAAGGTTCCTACCACACAAGATTAAGCTAATTGGGTTTACCTTTCCAGGCCCTGGCAAAATACAGCAAGTGTTTTCAGGATAGCAATTAAATGTTAATTGCAGCTAAGTTTAGCCCTAATGCCTCATTAGTTTGTTTTCCTCTGTTTGTTGCATCTATAGCAGAGTCTCCTGCTCAGGGATGGGGATCAGGCTGGGCTTCCCAGGAGGCAGGAGTTCTACCATGTGCTCTGAGGGTCTCTGAGCCTTGACAGAAAACTCTTACCTGCTCCTAGCCAGGGCAGGCAGCACTGAAACCACCACACTCAATGCACAGCTCTACTGAAAAGCATTTTACTGCTCCACACTGCAAATGGCCCCAGGTTTGGTTCCCACAGTCTGTTTCCTGGTCTTTAGGAAGACAAAGGATGACAGCAATGCCACCTTACCTTAAGGGATGAAAGACACATTATGGGTCTTACCTGCTGCAGCACAGGATGCTGAAGGAGCTGGGCCCTCTGGCAGAATGTCTGGCAAGAATCCATTTCTCCAGGCAAACAAGTAGCTTCAGCTTGAGACTGCAGGAGCTGCAACCTTGAAGGCACTGCTCCTCACCCTGCTCCCATCCCACCTCCAGGCAGGGCTTTCTGCCCTGCCACTGATTCTGTAGCCTCTCCCCCTTCCCAGTCTGCCCTGCAGCACCAATTAGCCAAAACACCAGGTGGGACCAGATCTCCCTGAGATCCCCTGCCAGGAAGGCCCCAGGAAGGGAAGGCTGGGTGGGGAAGGGTGGGTCATGCAGGTGCAGCTCCTCAGGCCTCTCTCCATGTGTTCTCTGGTCCATGGTCACCTTGACAGGCTCTGCTGTGCTCCATGCACATGCTGCTTTCCCAGCCTTACAAAAGATTAATTTAAAATGTGGAAGCTGGCTTTCTAGAAGAATTGAGTCTGCTTTGAATTGAGTCTCAGACAAACCCAAGCTTGTTTTACCCATTTTCTGCTGTTTGTATTATCTTAAAACAAAGAGAAGAAGCTCTTAATGAGCTGTTTCTGCCGTGGCATCATGCACAGAGTTTCTAGGCAGCATTGTGTGACTGTGGTGGAGAACTGACTATGCTCATTGTGTGTCTTGAGTGGGAGGAGAGGAAAAAACACCTCTGAGATTACACAAGAACCCAGCCTTCTGCTCACTGCTTGGGGGGGTCTCAGAGCAACAGAGCTGCAACAGAGCTGCAATAGAGCTGCCCCACTGACTTAGAAACTCCTGCGAATTTCCACCCTGCTCATCTCCAACCCTAACTCACCTCTGGACTTCCTGCCACAGAATAATTAGTTACCTTCTGTCACTTAAGCTCTGAGCTGAAATAAGTGGGGACTGGTCAAGCTGTGAATACAGGCCACTGTGCCAGACAACAGCTGAGGGCCTTCTCAGCAGCCACGTGCCATGACCCAGTTTTTGAGGAGTGGCCGGTGACTAGAGATGCTTCAGTTCTTCCACCCTGTTCAGAGGGCACGGTGCAGGGTTGATAACAGATGGGTGGAGGGATCAGTCAGTGAAATGTGTCATCTCCAGGCAACAGTGACCTTTAGTGCCTTCCTCAGAGCCCTCAGAACTCCATGGCTTCTCCAGAGAGGGGGTGGAACCAGTCAGGCACATTAATTCTATTTTGCATAAGAGTCATGGTGGATTGGAGTTTAGTTGAAGGCTAATAAAAGCAGCATTTAAATGGATAAAAGCTAAATTTAAATGTTAGTGCTAAATAGAACAAGACAGAGCTTTTTGTCTGTTGCTGAATCTTGGCAATGAAGCAGGTACCTTTTAATTGTAAAATAAAGTGGCTTTAACAGTATTATCATTATATTACTGAAGCATTTAATTTCACTAGCTAAAATATCACTGTATGAGATCTCTGCAAAGCTTTTATCTGGTTTGAAATAAAGAGACTTTTTTCACCAATTATGTTACTGGTTGTAGAGTATTACAGAGATGAAATATAATGGCTTTCAAATTACATTCTGGTGAAGAACAGTCAGCCACAACTCAAAGCTGCTTCTTTGTTGGTGCCTGGAGAAATGTAATTGAGAAGGTAACCAGAGTGAAGAGAGCAGATTGCATTGGCCTGGGAACAAGGAGCTGCCTAAATCTGAGTGACAAATGCAGGGGCACAGATTTGGGGCACAGAGACCCTCCTTGTGCAGCCAATGCAAGTGCAGGGGTGGATTTCCACCAGAGCAGGGTGATGTGAGGAGCAAAATAGAATAGCCCATGAAGATGCAAACACTTCAGTCTGTCCCATGAGTCTCTGTCTGTGCAGAGAAAAATCTGGGGAAAAGTCAGCCTGTGGCTACAGTGTAATCCTCTTTTGACTTGCTTTGACTGAGCCTTTGTGGTTCTCAGGCTGAGTCTGTGCTGGACACAGGAGGAAGGCCAGAGCCAGTGCACAGCAGTGGGTGCCCCTGGAGATGTTGTCTTTATTTTGTCACATGCAAGGGCCCTTTGTACTTCATTGGTCAGTGTTGTGAGGAGAGGGACCCTGAGGGACTGTGACCACAAAGCCAAATTCAGCCCAGTAAAATAAGATTTGCTAACAATAGCTTGGTTCTACACTTGCTTACTTCAATCTGCTTTTGCTCTGTACTAAATGAGGCCTGGAGGCAGACAGAATCCATGCTGCTTTATGTAGTACTTTGACAAGCTACTTCATGTTTTGACCAAGTAACAGTGTGATAAATCTATAGCATAAAGTCATAAAAGTGGAAGGAAGGATGCTTTGATGAGGGAGCAGGGATTTTTTAAAGGCATTATAGAATGGTTTTCTTTCTTTCCTGCAGCAGTGATTAGACATTATTTAAATGTCCTTTCCCTGGACCAGATGGGTTATTTGGACTAATTGGCAGCTGCCTGACAGCTTTCAGGACACCTGAGTCACTTCCCACTTCCTCCATCCTTCTGTCACTGCTGCTGCAGAGATCCTGCCTGGGTAGATCTGCTGGAGAGCAGGACGTGGCCCTGTGCATTGAGGGAGCACCCCAGGCCAGGGCTCCAAATCACCCTGTTCCCTGCACAGCCAGGTACTGCCTGGAATCCCACCAAACCCCCTGAGCTCCAGGCTTTTCTTCCTAAAAATCAAATTATTTTTGTCAGATGAAGAAGAGCAGAGGGACATGTTGAGGCCAGATGCAGTGTGGTGGAGGATGAGGCAGTCACAGCTGCTTCAGGAGGGTGTAAGGCACACAGGTACCCTTCAGGCTCAAATGCCACCTGCCACCTGTTGGGTGTCCTTTACCTGCTGCAGAGCCACACCTGGCTCATGGAGCACCAAAGGTTCAGTGATCCCACAGCACCATGGACCTGCTCAGTCCTGCTGCAGCCTGTGCTCCTGCTGATTAATGATTACAGGGCATAAACCTCCATCCCAGGCACAGGTTCCTATTTTTATGTTGTTCCCCCCCAGGGCAGTGCTGGTCTCCTGCTGGTCTGGCTTCCTTGACTCCCAGCTGGGGCAGGAGCTGTGAGCTGGGGACTGTGTTTGGAGTTAATCACTGACCTGTGTGTGGGCAGGGCAGGATGCCTTGGTGTCTGTCCACAGCTCCACACCTCCTGCTGACACCACTGCAGCCCAGGGACACGGGGGACAGCACTGGGGGGAGAGAGGAGCCTGTGATGTTGTGGTACAGTTTTGGTGACAAGACCTCAATGACAATAAATACTGAGAGCATAAAACCCTCTTTTTCCATAATTTCCTTATCTAAACCCAGGCTTTTCTCTCATCATGATTCACTAATCTCAGTAGCTCCCCTGAGGCTAATAGAGTCCTTGAACTGCTTAATATTCTGGAGTTTTGGAAATGACACAATTAGACTTGAATTTTCTTTCTCTTACAGTAGCAGTCTTGTTTCCAAATTTGAGTGAAGTTTCATGGACAATTTGAGGAGAACCCAGAGACTTTCCTTTAAATTTAGGAACTGCAGTTTTATTAGCACTCAATAATTTCTAATCAAGGCCCACTTGGAGAGAAGCAGTGTGGGAGCTGTGCTGTGCTCTGCTCAGGGCTGCACATCTGGGCAATACTCAGGGCAGCCTGGCAGGAGAGGGGTGAGCTCCCTTCTGTCTCCACTTCTGCTGTATTCCAGGAATGCACATGGTACAAGAGCTCATGGGCAGATTGCAAAAGACATTTGTGCCACCAAGATTCTGATGTCAATGGGAATTAGGAATTATGTGCTTTAGAAAATCTGTCCTAACAGTTGCATCTGAGCATTGGGCCCCACTGCTGATTTTTTTTAAGGAAGCAGAATCTGTCAGTACTGCATATCAAGCCTTCACTAACAGACCTGACACCCCCAGCCCCTGTGGCCCTGACCCCCTCCAAGCTCAGTGGCCTTTTCCTGGCTGGAATTGCTGCACTGTTGCTGCTCACAGGTGCAAACACATCCTTTCATTGCAGCACCTGGAGGTCGACTATAAGTCACTGGGTTTTCTGTAAGAAATGTTTTCTCGAGTGGAACTGCTGGAGATCAATAGTATTAACAGCTGCATAGAAAAAGTCTCCTTGGCTGGCAATAAAGCAGATTATTTCTGTCCCTGAGTGTCTCACACCAGTACACAGCAAGGCTGTTCGTGGGAGCTGCTGGCACTGAGGTGTAGAAAGGTTCAGCTGCACCCAGGGCTTGAGCTAACAAAGAGCTCTTTGCCCTGCAGGAGAACAAAGATGGATTGCACCTAGCAAAGGAGTCCTGAAGCCTGGTCTGCACACAGCAGCACACTCAGCATCCCCCCATTGTCATTCTGGTCTAGTTTGTAATCAACTGCTGGTTCTGAATGCAAATGGAGATCAAGTCTTCCTCCTACCTTGGATTCTGCTTGCTCAAAGATAAAGGTGCCAAGTCCAGCTTCCTGACTCTGCTGTGGATGTGCAAAGGAAATGTTAATTTTGCTGGTAGGTGCCTAGGAGAAATGGCAAGACACAGAGCTGGAGGACAGCACCTGAGATGCACATGGGCTGTGATGGCAAGTCTGGAAGCCAGGAGATGTTCTCTCCCTGCAGCATTTACACAGAGCAGGTGTTACTCATGCAGATGCAACTTCTCCAGATTGTCAATAGCAAACTAGATTGCTCCTTCTCCTTTGCATAGGTATGTACCCCGGGAGGACATGCTGAGCACCCTGAAGTCACAGAGGCTTTCAGGAGGAGGCTGCAGGGCAGCACAGTGCTGGAAATGGAGAAGCCCAGCAGGTCACACCTGGCCCTGTTGGGTTGACTTGGTTGTCAGGTTGGACACGTGGGCACTTCTCTGCCTCTTCCTCTGACCCTCCCCTGCCTGCCCCAGGCCTCAGGAGCACTGACATTCCCTCTCCATCCCTGCACTCAGAGCGTGGCTCCCAGCCTGCTCTGGCTGCCTTTGCCTCCAGAATTCCTTTGGACTACCTGCACTAAAATAGCATCCTTATATAAACACAAAGTCTTGCATTATTTAGAGGCCTGAAATCCCAGTACCTGCCTTTGTCAGAGCCTCAGCATGGCAGTGGGATTAGGTTTTCTCTGTGCCAGTGAGTCCCTGCCAGGACCCTCATTAAGCCCCTGCCCCACACTCTGCAGTGGTGGGCCCTGCCTGGCTCCCATGGCCACAAACTGCTCATGGGCTGAACAATGTTTTGCTCTCCTGAGGAACAGCATCACGAACACACCTCTGAAAAGCCACAGAAGAACAAAACTGGCTTTTTATTCTCTCTCCAAACAAGCAATAAACACCAACTCGCAGAGACAGAGCAAAGCAGCCCTGTTAATCACCCCTGCCCCATCTCCCCCTCCTGCTTCTGAGGACACCAGCTCCTCTTTTCCCTCTCTGCACAGCCTAGCCAAAATACCAGGAAGTGAGCCAGGAGCATCTCCCCTGCCGTGGCCTGTCAGGCTCATGGAGAGGGGTAGGGACTGAAAGTACAAGAGGAATTTTGGAGCAGGCAGCAGAAATCCTCAGTTGCCTCCTGCTCCTGTCTGTACAAGCAGGATCTGGTGGCCTGGCCCTGCCAGCGAGGTGCTGGGTAGCTGTCACTTGGCAGGGGCTGGCTGTAACCAGAACAACTGAATGAATCAAGTAGAAAATGAATATCCTTGCTTTGTGAGGGAGAAAGAGACGTAGAAAATACTCTGTTACCTTCCCACAGCCATGCAGGGGGTCTGGGGCTTTTTCATGGAGCTCTGAGCTTGCTGCAGAGTCCTGGCTCCTGCTCTTCAGAGCTTTGTTGTGTGAACATTGATGGACAAGGTTTAAAGCAACCCAATCTCCTAACTTGCCTCTTGTCCCACATACCAGACTGGAGGGCAGCTAGGATATGAACATGCACTAAACCAAACCCTTGTCTGCAGGGCCTTGTGACACAGATGTTTGTCAGGAAATATGGAATTACTTGAAGATATTGCAGTGCATAATTGCAGTTTCACTTCTCAGGGTTATTTTAGGTGAATCTGACCTGCTTCTAATGAAATTAGCACTTTTTATCTGCAGTAACCTAGCAGCTTTTTTAGGTAGGGACATTTTCATGCTCCTATTGGGGTGGGGTCCCGAGACACTACTTCATTACTGATGCTAATTAATCGTCCAAGGCACTGCGGATGGAAAAGGTAATTTGTTTTCTCCTGCAAAGTGAATAGAGGTAGGGAGGAAAATAAAACCCAGCTTCCCAGTGAGCTGGGCTTGGCCTGCCCTGGCAAGACAAGGACTGAAGGGCTGTGTGTGGGAAAGCTCCCTATTAAACCTGGGGACAGCAGGGAGCTCCTGGAAGTGACAGACACACAATGGTGCTTTTGTCAGAGAGGCACCAAAGGCCAGATGATGTCACCTTGAGCTGGGCTGTGAGGCTGCTTGTGCCCCTCAGGATGGAGCTCAGCAGCATTGCACTATCTCTTCCACAGGGAGGAGGCAATGAAAAGCTTGCTTTTGTCCCACCCTTTCTTAAAAGCAGGCGGAAAAGCTTTGTTCTAGGACAGCCCGTGTTTTTTTCAGAGGTGGAAAAAACTAATTAAAGAGCCACTGTTAGCCCTGGGCTCCCACCAGCTCCCATCACCTGCAGGAGCCCCTCTCACCCCCGTGGGTGTAACTCAGACTGCTTTTTCCTCCACATCCACACTGGCACAGAAAAATATCTGAACTCCAGCCACATCCTTTGCCATGTCATCTTAAGGTGGAAAGATTGCATTATCCTTAAGGGCTGTCTGAGACTTCAGCAGTCTGGGACCTCCCAAGGATAAGATCTGTCGAAAATGAGGAGAAGGGGATGAAGAGGAAGGCCTGTATTACCATGCCCATCAGAATCCTTTGAAGCTGGATTCCTCAGATGTCAAAGGAGACCTGGACAAAATGCAGCTCTTTCTCCCCCTTAGAGCTGCTGCAGCCAGGGCAGCATCCTCACAGCCCCTGCCCAAGGTCAGCCAGGGATCCTTTGGGATGGACTGGGGCCACATTTCCTTGCTACCTTTCCTGGGACTCCCAGAAACCCAGCAGGCCCATGGTAGCTCCTCAGCCCCTCCAGTTCAGTGTGTGGGGAGCAGTCTGCAGCATCTACAGAGAGTTTGCTGGATGGTGGAAAGAGCTCATTTAAATGAGAAAAAAAAGACTTCGAGTACGTTTCCAGCATTCTCCTTGCCTATTGTACTCCCTTTTCAGTTGCTGCTTTCCAGTGAGCAGTTTTATGTTTGCAAGGATCATAAATTCTCATTTTTCCACTGGGCAGGAGGTGCACTCCTGGCCTCCAGTGCTTCCTGCAGTCGCTTTTGTGTCCGTGTTGCCCAGCTACTGCAGCACAGCCCCGGGCTATGCCCGGCCGCATTGAGAGCGGCCCCGGCGGGCACGGGGGTCACAGCGCTCCGACAGGCTCATCCTTCCCCAGGGCACAAAGGGGAGCCCCTAACCCAGCCACAGACAGAGCCACAGGCAGGGCTGTGCTGACCCGGGCTGCCAGCGACCCTGGAAAGGTGGGATGTGATGGTGAAAGGGGGATCAGAGGCTGGACAGCCAGCAGCCTGTGCTCTGAGCGTGTGGGAATGGACGCTGCTGGTTTGTCAGCTCCAGGGCAGCGCACAGTGCTCGGCTACACCCCACTGGCTGGGGGAGTCAGTTAAACTCCGGAGTTCTCCATAGCATCAGTTCCAAGGGCAGCACTCAAAGCATGGGTAGTTCGAGCAGAAGGCGAGATAACAGCCCGTCCTCACCCCGTGTAGGTCAGCTGGTTTGAAATTAATTACATTCCTGAGCTGGAAATGCTTGGATTCATCATGGCTTTAAATCCTAAAATGGGACTCGTATAGTACCGGGGAAGGGAAGGGAAGGGAAGGGAAGGGAAGGGAA
>JANPWX010000145.1:672697-699734 GCA_024734555.1 Trochalopteron elliotii | reverse complement strand
GGGAAGGGAAGGGAAGGGAAGGGAAGGGAAGGGAAGGGAAGGGAAGGGAAGGGAAGGGAAGGGAAGGGAAGGGAATGCAGCCAGGATGTGGGCCAGTGTGAGCAGGGACCCCTGGGGTGGCGCTGCCCGGAGCCGGTCAGTCGCGGGGCAGAGCCGAGCTCATTCCCACCCCCTCATTACCATGCTCCCTGTGTCCGTCTGGAAGGAGAGCCTGGGGAAGGGGCTGGGGAAGGCTATTGTTGGGGGTTGTTTATGGGCACATCGATCCTGCAGCCTGCCAGGCTGGGATGGGCCGAGGGGAGGCCAGGGCAGGACAGCAGGCTGGGGGCTGGCTGGAGGATTTACAGCCACAGGAAGAAGTCGCTGGTTTCCAAGCCTGTGGCATCTTCCTATGGGCTTGCAAATAAGTACATACCCAGCTGTGACTGGGGGCACTGACATACTCTGGCTTCAAAAACCTGCAGAGCCTCTGCTTTGATTTCTCTTAATACAACTTAAAACACCATTTGAACCATGGCCAGGAGCATGTTCTGGCCTTGCTGCTCCTTGTTAATGAAGAAGATGCATTTTTTGGAAGCAGAGACTGCCTCCAAGACCTGCAAACTCTCTATTTTATGACAGTTTTCATTTGCATAATGAAGGCCCTGATACCTTCAGTAATTAATCACATTAAGAATTGCTTCCTTGAATAACTCTATTCATGCAGGTTGTTCCCAGTGCTAGAAACTGCACATGATTTCCAATGTGCATTAGCCCAAGTTTCATCAGCAGATGGAAGCTGGTAACTGCATGGGTAATTTATATCTGCTTGGGTGGAATTATCCAATGAAATATGCATCACACAGCCCCATTAACATTTCTAGTCATAGAGTCTTTAGCTCATGGGTAAGTTAATATTACATGCTAGCAGTGTGTGGGACTGTATGAAAGGAAAAGACTTGAACACAGGGATTTAAGAGCAGAAGTGAAAAGTATTCCAGGTCAAACACAGCAGATATAGAATTAATGGTGCTGCTAAAATAAATGAAATTAATTACCCTTTTTTTTGACCTGCATTTTTTTATAAAATATCCCATCTTGTCTCCATAGTTAAGAAAGCTGCCAGGCTGCTGTATTGCCTCTTGTAGGGGCAACTCCAGATCCTTTAGCATCCCAAAACCTTCTCCCCATAGGACAGCACAAACAACAGGAGAATAACGATTGAATCAGGGAAGGCAGCAGAGAGAAATGTTGCTGTGTGGGTTTGGATTTGTTGGTAACCTTGATAAATCTGGGGGAAAAAAATGCCATCAATTCAATAGTAAGAAGAAAATCAGTGACTAGACTGTGCTGTGACAGCAGTGACAGGTCAGCCTGGAGCCTCGTGCTGGCGTGGAGGTTGGGTTATGTATGAGCATTCTACAGGGGAAAGTCAGCTGTCTCAGAGTGCCTTTTTCCATGTGCTTTCCTGTCCTTATATAAATCATAGTTCATTAAAATACTGATTCCTGCTTGATAGGAAGCAATTAAATGACTGAAGCTGTGTTCCACCTGCCTCTTCTGTGGAGAGATGGAGAGAGAGTCCAAGCCAGGCTGGTGCAATGTGAGCGTGGGGCTCTGCCCCCGTCTTGGGGCACAGTGATCTCACCCAGCTGATGTTCCTGCTTCCTGTGCTGGGACATGAGACATCCTACAGCTTCTGCTGCTTGAGGGGTTTCACCCTTTAGAAAAGATTTGAGGGAGTTTTAACTGTTTTCAGGCCAAGCTGGTTCTGGCCATGGCTGGGCTGTGCCTTGGCTGTGTGCTCCAACAAGAATGCAGCAGTGGCCACAGGCTCCATGGAGAGAGAAGGGCCAACAAGCTCCTTCCTCACTGAGGCTGCTGTGGCCACATCCAGCTTGTGGTGCTGCACAGCTCTGCCTGGAGCTGAAGCCTTGTTACATGTCCCAGAGCCAGGCTGGGGTGGTGCTGTGTGGGAGCTGGCTGGAGTTCCCTGGGTTTAGAGTCTTGCCATCACTCCTGGCAGCACCCACAGATTCGCTGCTGCTGCTCCCAATTGTTCCTTTCTGTCCAAGAGAGAAAGAAAAAGCATCTCTGCAAAATCCAGGCTTGGACTTTGCTTAAAGCCTTTGAGTAAAGAGCCTTGTTTGAATGTAATTGCACCCCTGTTGCTACAATGGGAAAATACACTGTATTGCTCTTTCTTGGAAAGCTCAGCTAGTATTTTCCCAGCCATTTGTGTATAAAGAAAGATAAACAGCTCTTTAGCGGGCAGAACAGTCTATCCCGGGTTTATTGACATTCATGGAGCAGACAAGGACAAACACTTTGGTGAGCACAGGGGAGGAGGAGCAGCTGGGCTGGGGGAACGGGGCATGAGGGGTAGAGGGTGGGGAAGCCCTCTCAGGTGCTGAGCCTGCTGAGTCCATCTGCCTGGCCCCAGACCCGCAGGCATTGCTGCATCCCCGTGGGCCCCCCAGCAGCCTGCAGGATGCACTCACCACCTCACCCTTCATCTCACTCCTCCCCATAAATAAAAAACGTGTATAGCTAATTTAGTTCCAGCTTCACACGCAATAGCACTATAGATAGATTTTTAAAGAGCTTGTCTGAAAGTAATAATTCATGGGGAGATCAAAAGGCTGTGGTTTAATCCGGGGTCTGTCTGATACCATAAACCTTGCAGAGTGCTAAGAATTCAATGAGCAGCATCAAAAGCCTGATAAACATGAAAGCCACCCAATTTTCTGTCTGTAGAGCTGGCTCACAATGGGTGCTGAGGAGTGGGGAAGATGTGTGTCTTCTCTGCAGAGCTTGGGTGACAGAGCCACACACAGTCCTCCAACTTCAGCATCCCAAAAGAGGTGCCTGGACTCCATTAACATCTCACGTGCTCCCTGCACATCCCCAACTGTATAAGAAATCAGAGTTCTAATTAGATGTCTAATTACATGGCCTAGGTAGATTTCAGGCTGCTTGGCATTGCCTTTTCCTCCACATCCACCAATCAGAGCCTGCACTGATTCGCCAAAGCAACGTGACAAAGTGGTGGATTTCAAACAGGGACTGCAAAAAATACAGAGTATCAAAATGCTGTGTTTGGAAGCTGAAAATGGTGCTTAAAATGGGGGCAGGAAGGATGACTGCTGTAAACAAAGGTGTCCAAAGTAGAAGGCCTCTGCCATGCTTCTAACTGTCAGCTAAAGCGACATTTAAAAGCCACTGTTTAATTTTTAACACAAATGGAGGTGAGCTCAGGCTGCAGACACCTGCAGGGTTTTTCTCCAGAGATCCTGATCTCACAGAGGTTAATGTGATTATGCAAATGACTGAGGTATAATTTTGTTACTGCCGCCCATCTGGCCCTCCCTGCAGCTCCTGGGTGATTTTGTATTCCCCGTGCAGCACAGTGCTGACACACAAGGGCACCAGAGATGTCACAGCCTGGTGTTTGCTGCAGGGGCCACCTCCCCATCAGACCTCTGGAGCAGAGTCCTGCTGCACCAGGCATGGCCAGTGCATCGGGAAAGCTTTTCCCAGACCCAAAGTAACAGTCTGGATGTGGTCCAGAGGACTGAACTCCACTTGTCCTCTCCCAAAGGATGCTCCTGACAAAGCCAGGATCCTGCCTGGCATCCCAGCTACTGCACCAAGTCCTTCCCAAAATGTTTTTTCTCAGCAGAATAAAACAAATTCCCACCTCCCTCAGCAGCTGAGATTAAACCCAAACCTGACATTTTCATGTGTAAACACTGACTACCACACACCATCCCAGGTGCCTCCAGTACCCTCTTAAACTTGGGTTTTTCTTCCCACCAGTATGAATTCAAAGCCAAGAACATTAAGAAGAAGAAGGTGAGCATCATCGTGTCCGTGGACGGGGTGAAGGTGATCCTGCGCAAGAAGCAGAAGGTGAGGCTGCTCCAGTCCAGGGATAGTCACACTTCCAACCAAAACTGGCCTTGTCTTAAAAAACACCCATGATTTGCACAAGAAAACACTCCAGTTTCCATCCAACTAATAACAAAATCATGCTGGAAAGAGAGTGGGAATATTACACTGTGGGAAGAGGATTTTTTTCCTATCAAAAACATGTATCTCTCAGGAGATACTGGTTCTTTTTCTTGCTATTACCAGAAAGCTTTTTCCAGGCTGCCTGGTCTGAGCAGCCCTCAGCTCTTTGCCCAACCAACCTTTCCACCAAGTCACTGAATCCAGATCTCCAGGCCTTCTTTCCCAAAACTTGTAACCCTTCTGCATATTTGATGTTATAAATTAATCTTAGGGACCATTTTCAGCCCTGAAGGCTGTGATCAGATATGATAAATGATCCAAAGAAATCTATTTTTATCTGTTTTTATCTGAGAAACTGTTGAAACAGCCATGGTTCATCTAGTCACACTGCAGCCTGGATTGTGGCTTGAGAAAAAAGCACTGTTCCCCAGGTTTCCTGCCCTTCATTTTGGTAGAATTTCACTTTCACCTGATCTACTGTAATTTTGTCTCTGCTTACAGAGAAAGGAGTGGACCTGGGACGAGAGTAAGATGGTGGTGATGCACGATCCTGTGTACAGGTACATGGCCAGGGATTCAACCAGGGAGGGCCAGTCAGCCCTGGGGGATCCATGCCCTTCCTGCCACCTGCTGAGACCCCTCCAACAAGGCTTTCCAAAGGACCATCTAAAATTAACGAGAGCACAGAGTTGCTGCTGCTGGGGAATCCTTTTCATACATTTTTGAGAGCAAGATGGACTGATCTCACTTTGAAGCTGGCTCTGCTTTGAACAGGGTTAGACTGGGTGACCCTGGAGATGCTTCAACCTGGATTACTCTCTGATCCTGCCTCTGAAGACAGGCTTCCCATGGTTTTCCTTCAGAGCATGCCTCTCCCTGTGCTTCTGAAGCAGGGCCTTACCCTAAGGTGTAAAGGCTCACTGGGAATTAACCCTTACAGATGTGGCAAGAAAGCATTGACTTTCCATAGTACCTTCCATGGGACATTGAGGTATTCCAGAGACCACAAGCCCCACCCAGAGGTTTACACAGAGTGTAAACCTGGTGCCTCAGGAGCTCCTGGGGATGGGAAGTGACTCCAGTGAGGGTGCATGACCTGAGGACGGGTTAAGAGCACGGGGTGCTCCAGGCTGTTAGATCTGCAAAGTGAATTATTGTACCACAAGCACCGAGCCCACAGCCCCCAGAACTGGGATCCCCAGCATTGGGTTTTGGTATCAGAGCTCTTAGTGAGGAGATAAGGAACAGAGGATGTGCTGATGCAGTATCTGTGCCCACTTCTCACCTCTAATTTTCTTTAAAGATTACTGCAAGATGTGGTACATTGGCAGTAACTGCTCTAATTGCAAGTTCAACACCCAAAAAATTCCAGTGACAGAAAGAGCAGAAAAAAAAATTTTCAAGAATCCCTTTGGTTTCTTCTCTAGTCAGAGCTGAGCTCACTTGTCACATTTTCACCTAATTAAATCCAACAGACAAAAATCTTCAAAATGGTTTAGCAGTACGAGGAGGAGAGTCAGCCTGAGCAGCAGAGAGAGGATCCTCCTAGTGCACTCAGCATCCCTGGGAGAGGCTTTTGTGCTGTGCCACCTGCCCACTGCCAAGACCCTCTGGGTCCTGAGGGACAGGGCAGTTGCCACCATGCAGGCAGTTCTGCCTTGCTGCAGCCTGGGCAGGGGTTAATTGCTGGGGCTAAAAATAGCCACTCACTTTCCAAGACTATAGATTTTTTCGCTTTCCCACAGGATCTTTAAAAAGCTTTTGCCTGCTTCAGAAACCAGAAGGTTTTCCATCAAGCCTGAAACGCTCTCTAAATCCATCGCCTCCTGCCTTGAAAATTGCAGGAGGGGCCATGCACCAGCACTGCCTCGTTCCTCCAACCCTGGGAGCTGCAAACCAGCCCATCCTGGGGACACACAGGAGCAGAGGTGGTCGGGAGGGCAGAGACTCCCCATGGTGTTTAATTCCCTTTGTCTCTCTCCCACCTAGAATTTTCTACGTCTCTCATGACTCGCAAGACCTGAAAATATTCAGCTACATCGCAAGGGACGGCGCAAACAACTCCTTCAGGTGCAACGTCTTCAAATCCAAGAAGAAGGTAGGATGCTCCTGGGGATGCACCCACATAACCGCGGGGTCAGAGGGTGCAGATCCCTGGGAGATGACCAAGGGGTGCTGGGTGTCCCCAAAACAACGTGCCTGATGCTTGTTCCCTCCTGCCCAGCCCGGGGTATTCCGCACGGGGACAGGAGCAGGCAGCTGCAGAGTGGGGAGCCGGGGGGCACTGCTGGAGACGGAGCACGGGAGGAGGCGCGGCGGGGCGGGGCGGGAGGCAGGGAAGGCTGGCGGTGGCTGAGCGGCGGGGTTCGCTCCGCAGAGCCAGGCCATGCGCGTGGTGCGCACCGTGGGACAGGCCTTCGAGGTGTGCCACAAGCTGAGCCTGCAGCACGCCCTGCAGAACGCCGACGGGCAGGCCGACGGCGCCAGCGACAAATCGGCCGAGGAGCAGCCGCTGGAAGGTGACTGGCGGCTCCCGAGGGGCCCGGGCACGCCCCTCCCTAAGGCAGCAGTGCGGGGACGCTTTGGGGTGGGGACACGAGAGGTGGCACCTCTTTCATGGGCGACAGGTTTGGGCCCCTTCGGATGGGAAATCTGCCCTGCCTGCCCGCTCCTGCTGAGCACTGGGGAGGGGCAGGTTGAGCCCCCTCATCCAGCAAGCTGAGGGTCTGCAGCCCAACCCATTCCCTCCCTCCTGCCCCTTCACAGCATGCTGAGACTTGGAGCAAGCCCTGGCCCTTGTCCCTGGGCTTCCCCCAGCTCCCAGCCCTGCGTGGGGCCCCGGCTCTTCCTGTGATCCTGCGCAGGGAAGGGAGGCTCAGATTCATGTGTCCCTCTCGTTTGAAGTTCACCAGATAAAGGGCTCCAAGATCACGGATGTGGACGAGGTTGGCATCGATGCTGGTGGCATCTGTGTGTCTGAGAGGGGACCCAGAGAGCTGCCAGGTGCCAGGGGGGACCTCGGCATGCTGAAAGCTGGGCAAGCCTCAAAGGAAAAGAACGGCCAGGTAATGGGGGCTGGGCTGGAGGACGATTCATGTGCTCTGCTGCTGCTGAGGGCCCTCTGCTCAGGGTCACTATATCATGGCTTGATTTGGAGGTGCTTTCATGGAGACCCCATTGCAGCCCTCCCTCCTGGCTCCCTGCTCAGCACAGGCTGTTCAGCTCCCAGTTCACCCACAGCAAGGCCGTGTCCGATGCTGGGGTGGGGGTGGAGGGGAGAGGCACGGGTGGGGCTGCGGCGCATGGCTGAGCAGGCTTCACACACCACCCGGGCTGGATTGCCGTGCCCTCAGTGCTGCTCTGCAGCGGTTCCTTGTTCGACTGCCCTGACAGCGATCCCTGGCTCCCCTCGTGCCCCAGGCCCAGGGAGCAGCGTCCCCAGGAGGCCCAGCCCTGGCAGCGCAGGCACTCGGGGCACGTTCAGCTCGAGCAGCAGTTCTACCTTAATGAATGGGTGCTCCACAGAGCTCTGGGAGCACTTCCCGGAGGCCTGAATGGCATCACTTCAGCTCACACAACAGTAACGCTCACAGGGCCTGGCTGGAAACAGCTGCAGTGACATGCACTCCATGGGATTCGTTTGTGTGCCTGGAAAGGCTGGGCTTTCCTGTACATTCCTTCTGGCACTGCCCAAGCAGGGGAGGGCAGGAGCAGGAAGGGCAGTGGCCACAGGCACTGGCAAATGCTCCAGGCACCAGGACACCGCCCAGCCTGGGCAGCCACAGCACAGAAAGGTGGTGGAATATTTGGGTCACTCCCTGCTGTCTCCCCCCTGGGGGACCTGGGGACCTGCCCTCCCCAGACACAGCCAAGGCAGCTCTGCCAGCTCTCTGGGAGGAGCCTCCCTGAAACACCCTGTCCTGGGGATCCCACAGATGTGCAGAACTGACAGCCCAGGGCTGCCCCTCAACACCCCCTCGGTGCCCTGAGCGCGGGGGCTCCTCTGCTGCACTGGGGTCAGTGCCATGGGGAACCAAAACCCAAATCCCAGCCTGAGCTGGTCAATCTGCTCACCTGCCCATTTCTTTGTGCCCAGGATGCTGAAAACTGCTCCCTCCACCTGGCCAGCTCCCAGCAGCTGCTCAGCCCGAGCAGCCCCTGCTCCTCAGCTTCCATCACCCCACTGGCCTCCCAGCACTGCCTCCAGCTGCTCCAGCAGCAGCTCCTCCAGCAGCAGCAGCAGACGCAGGTGGCTGTGGCCCAGGTATACGTCCTGCCCTCCCCTCAGGCAGCACCAGCCCTTCTCCTCCCCCTGCTCCAGCGTCCAGCCGGGCTAGGCCGACAGCGGGGCAGGCGGGAGCGGCCAGGGGAGCCCTGCAGCAGTGCTGGCAGCATTCCCGGTCGCACAGCTCTCGGCAGAGTTTGCAGCATCGCTTGCAGCCCAGCTCGCAGCATTGCTTTTAGCGCCACGTGCAGCATCGCTTGCAGCACAGCTGAGCTCCCCCAGACACGGAGCTGGCTGCTCACACAGCCGCAGGCTGCTCTAGGAGTGTTGCAGGGTCCGGTAGAGCCCCCAACGCCCGTTTCACTCCATCTCATCCCGTTTTTGGAAACCATCGCATCCCCAATCCAGCATCAGTGCGGGGAGCCCGGTGCCTCCCGGCTGGGCGCCTCCCCTACGCGTTTCTCGTTACCGGGGGCACAGCAGGACACCCCACACACTCCCGGGATACCGCCGCATCCCCGCCCGCGGCTGCACCGGCTCGGGGGAGCCGTTGGGGGGTGGCGCGGCGGGGCCGGCAGGGGGCGCTGTGGCGCCGCCGGTACCGGGCGCTCCCGGGGCTGCTCCTCCCGTCCCGCATCGCCCGGTCCCGCATCATCCCGTTCCGAATCATCCCGGCCCCGCATCATCCTCTTCGCATCTCCCCGTCCCGTCTCGCAGGTGCAGCTGCTAAAGGACCAACTGGCGGCCGAGACAGCGGCGCGGATCGAGGCACAGGCCCGGGTGCGGCAGCTCCTGCTGACCAACCGCGACCTGCTGCAGCACGTCTCGCTGCTGGTGCGGCAGCTGACAGTGCTGGAGGCCCGGGAGGAGCACCGGGATGAGCATCGGCAGCCGGGTGAGCACAGTGACACACTCACTGGGGTTGTTTGGGTGCTGGCGTGCCCCCAGCTCCATCCCTCTGGACAATCACTGCATTCCTTGCAGTCACAAGAAGCAACTGGAGTGCTCCCAGTACCATCGCAGCAGGCTCTGGGGGTTTGGGGCATTTCTGCACCCCTCACAGTGCAGGGGAGCAGCTGGTTTGGATATCCCCTGTTTTTCACATGCCCCTTGTCCATCTCTCCCAGTTGACCACTCCTTGCAAAACCTGTCCCTGGCCCAGTCCCTCTCCCTGAACCTGAAGAACCACTACAGCCTGGACATCCACCTGCCGTCCACCTCCAGCCCCACCAGCATCCTGGGCAGCCCCGTGGCCCCCGGCTCGCTGCCTTCCCTGGGCCCCAGGGACTCCTACCTCAACCTCGTCAGCCTGGACAGGGGCAGCCACTGCTACGGCAGCAAGGAGGGGGACGAGTGTCTGGAGGGGCAGGATGGGCTCAGCCGGCGCGTGGAGGGCTCCGAGGTCAGTGAGTTCTCTCTGCTCAACGGGAGCAGCCGGCAGAAAGCAGACGACACAGACAGAGGGGACGAGGACAGGTAGAGTGTGCCACCTCTGTCTCCTGCCAGCTGCAGGGGGAACACCCTGACTGCTGCAGGTAAGAACTTGCCCATCACTTCCTCTCTCTGTTTTCCCTCCGCAGGCGGCAGCCGCCCATTCCCAAGCTCAACCCACCGCCACCCATCCTACGCAAAAGGTCAAGCAAGACCTCCCCGAGCCTGGAAGTGGAGGTGAAGCCCGAGAGCACTGCCCACATGAGCCTACCCAGTGCCAGTATCTCCAGCCTCACCAGCATCACTGCCAGCTCCCTCACCCTCTTGGACCCTGAGGCAAGGACTCCTGCACGGAGTGCTGCCTCCAGCACGGAGTCTGGCCCTGCCGGGACCTGCCAGCGCACTCTGGGCAAGGACAGGACTGGAGAGACTGGGCCAATGTCCCCCTTGGCCAGCATCCATGACCCAACAGCCAGTGAGACCCTGGCCAAGGAGTTGGTGGCCCTGGGCAACCCCACGGACAGCTCACTGCCCTTCTCCCCTGCAGATGACACCTGCTTGCACATCAGCTTCTCTGAAGATGAGTTGGACACTGCCATGGGGCCCAGCAGAGTCCCCTCGTAGTGAGGCCACAGTAGGTGGTAGCTGGTGGCTGGCAGCCCCAGCAGCTCCGTCCACAACCTGGCACTGGGACTGGGGGTCCCTGTGCCCAAGACAGGTCCCTTTCCTGTCCCACATAACAGCTTCCCCCACTACCTACAGGGCCACCCCACAGGATGGGACTGGCCAGCCCTGCCTCAGTCTGCACCAGCTCACACTGCTGTCACACTGCCATCGTGTCCCTGCTCACACAGCCAGGGATGCTCACAGCAGAGAATTCCCAGGGAGCTGAAGGGGGGAAGCCCTGGGCACAGCGCAGCACTGTGGGACAGAAGGCTGTTCTGGTTCATCAGTTGCCACCCGTGGCAGCCTGAGTGGGGCCATGCAGCACAGCCACAGTGTCACGCCCCTGCCCAGCTCCCCAGGGTGTGTCCCAGACTGCCACCACGCTGGGTCTCTCCAGGGCTGCCAGTGTCCACCAGCCCCACACTGTGCCCAGCTCTGCTTTGGGGACACCAGCCCCACCACTGTCCCCACGCAGTGAAGCCACCACTGCCTCCATAGGTGCCTTTTCCCACTCCCCAGCACCCACTGCCCACACAGGTTGGGTCACCCCTCTGAGGCCACAGATGGGTGCAGGGCTGGCCCTGGGAGCCTGCGGCAGTGGGGGTGACCCCCCTAAGGAAGGGTGCACCCCATGTCTTGGGGTCAGGGCAGAGAGCCCTCCCAAGCCCCCCGAGCTGCTGGTGGTTGCAGGCAGGAGGCTGCTCCTTGCGCTGATTTTAGGGTGTTATGGTGTGCTTTGGGTTTGGTCTCAGATATGTGAATGTCCTGGAAGGAGTTAAGGTTTAAGGAAGAAGCCGACAGTGGGGTGAAGGGCAGGTTTTGTGGAGGGACCAAGGTGATGCTCATCCACCTTGGTTGTTCATCAGAGAGTGTTGGGAAAGTGTCAGAGAGTCGAGTTGGGAAGTGTCAAGCAGAAATGGAGACCTGGAGCAGCCATGCTGCCTGTCCCTGGCATGGTGCTGCTCCTACAGGGAGAGGGGGGTGACAAGACATGCACCCAGAGCTGGCCATGGCAGTGACAGAGCCAGGAGGGAGCTGGGGACTGGGCCAGGGGTTGTAAAGCTCGGCTGGGCTGTCCTGTAGTGTGGTAGTGACAGCCCAGCCCCTCCATAGGATGCTGCGGTTTGGTAATGGACTTTTAAAGAACAAAATAAAGGTGTCAGATTTGCAGAGCCAGTGCTGTGTCTCTGCCCTGTGGGGCCTGTGCACAGGGAGTCCTGAGCCTGTGGGGTGGACTGCGAACTCCTGGGTATTCCCAAAGAGGAAAGATCCCTGCTGGGAATGACAGCTGAGCCCCTGAGCTGCTCCCTGAGCAGCCCCTGTCAGGATGGGCACCAGCAGGCAGGGCCCTGCTCCCCACACACTCCTTTTGCTCTTTCCTGGTCCCATTTCTACTCCTGAAATAAATCCTGGCCCCAGCACACAGGATGGAGGGTGGGAAAATGCAGATGGCAAAGCCGGATGGGATGGGACCAGTGGCATGCCAGAGCACTGGGATTCCAAGGATGGGCAAGAGACCCCTGCCCTCTGCAGACCCCTGACCCTTGCAAGGCGAGGAAGGAAATCCAGGGGCAATTCAGCACAGAGACTCCAAGACAGACAAGGACCCTCTAAGATTTTCCCCCCATGCAGGACGGGAGGCCCAAATGGAGGGACCCAGCAACCCAGAACCTTTGTGGAGTCTCAGGGCCACTCTCCATCCCTCCATGGAGTGGGTGCATCCTCCAGCATGGCAGAGTGGGGAGCAGGGAGCCCCTTCCCCAGGCCCACTGCAGACATCTGCTGGGGGGCTGCCTGCGTGGGGAGGGGGCACTTCCAGCCCAGAGCCTTATTATGCTTCCTTCATGGGAAGAAACTTTTTCCTTTGCTGTCTGCTAAGCTGCTAGCAATCATCAGGCAGGCAGGTGGTAAAGATTCATATCCATCAAACAATGCCATTTAGTTTGTAACCTGTGACTAAATCTGGTGTTAGCTTTAATTTCAGAGTCTGCTTTAGGGCTCGCTTGTTAATCTCTATGCAAAGCAGATGAAATGAATATGCAGCATTTTGGATGTAATTGTACGGCTTCAATTCAGCACTATAATTTTCCAAACAGGATCTTGCAATCAAGCTTCTATTCATTAGTGTATAAACAATTTAGTTTCTCAGCTCTCCAGTATGCCAATCATCTCAATGGAGTGAGCATCTCCGACAGAAAGAGGAGGAAAGTTTCCTTTGTGTAACAGAGGTAAAAGTTGCTCCATACTTCAGACAATTCCCGCCTGGCAGATCCAGACCATTCCAACAGAAGTGGATGGTTCCTTGTGCCCTCACAACACTGACCAGCTGCAAACACCCCTCAGGGGCATGATGCTTCAGTGATCTCCCAGCTCATGTAGCCCCAGACCCTTCAGGAATTCTGCATGTGAGACTTCAGCAGAAGAGCCCAGGTCCCACAGGACCAGGCTACCTGGAAAGGTGTAAACACGCAGCACCTCAGTACACCCCAGCGATGCTAAGGGCTCCCCGAGTGCCCACAACTCTGGGCAAGGGGTGGCCACCCCAGCACAAGCCCCCTCCACATCCCCATCCCCCTGACACCACACACCCCACACCAGCTCAGCCTTCCTGGCCAGCGCCACAGGACAGAGCCCTGGGGCCATCCCACACCTGGGGCCAGCGGCAGCTCCCCTATGGAGGAGGACAAGGCCGGGGTGACACAGGAGTGGGTGGGGGGCAGGTGTTGACCTCAGCACCCTCACGGCTGGTGCTTTCCACAGCGGGGACCCGAGGGTGCGACGAACACGAGAGCGCCTCCGGCACCCGCCCGCATCCCCATCCCCATCCCCGCGCACCCATCGCCCTCCTGGGAGGTGAGGAGGGACCAGCCCAGAGCCGCGACAAAGGGAAGCGCCGTCGGCGGAGCCGCTCAGCGCGGTCTCCGTTTCCAAATGAATATCGACAGCGCTAATTACAGGCCGCCATGCAGACAGCTTATTAGCTTGTCACAAAAAGACGGTATTGAACTCGGAGCCCGCGGTATTCACGGAGCGCAGCAAGACGCTCCCCAGACAGCACAGCGAACCAGGCAGGCGAACAACCTCCAGCAAAACTAATTACTTCCTGATTGTCTACGGCCACCCACTGGGTATAATAGTATAGACTAAATTTGGCATATACATAACTAAGCACTCGGCACCAATTTGGTGTACAATAATCATCCTCTGTGTTGCATAATTAAAATCTGATCACTTGGAATAATTATTTCATATTCCCAGTATCGGGTGAAGATTGCATAATGTGGCAGAAGTGTGAGCCTGGCAGTGGAACGATCCACTTGCACAGGCGTGAGCCCCTCGGGAAGGACATCCCGGCTCCAGGCACGGTGAGAGACCCGCTCGGCACCGGCTGCCTCCGCCACGGCCACGACCCTGCGGGCAAGGGGCTGTGCGGCTGTAGATCAGCACGGGCTGCGGAGCGGCTGCAATCACCTCATCCCCGCTTTCCACAGCAGGAGCCGGTGCCGTGCAGGCCCCGGTGGGGCAGGACTGTACCCGCCAGGACAGGCTGTCCTGGTGTCCCCACGCAAGCACTCTCCGCATTGACCTTTCCAGCCTGGCTGCTGCCCCGCTGCCCGCCCGGCCGGGATGCTCATCGCCCGACTCCATTGTGCTCGTGCATCTGCTAAAGGCATTTGGAAAGACACGGCAATAAAAAATAAAAATCAAGTGGAACGTGTGTGTCTAATCCATTAACTTCCTCCGGCGGCTCCCCGGGGACCCGGCGAGGAGCAGAAAGAATACGTGGATATTGCACGCGCCCTGGCACCTTGTCCCCGGGCCAGCCCCGCCGCTGGCCGCTGCCACGGGCTCATAAATCACTGCGGGCGACAGCGTTTCACAGCTCGCTTCCCAGCCAGGATATGGCCATTCCTGCTGATTACACGGCCGGCGCGCGGGGGAAGCTGCATCTCCCACTTCCAGGAAGGGAGGATCCGCAAGGAAAAGGCATTGATAAAAAGAAGAACGAAATCAGCTTTGTTCACGTTGCGAATCTCCCATTGTTCCTGCTGCGGCCGTCAGCCCTCGCTGGAGAAAGTATTTCCTCAGCGATAAATCTCCTGGGCTCCTTGCAGCCCTCGCCTTGGCACCAGAGTCTCCTCAGCTTGTTTTGAAAGAAAAAGCACTTTTGGCTACAGGCCCCCTGTGGGGTGCACTGGGCAATTCACGGTGCGAGTTTGGGGGGTGAGGGACAATCCTGGGGCAGGGGACAGTGGCCTGGTGCCCATCCCAGGGTTGTCTGGCCCGTGTCCCCAGTCAGGGCCACACCAAGGGACATGCACTGCCACTCCCAAAAGCTCCACTCCCATCCCGCAGCGCCCGGCACGAGCCGGGGAAAGTGAGTCTGACCGGGGCCACGCTAATCCCAGCGCTGAAACGTGGAGCTGGCGGTGGCCAAGCACTTGGAATACGGGAGTCAGGCTGACAGTTGTACAAGAAAAATAGATCAAGTTTCCAAGAAAATAGAGCCGAGTTGATCTGATTTTCATCAGCATCTTCAGCCGCCTTTCGGGAAGCCCCAGCCTGCTCCTCATTCCTGCTCTCCACTTTACAAACCACTTAATTCCTTGTTGCTTTGGAAACCCTCACAAAGACCCTCTGCATCCCCCAAAATAACGAGCAACAGATGCTGCTTTGACCTCAGCAACTTCCTGGAAACATACATTTGTCAAAATAAAAATAAAAAGATTAATGTGAGGAAGGCTTTTAAATTATAAGGAAACAGCAGACAGAGCCTGGCCACGCACACCGAGCCCTTGGATGGTGGAGAGACCCAGGAATGGGCAGGGAGAGGCTGTGGGACCAGGGGTCCCTGTGCCCCAGGGGGTTGGGGACACAGAAGGGCTGGGTCTGGCAATGCTGCCTACAGCCAGGGGACACCAGGAGCAGGCTCAGCTCTCCTCCTTCCCTCATTTCTTGGTTTATAGGAGCAACTTGTCTCTTTTACAGAGCCTTCAACCCTCTTTGCCCATTCCACAGGGGAGGAGATGGGCACACAACAGGTCGCCAGGAACTTCTGGGTTATGAGCACTTGGATACCAGTGGGTTTCACTCTCCCACTCTGGCTGCAACCACCTGGCACATCCCAGGTACAGAGCACAGACACAAGCACTTCCCAACAGCAACTGAGATACCCAACAAGGGCTCCTGCCAGGACTTGTGACAGCCACACTGGTGGGTGACACAGCCTGAGCCACAGCACAGCCTACCCCACCAGAACCCTGCACCCACAGCACTCACCAGGGCTGCAGGCAGGGAGGCTCCACATGCTCCACATGCTCCACACAGGGGAAGGCCCTTTTCCTTCCCAGCTTTATGGAATCAACCAAAAATGAGCTGCTGGGGAGGCCCTCCTCCTTGGCTTGCTGGGAGATGGGCAGGGGGTTTGCCCACTTGGGATGGGTCATGGGAACATTGGGGATTCCCACGCCCATCCTCACCCAGCTGCTGCTTTCTGCTGCTGCATGACAAGAGCTGACCAGGGGACCTGAGGGACATCCCTCCTGTTTTCTCCCAAGGGACCCCATCACCAGGCTGGGGGTGCACCCGTGTTGGTGAGAGGCTGCAGTGCTCAGGTCGTGCTGCCATGGGGCAGCTGGTGCCATAAGGGGATCACTGTCCCCTGCTTGTGCTGGGGATGTGACAGTGGCACAAGGTTCAGCACAATCTGGCTGCTCCTGTGCCAGCACTACGGGGTATGTGGGGTGCTGCTGCAGGAAATGCAAATCCTGACCTGGGCTGGGCCAGTCCCAGCTGCCTCAGGGAGCTGCAGGGACACTGTCCCTCTGCTCTGGCTGCTGCTCTCCTGGGTGCTCAGGGGCATGGCAGCACCAGGGGCACGCTGCCAGTGTGGTTGATTCCATAAAGCTGGGAAGGAAAAGGGCCTTCCCTTGTGACCCTGGCATCACCTGCCAGCCTGGCACTGCCTGTGGCACAGCTGTAGTTCCCAAGGGACTGGACAAATGCCACAGCTCCTCGTGCAGACACAGCAGGTCCCATCTTCACACTCTGTCCATGGAGCCACCAAGCCTGCACCACAGTCAGCCCAGGTGTCAGTGCTCTGCTCGGGCCCGTGGGGCTCCACAGGGGTGCTGAGCCAGGGCTCCTGCCCACAGCATCACACCTTCCTTGTGTCACCTCTGGGAGCCGCTGGGGACACTCGATGGCCCGCCCAAGCTCACAGCCCCAGCAATAAGTGCTGTGTGTAGAGGGGCTGCCTTGGAGCAGCCCTGCCCCGGCCCCACACCACCGGGATTCCAGAGCCACCAGTTTCCTCTGCCCTTTCCACTCAACCAACCCGTGGAAAGTTTTATAAACTTGAGGAAACGCAAGTCAAAGCAGAACGAGCCCAAAGCTGAGCCAAAGTGTGACCTCAGCAACCTTCCCTTTGTCCAGCCCGGGACCTCACTGTCATCTGTCAGCATTTGCTGAATCTCCTCCTTTGGGGACACTCCAGGCTCTTCCGTAGGAGTGGGGCCTCCCCACAGCCCTGCTCCTCTAATGACTCTGTTATCTTTTGTTATCTCTGTCACTTCCACCTCTGCTTCCCTCCACCAGCAGAGTGGTGATACCCCCCCCAGCCTGGCAGTCCCAAAGGAGCAGCATCCCAGCCCATACTTCCTAAACCCCTCATGGATGGATTCATCCTGGTGGTCTGGACTGGGGTATGGGCTGTCCCCACACTTGGTGGGGCAGTGGCTGGGATGAAGGTTTGATAGAGCAGTTCAAGCAGCACTACAGGTCACAGCTGAGCAGCATTCCATGGATGCTACTCCCATCCCATCCCACACCATCCCATTCCTGCTCCAGGAGTGATGGAAGGGAGGTAGAACCTGGCAGAACAGAGCCCAGGGGAAAATGGAGCACAGTTTGCTGTCTGAAGCATGAACCTGCCTGGCCGATGAGAGGGCACTGACAGGCAAGGAGGGTTTGGTGCAAAGGAAGGAAATGGAAGAATTAAATCCACAGAACTTCCCTGCTTTTGTTCTCTCTCCCGCCCCCGCTCTTCTCCTTGGCCGCTCGCTCTTCTTGCTGGATGTGTATGGCTTGATACTACCCAAGCAAGCTGGAAACAGGGTATATCAGCTGAAAGCAATTTACTTTGAAATCCAGCTGCCAGATTTTCCTTCATTTGTTTACTTTTAAATGCTTTTTTAAAAGCCAAAGTACACAAGGCAGCCAAATTGCTGACATGTGTGCCGGGCCGGTACCCCGCAAATGCTGCATTCTTTCATGTCCTCCTGGGCTCAAATCCACTCATGTTTATTTAAAATATGTAGAACACTTCAGCACTATTAAGGACCATGTTTTATAGTAAATGGAAAAAGATTTCCTCGCAGGCCAAGGGGAGAGGAAAAGAATCACTTCAATTCAGTTTTGTTCCGACAGCACTTTGCCTGCCCACCAGGGCCCAGCCACCCACATCCCACCGATGGGCTCGGCCCGGCGCCAGGACCAGGGAGCTTGGGCTGCTCCAGGTGCTCTGGAAACACTGGAGACAGGTGGACACAGAGCTCCAGCAGTGCTTGTGGGGCTCAGCCTCTCTTCCCCCACATCCATGGGGCAGGTGGCCTGTGGTGGCAGAAAGAAACACCAAGATGGGTCTTGAAGTCCCCAAGGTTCTCCACAGCTTCAGAGTCTTGGTTTAACACAGGATTTCACCTGTGAACATGGATGGGAAAGCTCCAGGTGAGATACCAACCTGTGTGACCTCAGCTACAACCCCAGGGTGAAAAAGGAGAGGAAATAGCAGTGACCAGGCAGGAGCAGCCTGGCAGGGACACCAAGAGGGAGCAGACTTGTTCCCAGCAGAGAATGAGACACCACAGGCTTACTCCAGATGACAAGGAATGACACATCCTCTCAAAAGTAGGATACAGATGAAAATGGATAACAAATATGTATTTTAAGGTCAACAACAGCTAAAAGGGAAGTAGATATTCAAATTCAGAGTTAAGCTAATGTGGGTATTTTGTGAGGGAATGAGGTTGGAAGGGGCATTTCCAGCTAAAGCTGCCTTTCCTTAAATCACCTGTCTGTGGCTGACACAAGCTGAACTCTGTGGGGTAATGTAAGGATGCGCTTCAGAAAGGGAAAATGTCAATAAACAGCAGATAAATCCTGCAGGCCTTTGTTGCTGCTCAAGCTGAAACAAACACAGAAAGGCAACACGGAGAAAGGAGCAAAAAAGTGACGTCTTTTTAATCAAATTTTCTGCTACCAAAACCAAAGATGGACAATGGCTCTGTGAACACGTCAATGTGCCTCTGACAGACCCTCCTGAAAGAAAACACTGCTGATGAAGCCAGAATTGTTCTGGTTTGTGTCCTAGCAAAAATCACAAGAAAGCAGAAACCTCCAGTTATTAATTTCTGATGATTTAGAGAGCACAGCACCTTCATAGTTTTATTGTAATTAGCCAGACTAGTAAATCTTCAAAAGGATTCCGCCAGTGGAGTCCCAGACTCAGATTATGTCATACCTGAGCACAAACCTCCCACAACTGGTTTCACTCATGGTTAGAAGAAACAAAGGCTCTGAGCAAGCAGTGATGGAGAGCAGAGAGGGGTGTGCAAGGGCTGAGTGCTACACATGTTCTGAGGACTGTCTCTCCTGTACCCTCCTCCCTTGCTCCTTGGCTCCCTGCACACAGCAGAGGACGGCTCTGAGCAGGAGCCAGGGTGCTGCCATTGTGATCTCTGAAAGGCAGGAGAAGCTCAGAATTGGGAAATATCCCTCCAATAGTGCTGAGAGAGACATTTCTCATCTTCCACCCTGCAGGGAGGTCTCCAGCTGCCTCTCTGATCACAGAGCTGGGTGCCCACAGAGGGCAGAGGCTCCAGGGCAGGTGACAGCCACTTATCCTGCCCATCCACACCCTGTGACCCTGTGGCTTCTGCTGCTCTGGGGAAGGAGAACAGCACTGGTCCTGGGCTGTGCCTGCCCTGCCCAGGCAGAGCTTCCCCCAAGACTCCTCCAAGGCACTTTCAACAAGGACAAAGATGGTAAACAAGCAGAGAGCTGTGCTGGGTGGAACCACCCCATCGCAGAGGAGCCAAGGCAGAGAGGGAAGTGACAGTGCCCCAAGGCCACACAATGAGATAGTGACAGGCAGGAAAGGGAAGCTGGGCTGCCTGTCCCCCTGTGCAGGGCTGTACCCTCCAGTCCCTGCTGCTCCTGTACTGCTCTGCTCTGTCCCCTCTGCAACACCGGTCTGAGAGACAAAAAACAAACACATGAGAGCCTGTAAAAATAAAGAGCCCAGCAACTGGTAGTAAAGACTCCAGCAGCTGTAGGGAGCCAAACGCTTCTTGGAGGGGGTTGGATGGAAGTCGAGTTTCCCTCCCTGCTTGTATTGTATTTCTTTCCTCTGCCAAAATGTGCTTCTTGAGCCTTGGGCAGAGCTCTCGGCGGCTGACCCTCACCTTCCTCTGTTTAAGCTGGAGCGCAGGCTGGCCACGAGCGCCGGAGGCCGCGCCAGGGGCCGGGCAGAGCCTCCCTCCCGCTGCGCGCACACGGCCGGGTCAGCCCCGCTGTCAGCGGCTTCCTGAGAGCCACAGCCCAGGCGGCCACACCTGAGCGCCCCGGGCCCCGGGAACAGCACACGGAGCCGAGCGGGAGAGACTGGAGAGAGCCCGGGCTGGGCACGGGAGGGGCAGAAGGGACAGAGGGGTGCATTGATCCCACATTTAGGGGCTCCATCCAGCCCTTTTCTCCCAAAGCCGGGTCAGGTTCCTGTCTCGGCACAGCTGCACACGGGAGGCAGCGAGAACAAAGCAGAGGTCAGACAGTGCTCTAACCAAAGGGGTAATTCTGGCTCCATTAAAATCCTCGCTCCTGTTTGCATGGAAGCAGAAGGCTGTGCTACTACTTATAAAGAGCTGAACCACCCTCAGGCTGACTCACAGCCCTTAAAAGAGCTGCCATGCTGATTTTACAAATATTAGAGCAATGCCTCAGATTCAGGGGTTTTGTGGTTTAACCTATCAACTTGGGAGCAGATCCATAGCTCTTTTATAGAGCTCCCCTTCCCTGTACTTTATTTTCTTTCTTGGTGCCAGAATTGGAGCCAAAGCCGAGCTTAACAAAGCAACAGGCATGACCATTCTTCTCAGCCCTCATTTACCCTGGTGAGAAGGGAGAAATTAATTTAAACCCTATCAAAAGTGCAAAAGCTGTTTGCCATTTTGTGCTGCAGAACACAGTGTGAACCAAACAATCCCTTTAACCACCTGCACTTGCCAAGCCCAGCCAAGAGCACAGGCACTTGCATACTGGAATCCTTTTGTTCAGGCACCAGCAACAGACAACTGTGATCTAAGATATTTCTCAGGCAGCAGCAATGAGGAGATGCTTGGGATGCAGGCAAGGTAAAAGACCTTTTACTCCATTAAATGCTCTCTTCTTTGATCCCCTATTCCTGGATATATGAGGTACAGCAAAACTCTTCATGTCCCAGCAGCTGCTGCTTGTGTCCCAGCCCTGGGACAGCCTGGAGCAGCTCTCCACAGCCAGGCCCAGCCTGGGGCACAGGCGAATGGGGTTTTCCCCCTCACTGCCTGCCCTTGCCAAGCACAGAGGAACCTGCACTGTGCCTGTGTGGGGCTTGCCAAGACTCCAGCAGCACGTGGGAGTGAAGAAATTTGTTGAAGCAGAAACCAAGCCCAGGAATAACTCCTACACCAGCAAGTGAGCTGTTGCTGACCTGCCTTGGGGGTCTGGGAGCCACCCCTCCTCCAGCATCTGCTTCTGCTTGCAGTGCTGATTTACTGCTTTAAAGCCAAATTCACACCACGGACTATTTGCTTCTAGTTTGCTGTGCTGTGTTTTCTCAGACCTCCTCCCTCTGCCAAAGTACTATTTGCACCACACTCAGCCACGCAGAGTGGTGCCTTAGATTCAGATCAAGTCCCCAGGCAGAAGGGCTCACATGAAAAACCAGAAAATTATTAACAGAGTTATTACAATTAGTAAGACCATTTGGTGAGGCCATGTCTGCTCCTAACAGAGAGAAATAATGTGCTTTCATACAAAGGTAAATATTGCAATTAACCTGCTCCCCCATCCTTGCCTGTCCCACTCATTTTACACCAGCCCCAGAGGTGCAGAACCACCCTCCTCTCTGCAGCACCAGGATCATCTCCTTTCTGGATTCAGAGAAGGAATTACAATGTACACTGTGACTTCCCAGCCACCTCCATCTACTTTGACTCTACCTTAACTTCCTTAAACCACATCAAACGTGACTGAGGCAATTGTTTTCAAACCATTTTTCTTCCTCTTCTCCCTTCATACTCAAGAGTTTTTATATGTAGGAATGTGAATTTTATAGCAAAGACAAAGGATCTAATCAAGTTTCTGTATTTAAGTAGCCTTTGGATTTTCACCATGGCAAAATCTTCACAGAGATGCCCACAATCATCTTAACGCAGCCACAAGAGGGAGTCTGAAATCTGTTACTGCCCAAATGGATTCTGGCTTCCAAACTCTTCCAGTAAATGAGCACACAGAGAGCTTCAAAAGGATTGTACAGTCCTGAATTGAGTAGAACCATTTGAAACCAGGGCATCTCTAGCTGCCAGATGTTTTGGAGAGAGACATTCTCCTCAGAAATATGCTGTTGTGCTAGTGCCACACAAGTCTGCTGCTCCAGAAATGCAGTCCCACCTTACTGAGATTTGAAATCATGCTCAGATTTTACTCTTCCCACCCACAGTCTGAAAGAATGGAGCAGATTCTGCCGGATCTGACCCACAGTGGAACAAGCTACAACACTGGCTTAACGTTTTGTTAATTTAACATGTGATTAGAAACTCTGGCAAAGCTGAGAGTCCACAGCACAACAAATAACACTTCTCACAGGGCCAGGGAAATATATCTGTGTTGAATCTGTGTCTGCTCTACATCTGCCAAAAAATTGTCAAGACACATTCCTCAAATATACTTTTATGGTCTTTACTGAATCTCGACATCCACTTGTTCTAGTTTCCATTACAGCTCCAAAGGGGCATCTAGGTTTGAGAAAAGCCACAGGATTCTGAGCAGAAATAGCTGCATTCAGGCACTGTCCAAAGCACCATGACAAGGCCCTGGCAACACTTTTCCAGAGATTTAGCCAAGAGAAAAAGACAAGAAACTATTATCAAGAGAGGTTAATGAAGGAAATGCTCAGAGTACAGCTGAATTCTACTTGACTTTATCATTTTATCGTCCTCCTCTGCTGATCTCTTCTGTACTTTCACCTGCCCACTCCTGCTTGAAACTGAAGAGGGAATCTAGGCCAGCAGACAGTTAATTCTGACATTTAAACCATAATCAGTGTATCATTACTGGATCCCACAGCTCTGACCCAAGAGGCTGTAGATTCCTCTGTCAAGAAACAGACAAACGATCTTAAACCTTTGAGGCTTCAACACAAATTCTTTTTTTTTTTTCTTTTGCTTAGAGTCCTAGCCAACTTAAGGGTGGGGCTCCTATCAGGCTGTTGAAAAAACGTGCCCCCCTACTTATAAATGTCTTTCTTTTCAGAAGCAATCTAATGGGACAAAATACTCTTTAATTGTGATTAGGGGCTGACTACTGGAATGCCCATGCCTGTTTATTCCAAAGCAGATGTTCAGCAGTGCAGTGGTTCATATAATATGCTGACAATAGTAAGTTATTAACAGAACGTGGTGAGACCTAGAAATTCCTGATCAAGTGTTGGAGTGGGCCAGCAAAGATCTGATGTGATACGTGTCAACATCCCAGACAATTTATCCTCTGCTGGACCAAGCCTCATTTCACTCACTCAGCTGAATGTAATTAAACCCCAAGCTTGTCCTAATTTCAGCCTCTGCAGAGAAGGGTTATCTTTCTTCAGCAGGACGTGGCTGCTCTGAGATGGTGGCAGTGATCAGCAAGGAGAAACTGCAAAGGTGCAGCACCAGATTTAGGCAAGGAGCTGCTAAGACAGCCTGGTATGTACATTAAAATGCAAACATAGCACCTGCTTTGAGTTTCACTCAATGCACCCCAGCAGAAAGTAGCAAGAGCCCAGAAGCCACACAGTGCACAAGCTATTTTTAGATAAATGTTATACAATTTTCCCTCTAGCTTCATGGATCAGAAACATATGCTGCAGCTATACAACCATTACAGTTTAATCCCATCTCAAACGAGGAGATGGTAAATCTTCAGATCCTACTACCAGCAGGCTACTCAAGGAGCAGAGCACAGTTCCACTCTTTGCCATGGTTCAGGGGAGACAGTCTCATCCAGAGCAAGTTAAACTGCTTTGGAAAAACAAGTTCATTGGACTTTTTTCCGACCTTTTTAAAAAGGTTTTTGCTAACGGGTGGAGGTGAATGAAAGACTAGATCGAACTCCTATGAAAAATGTGACTTTCAGATATTATAGAAAAGACAAATTTGAAAAAGCTCACTAACTCCTCTATCAAAAAGAACATCACAGTGAAAAATTTGTAACAATTTGCCCCAAACCCTTTAAGTCAGGGCCTTGAGGCAGAATACAAACTCCTTTCCTACGCTGCTTAATGGGACCCAAGATCCTTTTAGGAGAAAGCTTTTCCTGAAAGGTGTTGGAAATTTGATTTTTCTGATAAAGTAGCTTGTGTTCCCCCAGTAGAAGAGTCCAAAAAGTGGAAGTCCCTAACCAATGTTGTATGAGCAGCTGGCAAGCACAACTGGGATTTAGGGCAGAAACAGCATTGTCCCCATACCTAGCAAATGCCAGATTCCACTAACCCCTTGCTCCAAGACAGATTTTAGGTTAAACCTCTACAGGAGTCCCTTGGAAAGAATGCACAATTATCAGTTGCAAGACTAAGGGAAGACATTAATGACTTGTTTGTTCCCAGAGTTTCCTTGATGCATGAGGCAATGTTCTCAGTAAGTAAATCAAGTCTCACGCCAGTTTGTGATTGATGGGACAGCAGTCAAAGACTGGAACTACGTCTGCACACATCACAGACAATCCTGGTAATCATGATCCTGGTAGTCAGCTGATGTTACTGGTGCCCAGAGGGTCCCAAGGGCTGTGTGACTGCAGAGAGCTCTGAGCCAAACAGGGAAATGCATTGTTCTTGTTGCTACGAGTTTAAAGAAGTCTGCTCAGCCATGTAATGGTTTGGGGCTCTTTAATTATTAGTAACATCCAGCACACACCACACAATTTACATGTGCAAGTGACACATCTCTATACTTGAGTCACAGCACAGCCAGCCCATTTCACCAGGACCAGAAAAAGAGCCTGCTGCCAAAGGGAGAGGGCTTCAGCTCCCCTTCAATGGGTGGGTTTGGCTCTGGTCTAGGTCTAGAGTGATAGACATTCTCAGGCAGAGGACGGTCTGTCTTCACCTTCGTAACCTGGAAAGAAATGCAAAGAAGTGATACAACTTCTCACAGCATTTAGTAGCCAGGTTGAGTCAGAACTTCAAGGAAGAACTACCAAGAAGAACCAAACAATAGCAAGGACACATTGTTCAGCTGATGAGAGCTCCTCAATGCTTCCAAGAGAAGGGAAAGGAGGGGTGTTCCATCACAACTACAGAGTAGCTCCACACGAGCATGAGCTTCATTCCTAAAGGAAAAGCCTCTACACCAAGAAAACCAAAAAGCAAGAATTTCACTGTCTAAGAAAAGCACAAGTCTTCTGGAAAAGCAACCCTGGAAGATGCTGCCAGTCTTGACTTCCATCATCCCACAAACGTCCAGCGCCGCGTTCACCATCAACCCAAGAGATGCCGGAGACCTGATCTGGACAAAACCTGCATGAAGGAGAGAGAGCAGGATCTGCCCCAAACGGTAAGAAATTACCTTGGAGAGGTCTCCCAGGTCGGGCCTCACCCAGCCCAGCTTGTCCAGCACGCAGGAGTCGAAGGCCGCCTGCTGCTTGCGGCAGCGGCGCAGCTCGTGCTTGTTGGTGTAGTCGATGCAGGTCCAGTAGGCCGTGAAGGGCTCGGCGCAGTGCGTCCGGATGCTCCTGGGGACACCACAGGCACAAACCCCTCAGAAAACCCCACTCAGAGCTCCTCTGCCTCGCTCACGCCCACCTCAGCTCGGGGATAAAGTGGGCTTTGCAGCTTTAAGTTCTCAGGAACATCTAAACCTTCAGTCCAGTCAGCGTTTGATACAAATACCTGTGAAATTTCCATCGCTGCAGCTACAGTTTATAACAACGATAACTCAACTGATATGCGGAGGAGATTTTTACTGGGTAGATGTTCACACCTCCTCCACAGGACACCTTTGTTTTGCCAAATAGTTTAGTTACATTATATGGTGCTCTAATGCTTCCAAACAATTTTGTGTCATGCTTAGAACAGAGGTTTCAGCTGCTGCACTGGAGTTGGACATGTCTTGAGGTAATTATATTAGGTCCTTTACAAACAGTACTGGCACATGCCTTGGATCTACGTGTTTGGTCAAGAGAGGCAGGTGGTGCACCTGCTCAAGCTTTCCTAGTAGTTCATCTGTGAGACAGGGAGGACAAACAATGCAATGCTCAGGTTGGTTTCCTGGAGTTCATCACACAGCTGCAAGGTGCAGCAGCCTCACACCACTGCCCTGAGCTCCCACCAAAAACCCAGGCCACTTGCTCTGGAACACAGGCAAAAGAGCTTCAAGTGATGGGATAAATTCATGTATAAATAAGCAAGATAAAGCACATGGCCTCTATCCCCAGGAGTGAATGTTTAAGAAGCAAGTATAAAAGTTTTGAAGGTGGTGATGGCGGCGGCATTTTTAATTAGAATAACGGAATTACAGAATAGTTTGGGTTGGCAGGAACCTTAAAGTTCATCTCATTCCATGAGCATGGCCATGGGCAGGGGACACCTTCCGCTATCCCAGGTTGCTCCAAGCCCCGTGCAGCCTGGCCTTGGACACTTCCAGGGATGGAGCAGCCACTGCTTCTCTGGGCAGCCTGTACAGGGCCTCACCACCCTCACAGGGCAAGATTCCTTCCTAACACCTAATCTAAACCTGCTCTCTGTCATTGTGAAGCCATCCAGCCTTGTTCTGTCACATCATACTCTTGTCACAAATCCCTCTCCAGCTCTGTTGTAGCCCCTGCTGGTACTGAGAGCTGCACTAAGCTCACCCCGGAGCCTTCTCTTTCCAGGCTGAAGAGCCGCAGCTCTCCCAGCCTGGCTTTGCAGCATCGGTGCTCCGCTGGAACGAGTGACCGCCAGCGCTCGAATGACACTGCCGGGCACGGGCCCTGTCACCTCCAGGCCCGTGGGGCTGCGGCGGCATCTCCCGGCCGGCGGCCGCTCACCTGAAGAAGTCGAGGGCGCACTGGTTGACCTGCCGGCCCTCCCTCAGGCACTTGCGCGGGTCCTTCTCCTCCCAGCGGCACAGCATGAACTCCTTGTTGGGCCGGTCGCACTGCGAGCCGTAGTGGTGCGCCGCGGCCTTCAGCACGGACGAGCTCACCGCCACCTGCGGCGGGACACAGCGGCCATGAGGGCAGGCGGGGAAGGCAGGGCAGGGTGGGAAAGGCACCGTCAGCCCTCACACACTCACCTCCGGCACATCGAGCTCCTCAAGCGGGGGCACCCGCAGCACCCCGGGCATGGCGGCTCTCCTTGAGCGCCCTCAGCGCCCGCCCCGCCCCGCGCACGCGCCGCCGTGAGGGACGGGGCCACGGCGGGCAGGGGGCGGGGCCAGGGCGGCGCCGTTG
>JANPWX010000145.1:644865-672312 GCA_024734555.1 Trochalopteron elliotii | reverse complement strand
GTTCCGTCCATCCATCATGTTTATTAACTCTGCACTCAAACGTGTTTTGCAGGAGAAATACACTTTTGCAGATGGTCTCGAATACGACGAGGAGAAATGGCGTTACTGCGATGGCTACGACAGAAGATTTTACACAGAAATCTGTTCTGGTTTTAAACCACCAGGTACTAAATTGCCTTTGCGATCCTGAGAGTCTGGAAGGAATTAAACTAACAACTTTGCTTAAGAAAGATTAATTCAGCTACATGAGTAACATGGAGCAGAAATGCTCTGGCTAATTTCATACAACCCTGCGATGCTGCCAGAAGAATGTGGACACCACCTTCCAGCAGCACAGCCAGGGATGCAGCTCTGCATCCACAGAGGGTCTCTTGGAGCCATGACCCCCAGGACAGGGCTTTATTATCTTCAACTTTTGACATCCTAATTGACCCTTTTATACCTTTCACCCTCACTGCATCAGCAGGGTGATTTTGGTACAGAGAAGTTGAGCAAAAGCAATTAGTTTGCATCCAGGACACCAAATGAAGTTTCAAGCATCTGCCCCACGTAGTTTTTTAGTAGATACCAAAGCAGACATTTGTGTTCAGTCTATGTTTTTGCTAAAGACTTTTAAAATGTTATTATTTTTTGTAGTCAAAAGGTGGGTTTATAAGGAAAAAAGCGAGTACAATCTGTAACACGATACACACAATACATAGAATATTTTAGTGATGACATGGAGTTCTGTGAAGCCAGCGAGTCTCTCCTGGCCCCATTTTGGATTTTAGGGTTGGCCTTTTAATGTTAACTTGGTGGGCTGAATCACAGGACTGTGAATGAGGAAATCAAAGTGATTGCTTTTTATCACACAATCTTCATGTGTGCATTTTTCCATTTTCATTTTCTCCATCTGCAAAATTGATGAAATGTTTTACAAAATTTATTGTGAGGTAACCATGTTATTTTCATAGCAAATACCACTGAGATGTAGGTTAGTTGATTGAAGGCATAAATTTAAAAAAAAAAAAATCAAACCTGGTTTTTCCCCCTCAGGCATTCCTCAGCTTACAAATCTGGATCCTCCCAAAATAATCCCAGAAGGTTGTTATGACTGTGGTGATGGATTCTATAACCCCAAAACCAGAGTAGTTGTTGACTACAAACGCAAGTTTCTGAGAAATGCAGGTATGATTTAACTTCTTCTGCAAGGTAAACTAAGAAGAGTTTATTTCTAATATCTTCTAGGTTGCCTGATTAAAGCCAAAATATAAACAACTCCATGACTTGTTTCTATTATCACTGAGCTAGAATATCTTTAACTTATTTATTTTATCAGTGATTTATGTATCCCCAGAGCTGCACAAATCATATTTTGCAGAATTACAATGAAGTATTCCCAAGCACATATGAATAAATATATTTTATTACAGCTTGGTATGTTAATCTCAGAAAAATCTTCTGTCTCTCCTGTTATGATCTCAAGCAAGGGAGTGGTTGTGAGGGGCACATCACTGATCCTGAAAGCTGAAAAGCTCCATGTTGTGAACCAGGAGAGTGCTTGAGCATGTGCTCATCTCTACATGTTGGAATAGTCCAGTTTATTAAAATGAGTCTGGGTCTTACCTTCCTGAACAGGAAACCTTCACCTTGGAGAGCTGTGTTTGGAGTAGAGTCTGGCAAATACATGGATAAGTCCCCAAATTTATAAGCCTTGGGGAAAGTTAGTTCTTACCAAGCCAGAAGAGAAACTTTTCAAATTAAAAGCCACAGAAGATCCTCAAACAGTTGACACTGGGGTAACTTAAAAAATGTAATTTGACCTGAAAAAAACCCCACTTTGTGTTCTGGCTGTTTAGTCTTTGTGTTTATCACCTTTTCAGTGCAGAGGGTTTTAAAATGAAACTGATTTCTGAAAGCAACCACCCACCCTGCTTTTTTTTTTTTCCCTCTAATGTCCAAATTGCAAAACCTCTTTTTTTTTTTTTTTTTTTTTTTTTCCCTGGGAAACAGAACATTTAATTTTCAGTGTGCTACAGTTTAACAGTTTTGTTGCTTGGAAACTCTATTTTTCAGCAAATTTACTATTTGTTGTAAAAAAATTCTGCTCTGCTCTACTTTCAAGAGCTTTTGTGAGTGTGCACTGTGATATTGGAGGAGGGAAGTGGGGGGGGTTAAATGAATTGGAGATACCATCTGCTATAAAATATACCCTGTGATACATGGCCTGTTTTATAAACGTTGAATAAAAACTGATCTAGATTATTACAAATGGCATTGATCCAAAATACTGGAATGCAGTGGGCCTACTGATGAGGAAGATAAGCAACATGCTTTCCAAAAACACAGGAACCTACACAGATTAGTACAGGAGGGAACGCCTTGGAATTCAATTTATTGTTTTTTAATCTGTTCTTTGAACTCATTGTCCTTTATGACATTTATCTCGAACCCCTACAAATTATATCAATCAATATTGGCCCAGCAGCCCGGCACAGCGTGTGGCCTGACAGAGTCGTGGAGATGGGCTTTGTGTGGCCCTTCCAGCCAGGGCCTGGACACAAAGTTAAACTTGTTGATGTGAGTGTGAAGAAGGAATGTGTCATGTAGGCCAGACCCTTCCTCTCAAGAACATGAACACAATTGAAAAACCCGGCACTTGTTCAACATCAGAGGAACTCTTGCTGCCCCAGGAGAGATGATTCAGGGCACAAGGCCACTGAAGTAAAGAGAAAAAAAAAATTTAAAAAAAAAACCCAGCTGTAAGCAGAAGAAACTGAGGAAGAGGCTGAGATGACAGGGAACAGATCCAGAATTACTCCATTATAGGTTGGGCAGGAAAGAGCAGGAAAACCTCCAGGCTTCCAGCCAAGTCTTGAAAGCATCAAAAGCAGATGGTAGGAAGCATTCAGGAAGTTCTTACAACAGCTTGACAGGTTTACCAAAATGACACTGTCTTCCTCAGCCCTGGCAGCAGGCTGCAGAATACTCCAGCCCTCACCTTTCACCCCGGCCCTATTATGAAGCAATTCCTGATTGTTTCTGGGCTCTTTGTGGAGGAGAGAGGAATCTCTGAGCCTTGGCACGGCCTTGCCTCCGGCCTGGCAGCACCCAGGTACAGCTCCAGAGCAGAGGGGAGCAGCCGCCATTTGAAACTCCTAAATTTGCTTCCAGTACTTCTCTGTGGAGATGAGAGGATGTTGAGCACCACAGAGGCTCCTGAGGAGTCTGGCAAGCCCTGCACTTTGCTAGCTCGGAGGTCTGATACTCATTTACTCAGGGAGCTCTCACTGCTAGAGCAGCGCAAAGGCCCGTCGTGCAAACTTAATCAGGCCCAGGGAACGCAATGACAGCAACAGCTTTGTTATACGTTTTTATCTAGCAAAGTTTTCCAAATTCTCATTACAGCCTTGCTGTTATTGCTCCGTCCCTAAACCTCTGTTTCCTTGGGGATGCTCAAATTTCTCTTGGTTCTCCATGTGTTCTTCAAGCTTTTCTTTTTTTCCCAGTATTGCGAAGTATGCAGAATTGAGCACATAAATAAGAATGGGAAGGCTCATTTGTAAGAAGATATGTTGTTTATTTTTAATAGATACCGGGACCAGGCTCCTGTTTCACCAGGAGTATTCCTCTTTTTTTTTTTTTTCCCCTCAGAAATAGGACTCCTGGCACCTTTGTAACAAAGTTTGGTCCATAGAAAGATTGGAAGATTTCCCAGTTTTTCAGTGAAAAGTAGAAAGTAGAAAGTACAATATGTTATTTTTAATGCAAAGCAAGGAGGCACAAGAAGAGCTGTGACAGTCAGGTTTTAGGCCCTCTGACTATCAGAAAACCCCATAACTTTCACATAGAAAATACCATCAAAACCAGGAAATTTTTATACTGAGATGGAAAGGATCTCAGGAGATTGCCTGGGTCACCTGTCTTGATGAAAAGCAAAGATATTTCTGATGAAAATTGCCTTGTTTCTCCTGTGGTTTTCACAGGGATGGGTTCCATAATATAAACCATGTTTTTTCTTGTTCTAACACGAGAATATTTGTTCCTCTATTTTCATTTTTTTTCTTCAGGTTTAATTAGTATGGTGCATAGAGGAGCTTCCTGTAGTGCAGTCTCTATTACCTGAAATATATTTGTATCTCTTCCTATAAATCAAGAGCAGAAAGACACAAAATCTGCCTTTTCACTCAGAGCTCAGTCAGGGAACTGAATAAAGAGCAGGATTAGGCCCAGAAGACCTGGACAAGTGTCCTATTAAGAGGGGGTTTGGTGTTACTGCAGTCCCAAGCCAGCCAGCAATCAGCATTTCTACAAGCCTGAAAGTCTTGTGAAAAGCAGCAGGAAAAATCCTGCTGCTTCAGGAATCATTATGAGCTGAAAAGGTCAAGATTCAAGAACATTATTTTCGTATAGTTTAGAGAAGTCTGGGGTTAGAACGTCTGAGGTTCCTGGGTTTTGAGGCTGGCCCGACTCCCCAGGCAAGGAGGCAAAGCTATTTTAATTCTGAGCCTTATTAATCACAGACTTACAGTTTCCTCACGTTGTTACCTTGGGATGGAGGCTCTCATGCTCGTTCTGAAAGAACTAAGAAGCACAAATATTTTGGACAGTCGGCAACGATGTGTTCAACCATTTCAGGATTATCCAAGTACACAAATCCATGAGAGAAATCTCCTACATTTGGACTTTTTTTTTCCTCACAACTCAGCTCTGCCTTACACCAAGTGCTTTTTGGGAAATGTAGACTTTGACTTGTCTGAAAAATGCAGTTGAGAAACAGCCATAACCACTCAATAATCGCTCAGGGTAATATTTCTATACCTACCCTCATGTACCCCAAATACATGCAGATGTTTGCGTGCTCTTTCTCAGAAACTACTGGAGAATTGGGTGTGGGATGAGGACCTGGCAATTTTTCAGGCCTGGAGTATTTCTGGAAAAAAGACAGCAAATTTAACTTCGAGTCGACTGTGGTGCAGGAAAAAAGATTGCCTGCACTGAGGGATCACGCACGGAGCTTTATTCCCTGTTCTTCTTTGAAATTGCCCATTCTGATGATGGAGGGAGTGGATGAACAGCCTGATTCCAGGCTAGTCCCCTAGTCATTGCCTAAGAATGTACGAGTTGTTTTGGCAGATGCCCTGAGCAAGGAGAGGAAAGCCCCAGCAATGCACATACAGAGGGAATACAGTATTTTTGTTCGGATGAATTTAGCTTCCCATAGATTTAAATGTCTACTTATAAGGCAGGACCATTTAATCTTTTGTACATTTGTTTCTTTTTTATTTGACTTAAGATACTGAATTTAGATGAGGTTTAGTTCCTACATATTGAAACTCTTAAAAGCTCTTCAAATAATTGTTCTTTGGATACTTGTTAGGCTAAAGAAATCAGTTTTGATCGGCAGTAAAAGTTCATGCTATTTTAAGTGCAATGCTATAGCTATTTTCTGTTGTATATTTAATCATTTTGAATTATATGTCATGTAAAAGATTTTAGCTCTGGGGCATTTGCCAGATGGCTGATTCTGCATTTCACACAACAAAAGAAATAATGTTTGTGTAAAGCTCTTAAAAATAGTTGGTAATCAGTATATTCTACAACGAATAGGATCCAGACCTGTTTGGAAAAAAAACCCAGCTTTTGCAGAAATTAATTTAGAGGATTTGGTCTCTACCTCTGGGCTCTGAACAAAACAAATTGTGTCTATTGTTTGCTGATTTTGTAACATTTAACAAGTTAACTGGATTGTAAATTTTACTCATTTTTATGTTAAATGCCGTTTATTGCAATCCATTGATCTTTTTCTCTTTACTTTGGCTGACAAACTTATTTCTGAAAGCAGGGTTGTAAAGCACAGAGCCAATACTGCTCTCCGTTTACACAAGCAGAGCATACAAATGCGAGTGGCCCTTTGCTTTTCTTGCAACAGCTGGAGTGCTTGTCCCTTTTATTGCTAATTCCTCTTTCTGGCCTCTTTGATTCATATTCCTCCAAAATATCACTGCAAAAAATATTTTCTCTCTCTGCCATGGCATTCAGCTTCTTCTCTTTGCCCACAAGGCTCTACAGAGCTACCTACAAATTCACCCTCTGGTCTTGTCTCCTCCATCTCCCACACACTTTTTTCCTTTGCAAGGTTTTTAGCCACATTCATACAATTCCAGTTTCCTGGTAATTGCTTTCCAGACTCTGTGGTAGTCAAAAGCTTTGAAAAATATTACATCCAGAAGCAGGTCAGAAATTGTACTGTAACTCTCTGATCTGGATCTCCAAAGTGTCACTTATCTACCTCGTCCTGTTTTTTTAGTTAGATAACTTTTGTCCCAATGTCAGAGCTCTGGATCCAAATAATCCTCAATGCTTAACAAATAAATTAATTGAGGAGCCAAATCTCAGCAGGAGGAGAGGCAGAACCCTGGCAAGTATCACAGTGGGACTGCTGAGTGGGCAAGGCGAATGGCTGAGCAGTGAAGATAGCAGAGAGAAATTGAGTCCACTTCATTTAAAATGAAGATCCCAGACTCCTACGAGAAGTTGAGGGGGGAGGTCTTACCTTTTTTTTTTCTTACTCTCCCCTAAACACTTTTTTAAATGTTGGACCAATTTTCCTACCCATCATATGCTCTTTTTGTGTCTTTTTATATAGAAATGTGTAAAGATCAAGCACAGTTTGGATGCCATTGCAAAACTCATACATACGTCTTTCACAGTGTGAGTCTGCTCAGGTGACAGACAGAGATACTTGGAGACTTCTCATCTGAGCAAACACGAACATTTTTAGATTAAATTTGGCTTACATGTTTTAATCCAAAACATCCTCCATTCAGCAAAATAGATTATGAACCAACATAATTTATATTCCAGGCTATAGCCAGCAGTGATAATATTAACATTTACATCATGATGTAAGTTACTAGGGTAATTTCAGTAGCTATAGCTTTTGCAGATATATTGTTCCTTCTGGTTTCCTGGCCTTATCTCTTTGAAAACTGTGGAAGTTCCAGTTCCAAAGAGGGGCATGCCAAGAATAACACCTTTGTTTGGGTGCTAACCATCCTATTGTGAATCCATTAAATAGGTTACACACAAGTTCTTATAGGCACTTACATCCAATGTACAGCTCATGTGAAAACAACTTTTACAAGAGATGGAAAGTTCATTTGGGGGCCATTTTGGAATGACAGTAATTAAAAGAGAATGGAAGGGTGAGAATTTGTGGGTGGAAGCAAAGGTTAATTGAAACCATATTTTCCATTTTCTTGCCAGCCTTGATGTTGGTGGGGTCAGGTGCAGTAAGGAAAGGGGTGGTAGGGACCCAGAGGGGGCAGTGGAAATGGAAGGGGTGTGCCAGGCAGAACCCATGGCTGAGATGCTATCACATGTCATTGTGATTGTGCAGTGGAAGAACATGATAAACTGCGCCGCGGGTGCTGGGAGGAGTCAGGGATGTGAAAGAATTCAGTGATATTGTTGTTTACAATGGGCTGCGTGTGCTTGGCCCTCTGCAAACGGGGAGGAAGCTCAGCTGCTGCTCGAGGATGGTCTGTTGTAAACACATCCTTCCAAACTGTGGGCATGGAAAGCTCTGGGCAGGGCTGGCCCTCAGCAGTGCCAGGACTCCCAGTGCTCCCTGTCCTGGTGCTGGCACATCCCAGGGACACCGACTCCCCTCCTTACAGGGAACACAGAGGGATGACACCCACTCACACCAGGTCCCAACTTGCCCTTGGGCAGGGGAGAGAGCCTTGGATCTGAATTTCAGAGTGCATACAGTCAGACAAGGTTTTTAAGGTGAACAATGTAGGTTTTTTTCCCTATTCAACCCACGGGATATTCTAATTTCAGCAAACTTCTAGGTGGTTTCCTGGGAAAGCAATAGTTAAGAGAAACCTCCATGAAAATACTGCCAGTGCTGTCAGTCTCAGCTCTGTGCCATGGCAGGCACCTAAACATGCAGAGTCCTCAGAAGTCTCTCACAGCTGAGGTTTCCATGAGCAACACAGAAACACGATATTTAGAAGCAAATAATTCTAAACTTTGCAATATGCATTTAATATAGCAAGATTAAATGCACCTAAATTACAGTGTGTTTTCATGTCATCCCTTGGAAGCACCCTGAAGCAAGGCCACCCTGAATATTCAGCTGTTTCTAATCCCAGTTGAGAGATAAATCTGGAGCGTGGTGTTTGGGGAAATCTCTTCTGCCACTACTTTTAGCCTGAACATTGGAGAGGAGGCAAGTGGTTTCATTTTGCAGAGAGCAGAAATCCACTGATTTAAGTGGGCTGCAGCTTGAGCTCACTGTGGAATACACCTAACAGTGGTTGTGACACCTGTTTGGGCTTTGCTGACATTTGGAACTTCCCCTAAAGCCCCCAACACAAGGCAGAAAGTTGCCAGGCAATATTTGGTGAGAAGACCCAATTTTGAAATGGGCAACATATAGGAACACATGACAGCCAACAGCTTTAGCTGAGTCTTATTTACCTAAAGACACTCTGCAGACTGACCTGTTGGCTGTGTGGACAGTGTCCCACAGGAGATCAGGAGGACTTGCACCCCTGCCTAATCATCTGTTGTGGGCAGATGCTGTTGCTGGGGCCCAGTCGTGCAGGTGGCTGCCAGGGTTGGCCCCGTGTGCCTCTGCCTGCTTCATGAAAACAGCCTGAATTAATCACAAAAATAACAGAGAGCTGTCCCAGTGTGGCCTGGCTGAGGATCTCACCCACAATACTCAAGATATATTTAGTGGGTGCTAGAAACTGATCTCATTTTCGATTGAGACACAAGGAAATAATTCAAGAGCTCATCCATTACAATCTCTTGCTGTTTCAGTTTCAAGATCCCAATAATGTGTCACCATAATGATAATAATAATAATAATATTTCACTGACTTTGGAAGAAATAACTGGGTAACCCTTACTAACTGCACAGGGATACACCAGATTGCAGTGAAATGCTCAGACAAAGCTTTTTTCCTTTACTTTCAAACACCAGCATGGTTAGTCCTCTTTCAGCAAAGTCTGTTCCATCACTGTTTATTCTACTAAGGAAAATTTTAAAAAATGGATAAACTTTTAAAGATAAATACACTGACACAAAATTCAGCACACCACACGAAGAACCCCATTCTACCTAATTGTGCACAGGGTGATAATTTAGCACTGATTAAAGAGTTTGTATTTTTTTCAAATCTTTTTTAAAAGGAAAATTACTTCTGAAGGTGAAGATGTGCTTAGACAATCATATTAACATATTCAAACAATTGTAATTTGCAAAATAGTAATTACAACTCACTATCTGGTAGCATTAATCAAACCTCAAGGTTTAATTCCATTTTAAATATTGATGAAATGTGATTCTCCAATCTAACCCTGGTGTTGCAGGGTTATGGAAGCAGCCAGTGGCAGAAAAAGAGGAACGTGTAGTTAACAAGCAGCTGCCACAAAGAAGGATCGGCATCTGTGATTTAAATTGTTAGCTGCACAGTCAGGTAGAGTGTAAAAAGGGTAGTCAAGAGGCTGTTAAGTCCATTGCTGCCAATTACTAACAATCAGGGAGGAGCTTTAAGACTTGTTCAGTACAATAAACCCAGTTTGTCTTGTTTCAGGGGTTACTACTGAAGAGGTTGCAGCTGCACTGATTCAAATAGCCCTAAAACTACAGTAATTATCAACCAGTCTTCTTTAGTGTAGCAAAAGTATGTTTTACCATAGCTTAACTCTTTACATTCTAATATTTTCCTGCCTCCTCTCCCATAGCCAGCCCTGAAGCCATTCTGTGGTTCTTCTCCTATCCTGGATCAATTCTTTCATTTCCCCATCCCTAGACCAAGGACCAGTTGTACATCACACTAGGCTGGATGGCAGTTCTAGGGATTTACTTCATGTTGAGTCATTACATCTGTTTTTTCAACAAAGTTGAAATTTGCATGGCTCATTCAGTTTTTTACATCTGGTTAAACTCCATGCAGGTTAAGCAGGGCCAATGAAAACGTATTTAATTTGCATGGGCTCAGATCACTGCATGAACCAAGACATTTTGGAATCAATCTGGCAGGGCTAAGATCCCTGGAGTGACTTGTCCTGGGTGCTTTCCTAGGACAGCAGGAAATCACAGAGTGCAGAATCAATCTGGGCAAACCAAGGGTACATTGGAAAGCTGTGAAGCCAAGTTAGCATCTGCCTTTCTTTGTGCTCATACCCTTGATGCTCAGCTGAGTGAGCACTGTCAAAGGCTCAGACAGACTCAGGCTGGTTATTTCTAGCACTCAGGTGAGCCAGGTGTGCCCAGCTACCAGCCAGACATGATGCACATCATCTTTTAAGTTTTCTTATTCCTTCACCATGGCAGAAGCAGACAAAAGTTTCCTTTTCATGCAATTATTACAAGCTCAGATTAAGTATTTTATTTTTTTTTTTTTTTTAGCTAAGGCAATTCCAGCTAAAACCACAGAGCCACAGAGACTGGACAATATCTGTCACAGGCGAGGCTCACGTGATCACAACACCTAGTGCATAGAACAAAAGCCAGCACACTGATTATGGCTTGGATGTTGTTTTTTAAGAAAGCTTAAGGACCACATTTGCATTCCTGTTGCAGCCCTCGGTGGAATCTGCCTGTGAGGATTGGATGGTCTTTAAGCAAGATTCTGTGCTCATGTTTTTAATTTCCCTTTTAGCATATTTTTTCAGCATCTATTTTCTCCTACTTTACACCCGAATTAGAAATGTGCCATTAACAGGGTATTTTGTTATGGATCTGTGGATCTCTAAGAGATGAAAAAGAGACCAGTGAAACGCAGAAAGGGCTGAACTTAGCTATTTCATCCAAATTATGACTATTTTGCAGTCATTAAAGCAAGAAACTTGGCACCTTTCCTGCCCTCACCAGAATGCCAGTGGGGCTGGGTGTGAGCAGCACCTCATGGGCTCGGCCAGCAATGAGAGAAAAGGGAGGGCAGCATGAAAAAAAAAAAAAAGATAGAAAAAAAGAAAAAACAAAGCTTGATTCACAGGCCACCACATTCAATTGGATTAATCCCCAAGCTTGACGACTTGTGCACCAGAATTTGTCACATACCCCTCTGGGAACTTCTTAGTTTAACACTTCATACCCAGCACCTTCCTATCTTTTGCATTTCAAATGCTCCTCTGTCGCTTTAACACAAAGGTACAACTCCATAATCAAAAGATCTCCTTGAAAATTTGACCCCTAAAGAAGCAACATGCTTCTTTCTCCATTTTTTTTTTTTTTGACCTGCTTAAGCAGAGTGCTCAGCAGGGTGAAGAAATGGGACCGTGATGGTCACAGCACTGGGGTTACACCCCCTCGGCTCCATCCTCCTCCCAATCATCTGGTTTTGTATGTAACAAGGGCTGCCACAAACCCTCAAAATTTAGATTTTTACACACATCACATGCAGTTAATATGAATTTGTTAAGACAGTGGTAAACACAAGAAGCAGCTCGAATATATTTCATTTATATAAAAATAAATACAGGTATTGTTATAAGTAATACTTTGATTTTTTTTTTCCCCAAGGCTTTTTGAAGTTTGTTTTCCCTGGTTTACTAGACACATCTCTTTTCTCCTACACAAACACAAAGGAAAAGGCTGCAGAACAGTTTTTGGAGACAAGACTATTTAAATCCTTGAAATTAAGAAGCCACAACTTAACACTCGCCAAGCAATTTTTTTGTAAATCATGCAGAAAATTACTATTCAAACTTTGCTGGTCAGTTGTTTTTTTTCCTACATTGTCTTTGCTTTTATTTTCTTTCCACACTGTCATTATGCTCTCAGAATAAATACGACAGACATGAATGCTAACAAGGGACACAGGAGTTGGTCTAAAATATCTCTCAGCCACTACATCAGCTTATCAATACCTGCCACAACATACATCTCAAAAACAGCATGGAAAGAAAAGCTGCAAGACAAGAACCTGGGATTCTACTGTAAATTTTCCTTTACCTTCACTTTTTTATAAACAGACAAGCAACACAGCCAGAGTAATTAAAAAATGCCTATCTTAATTTCTGATAGTTTCAACATTTCTCCCGGATATTTTGCCCAAAAAGGCAAACTGTAAAATCTATACATGTAAATCTCGTGGTTCAACCAAGCTAAGCTTCTCAAACAGATAAATAATCAGTCCTTGCCACAGACCCAGTACCTCCTGCCTCAACAAATTCCCACATAACAGCACACGATCTTTTAAACAAACAAACAAAAAAAAAGTGTTCTAAGAGATACCAATGGCTAAAAAATGGATTTATTTTTTCAAAGGAAAATGGCTTGTCTGAGCTGGACCCCAGGGATGCAAAGAGCAGATCTGACACGGGGATATTTAGTGTTCTTTCTCTGCCTTGCAGACGATGAGGAACATGAATGGATCCTTCGGACCTGCCGGAAAGCCTGGGTTATAACAACTGAGCACAAACCGAAACCATAAAACAGCTTTTCCTAGACAATGTTCCAGCAAAGCAGGTAATCTGATTCACAATAAATGCAATTTGTCCTCTTGGATTTGTCTCACCCTTTCCCTCGACAGGAATATAATCTTTATGTCATCCTTGTCAGCTCAAAGAAAAATGGAAATAATCATTTAATCAGTCATGCTGAGCAAAAGCCACGGCAAAAAAGCCGACTGTACTCACAATAATATTCCTGAGAGGTGTGCAGTGTAGTATGTATAAACATTATTAAGCCTGAAAACAATTTGTTAAAAAGAGTGCCTCAGATTCAGTGTTGAAGTCATTCAAATCCATCTTAATCAACATTATTTTCCCAGATTTTAGTTAGCTGTCCTGGTGAATTCCTTTCCTCTCTTTTTGCTCAGTACTTTGATATTGATTGATCATTGTAATAATGTACACCAGAGGTATTCTTTAATGACTGGTTTGCTAACTAGGAAATTATATCCATTTACTACGAACGTTTGTTGAACTCTCCTGAAGCCAGAGTTTAACAAAATAATAAAAGAGGAAAACTGGGTGGGTTGCTGCTTGATTAGTAAGCCAGAAAGTATTTAAAAATAAAATAAAATGGAATTACATCATTTTCTGGATGTAAGTGCCAGCACTTCTACTTGCATTAACTTTATTTATTACACAAATAAGACATTTACAAAGCACAACATTAAAAGTATGTAACAAAACAGACATTGGTTTTACAAAAAGTGCTTACAATTTTGTTTTACTTTTTTAAAATAAATATTAGTCTTGACTGTCCACTCATTCAGAGAAAAAAATTTTTAACCATTGTAGCCAAGACATGCAGAATTGCAACATGCTACAACAAAATGATTGGCAGATGAAATAAACCTGGTGTTTAGTTGGCATCCTACAGATAAATCACTGATAGTAGTGCAGGATTGGTTCCCACTCCCTGTCCCAACGAGTGAGTTCTGTAAGCACCTTTAGCTCGGGCATTGGGTTAGCATGAGCCAGAAAAAATCACTGGTGATAAAACCTGAAACCATCCCACTTCCAGAGCCGAGCTCTGTTAGTCACCTTATTAAACTGGAGTGAAGAGCCTTTCACTGGCTGTCTTCAGTGGATTCTGTCTGCAAAAGGGTTTGCAAATAGCAACTGGAAAAGTTTAGTGTGTGGAGTCTGCATTGCTGCACCAGAACCCATCTGGCAATTACTGAATAAACTAAGAAAATGAGAATGACTTTAATTTTATTTTTTTTTAAATCCACAGACAGGAGATGAATGCAAATGACCTGAGATAAGGTTTGGTTCAGTGGCAACAGTCAGTGTGAAATATGTTGTGAAACAATGTATTGAATAAATTAGAAGATTTCTTACATTCTTGGTACAGTTGAGTATTTTCCATACACATAATTAGCTCTAAAACTGCACAAGCTGAATTGCTTCCAGTTTTTGCAAACAATTTGGGCTTAATATAAACAGAGCCTGATTTCTGAATTAGCAAAGCTGCTCCTGGCTACTTATGGGGGGGAAGTGCCCCGAGCACAGTCTGTGGTGAGCCCACGTCCCTGGAGAGAAACACCTACATTCCCTCGGCCCCTGCCTCCACTCCGGCCCTGCTGTGGTATCACTTACAAACCCTTGGATGTCCAGGACATTTCACAAGTGGGTTTTTTCTGATCAAGTTGGTGTTTAGCAGATACATATTTCATAGTTTCCCTTTCATTGCATTGCCAAGGCAGAAGGGAGAAACACATCAAAGCCTTTTCTCCCTCAACAGAACAGTTGTGGCAATCTCAGAGACTGTGGGATGTCAGGGCAAGTTACAGCCTGAAGTCTCTCCTTCAGCGTCAAATGGAATAACTACCCATTCCTTTATGGCACTAATTCCACAACTAAAGATGTGCACTAATGGTCATTAGGATGTGCAAGCACAAATGGAGAACAAAGTCAGGCCCAGTGACCCCCTGGCCCCCACGAGCATCTCAAGGCTGGCACAGGGACACAGCCACGACCTCAACCTGTGATGACAAACCCCCACCAACAGCCAGCCAAGGGAATACTCATCCTTAATTGCTACAGACAAGGACAAAAAGGACTACACCTGGTGCAACTGGAGCAACTGGTGACTGTCCCCTCCCCAAGGGGACACCTCTTCTGCAGAGGTGGTTCCAGCTGGGTCAGGTGTGCGAGAGTGCCTTGTCACTGCTCACACTCTGGAAATGGTCACTCACACATCAGCAGGTGACAATAACATTTTGTGGACTTAAATCCCCTCTCTCCTTTCAAATGTTATTTTGAATTGGGAATAGAGCTGCTGGCTGCAATTTGATAGATAGTGGCCCGACTGTCCGAGGTAGTACCATCACTCTCTAATACATGTACACACATGTAGAGTGTGTGCACGTGGATTTTTCCAACCAATATCAGGGTGTGCTCATACTCAGTTCCTTCTCAATCCAAGAGATCTCAATGGCCACCTCAGCAGACATCCCCATCTCCCCACGCCACTCCCGGAGCGTTCCTCGTGGTTTAGCTGGAGCCACATGTCTGGCTGCTGGTGTCACATGGAGTCCAGGGACACAGGCAGGAGAAGGCTCCCCACATGTGCAGTATGGGCTGGCCAGAGCAGTGGGATGGTTGCCCACCCAGCCCATGCCACGGATTGATCCAGGATCTCCCAGAGAGGAAAACACGTGTATCTACAGTTCCAATTGAAAACAAGTTATGTAACAGATGGATTCCCATCTCCTGCTCCTTGGGCACGGCTCAGTCACATCCCTCACTAGCTGTGGCTCAGGGTAGGCTTTCACATTCTTGGAAGAGCGGCCTCACAGACACTTCACAGCAGGACAGACCCATGTGCTTGCGTGGAGAGAGGTTTTGTTACAGACCTGCTCTTGGCTCGGTGCAAACTGAGAAGGGCTGGCAGAGGTCACTTGTTTACTTTTCGTTATTCCCATCAATGAAGGAGCATTTTGGAGTCCTTTTCCTGACTCGGGGCCAGACTGCTGAGCACTTCCTTTGCTGTTGCCATGAGCCCCGCCGTTCTCCTGGGATGCACCCTCATCCCAGGGCCTGGCAGGACCAACAGCTGTACCCCAGCAAGGGAGAACAGGAGGGCAGAGGGGATCAGGGTGATGCTGCCAGACAAAGGAAGATGCCACCCCCTTGCTGTCCACTTGGCTAGACGGCTCCTGCTGGCCTTACTGTGCCTTTCACCTTTTTAACTGGTCTCCAGTTTCCACCCAACTCTTTCCACTGACTGAACTTGAGTCCACAGCAGGACAGGACATTTCTACACCTTTATGGCCACCTTCCATTGAGCATTTCCCAGTCCCAGAGTATGGATTGTCTGAGAGTTTTCTGTAGGTACATTCTGAAATCACCCATTTGTGATCCAATATGACTCCAAGGAAATAAAGTAGCTTGTTAATAAAGAACGAGAGTAAAAAAATTTAAAAAAAAAAAAAAAGATTTGGCAGATGGCTGTGAGAGGAGAGAGATATTCAGTGTTCTAAGAACAAGTCAGCAATCAAAAACTTCAGGGTGCTAAACCTGGCTCTGCCACCAACCCTCATGGTTCCTCTCAGGTTAGGACATCTCTGTTTCCCCTCCTATAAAATGGGGGGAAAAAACACTAAGTTTTACTTACCTTTGAGTGATCAAAGGACATGTGATTCTAAAGCACTTTGAGGAGGAAGAAAAACTGCCTATTTCCAGCTGGCATCATGTTTTCCACTCAGTGGAGTCTCAGCTACCTGCGAGTTTGGCTCAGGAAGGTCTGTCTATATATCGAGTTGCTGAGCCAAAGAGCCAACTTCAGATTTCACACATGTGAGTGGAAAGAAGGAGGGATGTCCAGGAACTGCTTCACTGGTGCAAAAAGAGAATCAGGCCAAACCATGTAAATTCCTCCTTCCTTTGTGTTCAGAGGTGATCATCGACCCCCCCGAGACTCAGCATGTTCTGGGTTGTTCATATTCCCATGGGTTTGGGAGCAAGACTTGCAAGCACAGTGGAGTCACCAGTTTTGACTGTGTCTGGCACTGCCTCGGAGAGACTCACGGTCATTCTACAAGTCCACAAGAAACAAGTGTAAAATGTAACTCTGCACTCAACACACACATACACAGAGTGTCGCTGGAGAAATCAGAGCGGACGTGAGGTGCTGGTCAATGGAAAGAACTGAGAGTGCTGGGTCTGAGCTTCTCCCGCGGGACTGGCGGCAGCTGCCGAGGGCTGTGTCAGCGGCTGAGGGGCAGTGGTGCTGGTAGGGCCATGGGCAGGTGAGGAAGAGCCCGCGCAGTCAGTACTGAAAGAGGATGACCTGCGGGGAAAACGGGAGCGTCAGCGGCTTGCAGAGACAGAGCCGTCGCCACGGCGATGTTCTTGCAGGGGGGAGCAGAACACACACGGGCTGTGCCGTGGCAGCCCCTTCCTCACAGAAAAACCCTCTCTGGAAGAGCTGTCTGCCCCGGAGCCGCCAGCCCTGCCCGGGGAAGGAGCAGACACTGAGGGGCCCAAGTGGGACGGGACTGTGGCAGAGGTGCACCACACCTTCGGCTGTGAAACCAAATAAACCCGGGCAGCACCCCAAAACCAGCAGTTCTTTCATCTGCTCCGTGATACAGCAGCTACCAAGAAAGACAAAGACCACGACCAGCGGTCCTGACTGTGCTCCTCACTCACTGATCAGCACAGGCTCCTCTCAAACACTGCACCTCTCTGCCCTGCAGGTCCAGCCCCTGCCCTGCCTTCGGGCGGGGGAAGCAGCTGCTGAGCCCGTCACAGCTCGGTTCTCACCAGCCACTGCCCTGGGCACCCCGAGAGGAGGGTGGGGAATGCCCCACACGCAGAGGGAAACACACACTCAGCCTTTAAATGTGCTTTCCCAGGATCTCAGTTATCTCTGCTTTTAAATTTTTTTGGATGTGGGGGAAAAAAGCTACTTCAGTTTTCAGGAATTCAACATGCAAGTGATTGTTTAGAAAAGGAGCTGGTTGGGGGGCAGCTCCGTGTCCTGAGAACCCTGTTCTGCAACAGCTGCGAGCCAGTAATTGCATTTAAATCAGAAGCTGCTTGCTGCAGTGAAGCCTCTCTAACAGCAGCACCAGGAGTGTATAATATTTTCTGAAAACTCTGCAGCTTGCTGGGCAGATATGACAAAATGGTAGAATTTAGACTGAAAAACTATCTTTGTTGTGCTCTTACTTCTGCTCATTGAAACAGAGCTCAATAAGCTGCTGCTGCTGCACTGAGAAGAGAGAGATCAGAAAAGAGAGGAGCTGAGAACTTCTAAGAGTAAAGACAAAAACTAAAACCACTCGGAGTTGCCAAAGGCTCAGTGTTCCCTCAAAAGGCAGTCACTGAAACTGGGGTCCTAAATAAAATCTTCCAAACCTAAGCATGTTTAAGAAGCCTTGCCCCCAATATCTGTGTTAGAACAGATACTTGTAGGAGCTGAACAGAAAAATATCAACATGCAATATTGTCTCCTGGCCAGACGTTGTGAAATAACATTCCTACTTCAGCTATTGTAACAGCCAGTTGTTATTATTTTTAAGCAACACTGCAATCTGCAAGAAATGAATTTTTTTTGTTAACTCGTGGAAAACTGGGAAGCTGGCACATGCTGGAGGTCCCCCCTGCTCCGTTGTTAACAGCCAGGTTCTGTTCACACTGACCACACCTGCAGGTGCCTGAGGAACAGAGCAGGACAAAGCTCAGGGTACCCAGGAAGGGGAAAGCAGGGAGGATTCAGGCAGGAGGATGTGAGAGCCTTGGAGACACAGAGTCCCAGCACATCACAACAGCAAGGGAAAAACACAGCCATGCCATTTTGACCAACAGTGGGTACATCAACCTTAGGGCCCCCAAAACTAAGGGAAGACACATGGGTGGGTGGCAGCTGCCAGAGGTCATGGAGAAGCAGTGATGCTGACAAGAGACGGCGGTGGCAATGATGTTACACACAAATCTTTGCTACAGCAGAGGGTGGGCCCCAGAGCCTGGAACAGGGACTACATTTACCTTCTCACCCCTATTAGATAGTGGTCCTTCCACGTCTGCTTTGAGGTGCACTGGTGGAGCAGTGTAGGGAAGTCTACAGTGCACTTGTCCACACTGTACCTGACCTGTGGATGAGAAGGGGCTTCAGCCTCTGTTACTGCAAACAACACACGCCCTCCATCCAGCACGGCCGGGATTCCCCCGGGACACGCAGGGAGCAGGGGGCGCCACAGCCAGAGCCTCACAAGAGCCACAGAGCCAAAACCTCTGTCCAGGCACGACCAAAGCTGCCCATCACTCACAAATCATTCGCTGGCACTGGGAACTGTCAGAGAAAGCAACTCTGCTGTCCTGAGCAGGAAGGACATCACTGACCACCGAGCCCCACAGGGCACACTCACATCTCTTCTCCATGACACAGAGTGCTCAAGAGGGCCGAGGACCAGCCAGGTAAAACCCAGGCACTGACTTTCCTGGGGACGAGTTAACCCCAAGGGCAAAGTTTATCAGACACGAGGAGGAGCAGCAGCAGCACGGGCACCATCCCCGCACCCGCAGCACCAGGAGGGATTTGCCAGCGCCTCTCCCGGGAGCTGCCCCTGCCCTGCCCTGCCCTGCCCTAGCCCAGCCACCGGCTCTTACTTTCGATGTATCCGTGCAGCGTCACCATCCGGGCCCGCTCCGGGCTGCTGAAGGGCGAGTAGTGAATGTCGTCGGACAGCGAGGAGGGGATGCGGGACGGGGGCGCTCCCGACGGCGGCACCGTGTGCTGCGGGGTGTGTTTTTTATGGCGGGCTCTGCAGTTTTGAAACCAAACCTGAAACGGAAGCAGAGAACGCTGTGACAGCCGAGAGACGATTGGGTTAAAGCGTGGTCCTTCACCAGGGTCCTTGGATGGGTGTTTCTTCCAAGTGTTTACAAAAGGAATGAAATAGAGAAATCTGCACCACACCAGTTTCTACAGGTTTGTGTTACACTCACCAGAGCAAGAGTGAAGCTGCATATGCAAAGCTTTGTCCCTGCACAGCTTCCCTGCAAATGGTGGGAGCTCCTTTCAAGGTCTTATTTAAATTTTAATCAGCAATCCCAGCTGACCCAGCCTAAGAAAACAGCTGAGATCAGTTGGGACACTTGAGCATTGGCAAAGAGAAACAAAAGGAGACAAAAATTAGTAGAAGCTTCAACTAGGATAAGTTGTGACTTTAAGAATGATGAAAACAATATTATTTTGATCACTTGGGGTTTATCATATTCAAAAACCCCATGAGAAGAACATTAAAGCTGAGAAAGGAGGGTACTGTGGTGGGATACAACCACAGTCTGTGCGAGCAGCAGGTATGAGATCTCTTATCATAGCTCACTGCTTCTAATTAAAGGAGTAGTTAGGGAATTCCATCCTAGAGTTAAAACATGTATGGAAGGGGGTTTTTTTAATGCTAAAGAGGTGATCTCTTCCTTATGCTTTAATTTTTGAAAGATAGCTGGGAGTAAAAACCTTCTCCAAGACTGAGTGAAGATCAGCTCTCCAAGGCAGAGCACACTGGACCACAGAGAAGGAAACAGCCATAAGCATTTGACAAATTATTTCCTGTTCAAAGCGCCTTTAAAAACAATCCACATAAAAAATCACCCGGTGTGCAGCCTATTTGATCTTTAACTAAATGAAGAATCTCAATAACGGAGGCTCAAGCCAGATTTTCACACACAAAATTTAAATGTATCATTGGCAAAACAATCTTGGATGAAAGCTCCAAATTTATTTCAATTGCCCGTGTTTTTATTGTATGCAGAAAGTATGTGAGCAGAACGTTAAAGTGATGAGTACAAATGTCACCAAGAGTCAAAGCTGGGCTGTCTGTAAGCTGGGAGTTGCAGAGGGGACATTTCTCAGTCCCTACGGCACCACTCGCTCTCCCCTCCCAGATCGGGTGTGGGGGCTTCCCTGCCACTGTGTCCCTTGGGGCTGCAAAACCCCTTTTTCTTTAAACTTCTCAACCCCAGTGTTTCCTGGCGCTGGAGAACAACTCCTGCTGGTGTCAGGGACGGCTGCCGGGGAAGCTCCCACACTCCCTGTCAGCGGCTGGGACAGAGCACAGCGCTCCAGGACCTTGTGCTAACGGCAGCTTTCCCACACAGTGATTTATTGCGAATGGCTGGGGCTGTTGGGGTTTTGATTCATTGCATCATGAGAGGGAAAAACAAACAGAAAACCCATGAGAGAGACAGGGAAAGAACGGCGCTGGCATCGCTGCGGGAGCAGAGGAACCGACACTCAGGGGAGGCAGCACGAAGCTGCTGGATGCTGCGTGTCCGGGGTGAGGAGCCACGGGGCTGTGAGCCCTGTCTGGTGCCAGCCCTCAGTGCCCCCTCCCCGCCCTGCTTGGGGCTGCTCGGCCCGTGGTGGCCACCCCCTGCCCGTCCCTGCCCTCACCTGAATGACTCTCCGGCTCAGCCCCGTCATGTCCGCCAGCTTCTGAAGCGTTTGTGCGTCGGGGTTGTTGTCCTGAGCAAACTGTGCCTGCATGACCTGTGGAGAGAGGAGAGAGGGGCTCGGGATGAGGCTGGGGAGTCACGGCCCCTCCAGCCCCACCGCGGCCCTCCTGCCCTACCTGCAGCTGCTCGGCGGTGAAGGAGGTGCGGGCTCTCTTGGCTGGCTTCGGCTGGCTGTCCTGCTCCGAGGGCACAGCCCCCTCCAGCGTGATCCCATTGCCTGCAGGAGAGGAGCCCTTTGAGCCACAGGTCAGAAACCCACCTGCTGCTCGTCTGGGGGGACACCACACCTGGTGGCATCACAGCCTGGGACACCCAGAGCATCCCTTGCTGCAGTGGGAGCAGAAAGAGTGGAGCCAGCATTGCCACTCACGAGTGCCCTGGGCTGCTGAGCCCCTTCACACACATGGAAGGAGAAACAATTCCCAAAGAGTTTACTGTGGAATTAAGAAAAATGGAGCAAGTGGTGGAAGCCACAGGGAATAAGGGGAGACAGCAGCAGGAGGAGGGTCAAGGTGGTGTGTGGGGGCAAGCACTGATGTCCCTGTGGCCCTGACTTGCAGTCACCACTTGGCCGCATTCTCCAGGGAGTGGCTGGGAAGGGACCCTGTCTCTGCCAGGCTCACCAACATCCATCACTCCTGCCCCTTGCTGCTCCCTGTGACCCCGTTCTCCCTCGTGGGCGTTGCCTCCATCAGTGGTTCCATTTGCTCAGAGCATTTCAGTGAGTTCTTTGCTCCTTTCCCCAGCCCCAAATTGTCCCAGCACCCTGACCTCCTCTTCCTCCTGGCTCCCAGAGCAGCAGCAGGAGCACCACCATCCCCATGGCCTTGGGGTGACCACGCCCTGAGCAGCAGCCACACTAAGGGGACACTCCAGGGCAGCACTGACCTACCCCTTGCCCAGCACAGGGTCAGGGTGAGCCCAGTCGTGCTCACCCTCCAGAGAGGGTGGCCAGAGCCTCACTCCTCACTGGGGCCCTGCTGCAGCCCTGCATGCCTGGCTGCTCCTGGCAGTGTGGGTGAAGCAGCACTGAGGGATGGGTGAGGGATGGATGAGGGAGGGCAGCTGAGCAGGGCTGGAGCTCACCCCGCTCCCAGGATGCGCCTGCACAGCCCGGGGAGCACTCCACAAGCTGGACCAGGCTGTGATTGTCTTGGCTGGAGTTGAAGGACTTTCTCATATAGTTTGACTTGTTCTTTTCGGATGATGAATGGGACTCTGACTTCAGCAACATCTGTTTATTTTTCTTGTATGTAAAACCTCATGTGCAGAAGAAATTGCTGGGTAATTACTGGAGGGGGGGAGTGTGGCCCTCCAACTCCACAGCAACTACAGCTCTCCAAAGTGATCCCACCCCCTTCTCAAAATCCCTTGGACACAGGTAGTGACACCTGACACTCACCAGGTGCCCCAGCACTGCCTAACACTGGTGCTCAGCCCACACCAGCAGGTTGTTCTGAGCAGCAGCAGCAGCAAACCCACCATCCCAGCCTCCAGCTTGGGCAACAGCTCTGCAGGACTCCCTGGTGCCAGACCCTGCTGTCCTCACACCATTCTGCTCCCTCAGGACACGTGGCTTCTCCCCCTCCCTCCTTGCTCCCCATCACCTCCCTCACACCCCCACAGCAGCTGACCATATGGACCAACACGCCGTGAGCCACGTCCCGAGCCGGGACCCTCCCAGCCCAACTGGGCACTCTGTTTTCATCCTCTTACTCAAACACAGTAAACAGAAACATATTATCTTCCTGTCAGGTTGTTAATGGTTTCCACATGCTGCATGGCCCACGATATGGTGTGTCGCTCCCTGTGCCCACCATGTGCTGAAGAACTTTCCACCACAGGATGGGCCCTGGCACTGCCTGGACTGGACTAACCCCACAAATTTGTTCCTCTGAGCATGTCTCTGGGCACTGCCGTGCAGGAGGGTGGGGAAGGGACAGGAGCTGCAGTGCTGCATGACCTCAGTGTCACCGGCTGGATTGGGACAGGGGAGGCTGGCAGGCTGTGAAACAGTGCTGTCCAGCTGGGAGTGGCACGACCCCAGATGGGCAGGGCGGATGGAAAATGATGGGAAAGTTTTGTGGAATCACCAATCCCACCTTCCACATTTATGACTCACAGCCTCAAAATCCCAGCAGTTTCCTCACACTCTGCACTCCGGGCTATGCAGAACCAAGCACTCATCCCTGGCGTTGCCCATGGCACACAGGTCTGCCACGAACCACAGGTGGCACATTGGCCACCCCGTGAGCCCTCTGCCAGCCCATGACCTTATGCCCAAACCCCCCAGGGCCACCCATCACCTCTTTATGGCAACAATAGAACCGACCCCAACACGCTGTGCTAAGCACAGGGGACAGTGACACCCTGCACGGGGCGGGGCCGTGACCGCTGGCGCTCCGTACCATTCTCTGCCGCTCGCTTGAGGTTCTCGATCATGGTGTCGTAGTGGATCCGGCACAGCACCTTCTCCTCCACCAGGCCGAACTCCTCTCCGGTGGAGAGCTGCCGCTTGCAGGAGAAGCAGGCGAAGCAGGCCAGGTGGTAGGCGTTGCCCCGCGCCCGCCGCACCCAGTCGCTGGCGTAGATCTGCCTGCCACAGCGGGCACACTTCGTACCGAACCGGCTGCGGGGGAGAAGAGGCAGGTGAGGGCAGGAAGAATGAGGACAGGCAGGGGAGGACAGCAGGGGAGGGCAGGCAAGAGGAGGGAAGGCAGGGGAAGGAAGGCAAGGGGAGGGCAGGCAAGGGGAGGGCAGGCAAGGGGAGGACAGGCAGGGAAGGGCAGGCAAGGGGAGAGAAGGCAGGGGAAGGAAGGCAAGGGGAGGGCAGGCAGGATGAGGGCAGGCAGGGGAGGGCAGGCAGCACAATGCTAGGGTGCAGGTGCTGCTGCCGACCCCGTTGCTCACCCCGACCACCCCAAGTCCCACAATACCCATGCATGCAGGGATGCAATGGAGCCCCCCCAGCAGTGCCCTTGCCGTGGCAGTGGCAGCAGTGTGGGCAGCAGTGGGGTGTAGCTCATTGCAGCCCTGTGGCGCCAGACACGGCCGAGGGGCTGAGGTGACGCAGAGCCGTGAATCAGCTCCCAAGCCCGTGGGTTTTTTATTTTGATAACAGCCAATGTGACACTGGGATGGAAACTGTGTCAGAGCTGGTTCTCTCCCGCTGCCATAAATCAAACCATGTGTGTTCTCCTCACACGTACAGGCGCACACATCTGCTTTTTCCCCTGTGGAGGAGGTCTCCTCACTGTGAGAGGATGATGACTGCGCTGGAGTGAGCTATGTTGGAAGGTAGCTCAGCACAGTGACGAGGCAACAAGACAGACAGGATCCCCTCACCAATGTGTGAAAACCCCCATTCAGGATACTGATGGTCAAGGGCAGGTGATTCACAGGGAAGAGCAGATGTGGCCCCCACAGCCCTGAACCCCCAGGTCAGTGTCTGAGGTACCAGGCATGGCCTTGGTTTGATATCTGCATTTCAGTATTACTGCTGCTTAAAATAATAAATGCAATGAGCAGCCATGAGAGCATCAGGAGAGAAGGGAACATCTCCTCTGCCACCCCAGAGGTGATACTGGCTCCAACACAGTCACTGCACTTCCCCACACAGCCCCAGCACTGACTTTGCCACCTCAAGCTCCCGAGGGCTCCTGCCAGCCCCTCACCATGGTGGGAAGCAGAGCCACTGGCAGCCCTGCCCCATCAGCTCCAGCATCTCCCACTGCAGACACAAAACACCTACAAGAAATGACCACAGCAAGTGACAGCAGAGACCCTGCACCACAAACCCTTCAGTTCAGTGGCCAGAGCAGCCCCAGGCTCTGCAGACAGGCAGAGACAGAGCCCAGGCCAGGCCACCAGGGCCAGTGTGCTGCCCATGCCTGACCTCACACCGAGGAACTGCTGCCCACCGTGGGCCCAGCAAGATGTGGAAATACTGTCCTGTGCTGGGATTACTAATAGCAAAACTATTTGGGAGGAAAAGAAGGGTCTAAATTTTTCAGCCTGACCATAGCTGACCAAAAAAGAAGAAAAAAAAAAGAGGACATTTCTGTGCTGAAATTATACAGAGACTTAGCTAAGAGACTTCACTAATTTACTTCAGATGGGAACATTGTAAACTGACTTTGTGCCAGCTCGTTTATATAAACGCACAAACAAAAGAACTGTATTAATTTTTTATTTAGAAATAAAGATCATTCCTGTAAATTGAATTACTTTGAACAATGTGCTATGTAAACAGTTGTACTTGCTGAGCAGTATCAGGCGAGGGGCAGGCGCACGGAGCTAATGGCACGTGGTGATCACCGCTCAAATCCCAGCCCAGGCAGGGGGAGCACAGCACAGCCACGGGGCAAACTGAGGCACCACACAGAAAAGGTCACACATCCCCATCACACATCAGCTGAGGTCTGGAGGAGACACCCAGGCATCTCCTGAGAACCAGGCAGCACCCCCAGGTCAGCAGCAGTGCCCAGGGAGCAGGACAGGGTTTGCTGAAAGGCAAAGCTGGGGCTTGTGTGGCCGTGGCAGCAACACAGACAGAGGCTGATCCACTGTCCCTGCAAAGCCACCGTGTGAACAGAACCCAGAGAGAGGCTGAGGCTCAGCAGCAATGCAGGCACGGGGCTGCACAGCCTGCAGCACCAGCAACCACTGACGCTGTGCCTGCAGCTCTCGGCCAGCTCCCATCTGCGGCACTGCTGCAGTGACCAGAGACAGAGCTGGGGCCAGCACCAGCACCCACTGTCACCCAGCAGAGACTGTCACTGCAGGGACAGCCACCATGGGACCACCACTGTCAGGGACACAGGAACAGCGAGAGAAATGCCTGCAAGAAATCTGCCCTGACCCATCACCACTGCAAATAACAACTCAAACACAACACGGGATTTAGCCCACTGAGCTCGCAGGGCAGTGAGAGCCCAAAGAGCCCCGTCTGCTTGGGGTAGTAGAGCACCAGGAGAGGGACTCCACAGGACTCCTGCCACCTGCCTGTCAGGGACAGGGATGGGAATGGGGACAGGGCCACAATGTAGCAAGAGACACAGAGCCAGAGGATTTGTCCAAGCCCAGGACTGTGGCACAAGCTCGAGCACCACCAAATGCTACCAGAGCCATGGGCTCATGCCCTGCATGAATAGTTTGGCAGATGCTCTCCCCAAAGGTTATCTCTGGGAGATGGAAACTGACAACAGCATTACCAGGAAAGACTCATCCCAGAGAGACTCATCCCAGGAAGACTCATCCCACCTCCCCCAGGGGCGGCTGCATCATCCGGGGTGCGGGAAGAGCAGAGGCGGGAGGACGCCCTGGTACATCCTGTCTCTCCCACGCCGCTTGTACCCAGGTGCTGCAGCTCCCTCAGCGCTCCTGTCCACCCCTGCCTGTGGGGACAGGGCAAGGGGCACCCAGCCCCCAGGGCCACTCTGAACATTCCTGTCCCCTCCTGGGTCCCCTCTGTAGGAAGGCTCTAAACACAGCTCTCAGGGTCAGCTGCAGCCGATATCGTCCCAGTCTCCCAGCAGAGGTGCCTCAGCCAGATCTTCATGCTGCCATGCCTGAGCAGGAGCATCATCCCAGAGGGACAGAACGGCCAGGGGTGAAGGCCACCTGAGCCACTGCCAGTGTCCCCAAGGTCATATGCTTGCAGACTGCCCACCGAGGTCACAGCAGGAATCACAGCAGGATCATGCTGGGCCTCCGAGTGACCAGAGCCATGGGAGCTTGGCTGTGAGCAGTCCTTGCATGGCCCGGGAACACAGTGTTCTGCTCAATGAGCTCCAATTTTAATTTAGTTCTCCTTGAAGTGCTGAAGCCTTAGATGTCAAATGTAATTATTTGACAAGACACAGGAAACAGCAGCATTTGCTTAAAAATGCACACGGGGCTATGGAGTCACGGCAGTGCCAGCACCTACGCAGCCCCTCATGGGGACAGAGAAGGGACAGGGACAGAGCAGGCCTAACTGCACTCCCCGTGGGCAGTGGGGTTGTGACAGCCCCGTGCCTGACAACCTTCATTCTCAGCATCCCCCAACAGCCCCGGTGTCAGAGGAATCAGCACTGTAGCAACAGAGCATCCGTGCAACCCGTGCAGAGCATCTCTCTGCCCCCTCCGTCTGCCTTAGCTCCAAGGACCACACGCCTTAGGAAGGGGTTTCTGCTTTGCTTAAAAAAAACCAAAAAAACAAAAAAACAAAAAAAAAACCAAAAAAAACCCCACACATTTAATCCACCTCAAATAATAAATAAAAATTTCAAAATCCATCCCGAGGATCAGGTTTAGCCCGTGCCACACACCAGGTTCCACCGGCTGGAGCCAACAAGATGCCAGCCAGGCTGCTCCCAGGGCTGGGTGGGTGCAGGAGGGGGCCGAGAGACTGGACAACGAGGGGAGTTTGCCAGGGACAGCAGGAGGGATCCCAGCCCTGCTGAGCGGCTCCCGGCGGCGCACCGGCACCGACGGCACTGGCTCAGTCCGGCGCGTTCTGCCGCCGGAGTGACCCCC
>JANPWX010000145.1:623740-636850 GCA_024734555.1 Trochalopteron elliotii | reverse complement strand
AAGGCAGGTACGATAAGGGCCGGCCCCGCAGCCCCCCTCTGATCGCGGCAGCGGGGATCGCGCCCACCGCCGCGGCGTCTGGCCGCCCGCCGCTGCCCGGGCTTCATTAGTAACCTGATAATTCCCCAGCAAAGCCCCGGCAGCGGTGCCACCGCCGGGTAATTGCAGGACGGTAACGTGAGCTGATGGCGGCCGGGGATGGATCCTCGCCGTTATTGATTGTGACAGCTAAATTGTTAACCGAGAGGGAAATCAGATGAAAGCCATTTTAGAATAAATACAAGGCATTAGGTTTAAACATCGAGGTTGCAGGAAAGCCCGAGAAACCCCCAGGAAACGGAGCCCAAGGTCTGCCAGCTTGTTCTCCCCTGTCCTCAGCTCCACGGAGGCAGAGTGCGGGGGGATACGGACAAGTGCAGAGGCGAGATGCTGAGAAAGGACAATTTAAACCCTTCGCTCTCACTGGTGGGGTCTGAATTAGCTCTGGCTGCTGCAGAAGAAACACGTAGGAGTTTTCATGGACATAGCCATGAAAGCTGTCTGTCCCCCTACGCAGCACCGGTCGAGGCAGGGCCGTGTGGGGTTTATTTGCAGCCCCAGAGTGATGCTGGGATTGGCAGCCATGGCTCAGCACCAAGCAGATGCTTGCACTGCTCTCATGATTACAGACCAGGCTCTCCAGGCCCCGCAAAGCCAGAACAGGCTCAGTAACAGGGTGACTCAAGTCCAGCTTCTGCCCTTCGCCAGCCCTGGGAGTAAATCTTGGCTCTGCAGGGTCTCCTGCTCTCACTGCCTGCTGAGAGCAGACAGATCTCACACGTGCATCCTGCACCAGGAGCAGGGCCTGGGCAGTGAGTGGGAATGAAAAGCACCGGAGCTAACAGGTATTAGCACTGAGCCCATCCCTGTTCTTACCCCTGTGTGCTCCCTCCACCAGTGCTGGAGTTTGTACAAGGCAGCAGCAACAAGGTGGCAGCGTGTCAAGCAGCAGCTCGGCCAGAATCCCAGAATTTGGGGTTGGGAATGTTGTATGTTCCCAGAGTGAAGATTCCATGCCTGTCCCAAGTGAGGGACTGCCACCACAGACAGAATGGTTCAAATACCACGGAAAAACCCCCACTGTGGCCATGGCGAACATCACCCTCAGTAACCTACCTTGCTCCCATGCTGGAAATACAGGGGAAGCAAGGAACCCTGTCAGAGGGCAGGAGTGTAGGCTGGAGGTGAGAAACAGCCCAATAATTCCTCTTCACGGGAGCCAGGCACCAAGCCCAGCTCTCCTTCCCACCACCAGCTGCCAACCTCCCCACTTACAGCTCCAGCGCTGGCCGCAGCGATGTCATGCTTCCTGGTGCTCTTCAAATCTCTTTTAGGATGGTCTTATGCAAAGTCCCAGGGTTGATGCTCATGAAAAAAAACCCCGTTTCTGAGCATTTCCCTCCACCCAGCTCCAGGGTTAGGAACTCTGCACTCCCAGTGCTGGCGTGGGGCCGCCGGGAAGCCGCAGCGTTCCCGGGGAGCGCGGGCAGCACCAGCGCCTGCCAGGCCGGCGGCAGCAGGAATGACCAACACAACACCGACCTGCAATAAAGCTCCCCCAGGTCTGGGTCTGGCCCAGCCACAGACAAGGCACTTCTGTTAGCCACCGTGGCAGTGCAAAGAAATAATTAAAAAAAAATAAAGACTGATGCTATTGTACCCGGGTTCTGTCGGTGGACTTCGGCTGATGCCAAGCATTTACCACCCTCACTCACTTCCTGCTTGCCACCCTCGGCTTTCCTGGAGGAAAACATGCATTTTAAATGTTTATTTAGAGCTGTAAGAATTTCGACAAATTGTATTTAAATACAAATAAATATCAAAGTATGATTCTGGTGGGAGCACAGCCACACACCCATTTGAGACCAGGTACCTTCTAAATTCCTAAGGGGAACAGAATTCAGAGCTGTTCTAAACAAGGCAGATACAGACCCGGAAAGCTACAAATGTGAGAGCACGCAGAAAACAAACACAGGCTGTTCACAGAGGAATGCAAACGGGTGCCACTGACATTCAGAGGGGTACAAACTCCCAAGAATACCACTTCTCCCTCTACTCAGGTACCCAAAAACTAGGAAACAAACATTAACAGCACGAGACCTACTTTAGAACAATTGAGGCTTTCAACAATCCTCCGGCACAGACGGACACGGCTCCGTTCCAGGTGCTCGGTTCGGCAGCAGGAAGCGAGCTCTGCCTGGAGGGAGGTGTGCTGCTGCTGCAGGAATACAAACCTCCCTGGGCTGTGCCACTGAGCAACTCCTGCCTGCACAAAACAGGGCTCCTTCCAAGTTGTTTTCCTCCTTCCCCTGTTTGAGACCACCATTGACCAGTTTGGGGGAGCAGCTCAAGAGTGACCGATGAGGTCTGACAGGACTGGGGAGGGGAGATCAGACCAGTGCCACCTGGACCCAAGTATGTGAGATCTCTGACATCCCCCTGGCACATGCAGTCACAGCACTGTGTGCACAAAGGAGAAAATGCTGCCAGAAGATGTTTTTTCCTCAGATTTCTATTCTGCAGACATTTAGGGGGAAAATGTGCTGCAGATCAGATGGTTCAGGGCAATGCAAAATATCAGATCTGTGAATTTGGCCCCTGGGGCAGTTCCAGTTCTCCACAAACACTTGTGCCACCTCATACCAAGAGGCAGCTGACCACCTCTACCAGCCCATAGAAACCAAAGCTGGGCAGGGCAGGGGGCAAACACCAAGTTCTTGGCTTGGCAGATGTCTCAGAGGCTGCAGTTACTGTCACACTGCCACATCTGGCTCATGAGGAGCTGCCACCATCAGGGATCACTGAACACAAATGCCAAAGCTCAGGGCACAGCACAGACCTCAGTGGGGTGTAAATACACTAATTCCTGCATGCAGGCACACACCTACAGCCTAAATGACACTGAAAATACCTGTGCTGTGTCATTACCATATCATAAAGTATCATTGTGGAGTGTGCAAATCAAAATGCAAAATCAATTGGCTTTGGTGCATATAAAATATTGCATGCACAGTTACTAAAGGTGTTGCAAGATCTATTTAAAATGAGCTTTATTGAGATGAAAAAGTTTTTCCATTATAACTACAGCATGTTAATCAAAACCAAGTGCTTCCCCTTCCATCAAAACATGAATCGGAATACATTTTGTTCAAAAATACTTTAAAAAGTAATCAGTTAAATGGAGTATTTTTGGATGTGCTTTACTCCAAACGCTGGTTACTGTTTCTAATCTGGCTAATGAATGCACACTAACAAGAGGTTGCCTGTGTGTTCATCATTGGCTTTGAAGGGAACCTATTTCTCTGAACAGCCTTCAGCTTGTGAGCTGCACAGGCAGGAGCCTGCAGACCCTCAGGTGTGACAGAGGGCTGTGCTGGCCGTGCCCTGCTCAGGTGGCACCGTCCTTCCCACTCTACAAAAGTACAAAAGCATTGGAGGACTCCAGGTATACAAAGCAGTGTTTCTTGCTACCATCATCCATCCATAAGCATCATCTTCTGGATTTCCAGGCAGCTCTGGAGTAAGGAGTAGTCCTTTTCTTATCCGGTGGTTTGAAGTAAGAATAAACAGGTGCTGCAGGATATTCTGCATCTGGATTTTCTGCCATCATCTTCAGCTTGGCTTCAATGGCCTTTATTTTTGCACTGACACTGGAAAGAGAAAAAGCAGAAGGGAAATTGAGCTTGATCTTAGCGTGAAACCCAACTACAGAAATCCAGAGATTCTGCTGACATCTGTGAATCCTCCCTGCACAAGGAGGGGCCAGGCAGCCCCCAGTGCTGCATCCACAGTGAGGTAAGAATGCACAGCCCAGAGCCCACACTGCTGCATTTCACCCTCTGCACAGGTTTGCTCCTCCAAGAGACACCTCAGCACCCCAAAATAACGGCCCCTGCACGTACTCAGTCCTTTCTTGAGGACACTGAGTGAGACAAGAACACGACAAGGCTTCCTACTTCATGTGAAATGATGTCATTTCAGGAGGTCTGAGCATGTGCAGCAGAGCACAGCTCAGAGCAGGCTGCTGGGAACAGCAGAGAAATGAAAGCCAGACTTCCTCCCAGCTACAGCCCGCTCGGGATGGGAAAACCCCAGACCCTAATTAGGTCAGGAAGAAATATTATTTCAGCATTAGCAGGGTTTATCCCAAAGGGAGAAGCTATCCTAGGTTACACCCCAGATTCCTAGGACTTTTGTTATTCACTACCCTTCATTGGGTATGGATGGGGAGGAATGTTCCCTTCCCCACTGTGGCTTCTTGCACCATCCATCCTCACTAGAACAACCCCTTCGTGCCACTCATGCAGTGAACAATCTGCATGACTCAAACCCCTCTGCTCTTTACTTCCTAGCCTGTTACTTCTGAATTCCAAGCTCACTTTATCTCTGGGCAAATGCATTAATCTGGTCCTGGTTCCTCACAGGGTTCCACTGACAGAGCACAGAGGAAAACCACACACCCTTTCAAACAAACTGTGAATTAGCAAAGCAGCTATGTCCTTTAGGTAAATGCAGTGGTTGGAGAATTTAACCACATCCCACAGACAAGACTTACAGGCAAAAAATCTCTGGCAAAAAACCAAAAAAAACCCCGTTTTATGTGCAGTACTACCTGTGACTTTGTTTTCACTTTCTGCCACTATTGTAGAACTTCTTGCTCATAAGCATTTTGGTGAACCAAATTAGTCCAGTAAAAACCCAATCCACATGAAGTACAGAGATTCTGGCCAAAGGAGCTGGACTGCTACCCATTCCCAACTCCCCACCTCACCTCATTCCCTTCCTACCACCCACTGGCTTTGCACCTTAGAAGATCAACTCCCAGTCTGAAGTGTCCCACATCAAGTGACTCCACAGGCATTGCCCTCTCAAAAACAGCTTTTTTGCTGTGCTAGATTTTCAACACAAACAATGCCAACAACTTTAAGTCTTGCTGACATGGAATAAGTTGGTTCCCTGCCAGTCCCAGAGCTGGGTCACCTCTCACCCAACCCATATCCTACCTTAGGTTGGACTGGGGTGGCTCCGTGCTGGAAGATGGCTCCAGACTGATTGGAAGGATCTTCTCATTTTTATTGTGATCATATCTCTGCAAGCAAGAGACCAAGGACTGAGTCAGCTGTAATTAGGACCAAAGAAACATTTCCCACAGATGGACTTGAAAGCTGGATTAACATCCCCTCAGGTTTTGTGGAGCTTTTGCTAGGAAAGATTTTGGTGGTCAAACACTGAAACAAATCCCAACCACAATATTTGGTTAGTACCAACATGGAATGCAGGCTGGATACTGAACAGTTATGTGCCTTGTACTGTGGATCCTTAAACCTTATCCTGTCACTTCTTGCTCCCCTCTACATAAGGCAGGAAGCACAGATGGTAAATCTGAAGGTAACTACTGCACTGTTTGCTGTGCTCTTTATGTGCAGAGCCAGAAGGTAACCCAAGCACACAACTGCACAGAACTGGGCAGTCCTGGGAGAAAAGATGGGAAAAAAAGAGAAAAAAGATCAGTTAGGAACCACCCCCTTTCTGCAGAAGGCAGCTTGTGAGTCTGTCATCTCTGTGGGCAACGGGCCTCCTGAACTATTTGCAGTGTTCTGCTTCCTTATTTCGCTTGGCACAGAGCCAGGTTTGTTTTTCAGCAGAGCTGCTCAAACTGACAGTGTCTGCTGAGCCCTGGCCACTCATCTCAGAGCTGCTTCCCACCATGCTGGCCTTGTCTAAGACAAACTCTTGCTACAATAAGCCAAAATTTTGTGCTGTTAAGTCTTTCCATTCAGGGATTGGAAAATGCCATGTGAAGTGAGGGGATTATTTATTTATGCACGTTCCTCCCCAGACCCCGGAGCAGCTGGGCAGACACTCACTCCTCCAGCTCAGACTCCTTCTGTGGCCTGATCATTCCTCAGGCATCCTCAGGCACGTGGCACTCCAGTAGCTCCACAGATACAGAAAATGGAGACTGGATTTGCACAAATGGATGTGCTGACAAGAGCCCTTGAAGTCAGTAACTAAAACAATGTGGTCTCCTTTAATGAAGATACCTGGTCTGTTTTTTTAAGCATACGAAACAGATGCACTAATATACTTGATAAGACAAAGCAGAAAACTGCTGGGAGGATAATCAACTAAAAGAAAACTACCCAAAGGAAAAGAGCAATGAGCATCTCCTCTCTGCCTCCCCTAAAATCTGTTTATCTGCAAAGAAAGTTATTAAAAATACATTGCTTTATCAAATACAATATAGTAAATAACTGTAGGAGAAACAAGACAAGAATTTAAAAAAATTAAAATAAGGATGTTCCAGAAGGTACTGCCTAAGTCAATCTTAAAAACTTGATTGTTTATGTGATGGAGCAAGGAATATAAGGGTATTTAGCTCAGATGCAGAGTATGTTACTTTAAAGTCAAAACTAATTAAAGCTGCTGCCACATAAGTGCTTTCAGAAGTGGAACAAAGTAACACAGTAACCGGTAATTGGGAATTTCCATACCTCTCCTATGCAAAAAAACCACAAGGGGAAGGATTCAGACTTCCAGCCAATTACTCACTAAGTTTGGGAAAAGCCAAATCATGGGCATTTATAGACGTAATCTGTTCACACTGCTCTGAGCAGAAACCTCCTCCCAAGGCAGCCCAGGTTAAAGGGCCTGTCCTCACTCACAGCTAATCCAGCACAGTTTGGGTAGACAGGAGAAGCTGTACATTGCAAACAACAACTCTCCAAGTTACTTCCCACAACAGACTGAAATTATTTTGCCAGGCCAAGACTGCCTTGATAAGAAGGCTTTAACGACAAAGCTTTTCAATTTTGTAAATTAAAAGCAATTCCTCTTTCAGCAGGCAGCTTACCTTGACTTGTGCGTGTGCCCACCGCACCACCAATTTCTTGGAAAGGGCCAGCTTCCCATTGAGACACTGGATCGCCTTCTCTGCTTCCTGCACAGGAAGACAACTCCATAAACAAACCAAGCCTCTAGTCAAAACCCACTCACATGCAAAGAGCCCTTTTCTTCTTTGTTATTTAGCCTACTGTAAGTACAGCTCAGTGACAGCACAGAAAGTTTATCCCACTGTATCCCAATTCAGGGATACCTTTGAAAAACTCCCAGTAACCAGACTTTATCTGCCTTGCTGCTCCACCTTGCTATGAATAATTTTCTAGAGGTAGTGCACAGTCTTAGGGCTCTTCTGACATCCTTATCACCATCTGCAAAGAACTGGCCCTTTCTGGTTAGCATTAAACAGCAGGATTCAGGAAAAGACAGCAGAGGAGAAAAGAAATCACTATTGCTACTTCCAGGAGCAGTCACAAAGTGGCTGTGACAGAGAGGAGCTGTTAGAATCTGTGGGTTTGTGTAGAATGAATTTATCCTTTCCTGTTGTAGTTTTGAATTAGCATTAAAAAAAAAGGGGAATGAAGTCAGTCATTTATATCAGAACTTTAGATAAAATGCAACTTACCTGTTTGGTTTCAAAGTTGACAAAACAGTAACCCCTGGGCTGCCCTTCCAAAGCACCAGACTTGTGGAAGAGAAAGTCAAACTGTTTTACTTTGCCAAACTTCTGAAGGAGTTTGAGGAGGTGATATCTAAAGGGAAGATAAAACATTTATTACGTGTTTCATCCCACTGACAGTGAGGAGACAGAGGGGAACCCCCTGACACACACATGCACACAACTCACACTCAGTAACACATTCAGCTGTGTCACACACAGACTCCCAAATCCCTGCAGAGGTGGGTGTCCTGTGCAGCACCCCTTCAGCATCCACAGCTCTGAGCAGCATTACCAGTGACTTTCCAAAAACCCCAAGGCACAAAGCTCCCTCCCAGCAGTGCCAGCTGAAGGGCACAGAGATCTATTAATAGCTGCCTTTTGGACAATTATGCAACGGCTCCCAAGGGGTTTGAGAGGGCTCTGCCTCCTGCCTCACTAAACCACTCCTACTTTTAAGCATAACCCTCCTGTCCCCACCCCTCTCTAGCCCTGATGTGACCACCTGAAGCTCCATCCCCTGTACTCCTCTCCCAGCACAAGCACCCACAGCACCCTGCATCTCTCAGGATCCTGCTCCTCCTGCTGCCTTCCCTGTCCCAGCACAAACCCACCCCTCCCCTGTGCCAGCCAGTGTCAGTGCTCTGGCAAGGACACCCCAGGGCACACAGACAGCTGCTTGGAAAAGATGGGGATGCAGGAAGACAGAAGGATAAACAGAACAACCTGCAAACAGGAATTACCAGCAGACCTCAACAAAAAAGGCACCAGCCAGCCCTCAGTATCATCCAGCCTAAATCTGCCAGTGCTTCTGGCTCAGACAGCTTTTCAGTGACATGTTCATGGAAGTCAGACACTTTCTTAGCCAATTATCTTCCTGCCATCCAGCGGGGAGTGTGCTGTTTCCAATAAAACTGGGGAAAGCCAGAGTAAATCTGTCTGCTTAGTATCTGGTGCATTGAGCAACTCAAAACAAGCAGCACATATGCTGTACAGGCCACATCTAATCCTGAAAGTTCCTTGCAGCTTTTTCTGGTTCTCTGGGATTGAAGTGTTTAACAACACTGGCTGACCTAGGAGAAAAGTGACACTCATTGCTCCTTCACTGCCTGACCCCCATCCCTGACATTCAAGAATTATTTAAGTGTTTAATAAGTGTGTCTTAGTCAGGACTCATCTGCCAGGCAGCTGTACAGTGTTTGTTAGCAAGCCACACAGTCTAACCCAAATTTTCAGGGTTTAAGGTAACACTCAGTGCTCAGAGAGCCAACCAGGATAACACCAGGCACTGGATGAAACCTCCCATGTCCAGACATGAAGGGTCAGCAGTGGCCCAAGACAGCCAAGTGCACCAGGGACTGTCCAGATGGGAAGGGCAGACAACGTTTTTCCTAATAAAGCCTGATAGGATGTCTGAAAAGGGCCTTAGCCCTTTGTTAAGCCTCAGAAGCCAGGCAAGAAAGTTCCAGGAACGTGAGTCATCCCACAGGATGGGTCACTGGACATTCAGGATGTGCACTTTTAAAGAGGTGAAGGTGCAGCGTGTGCACAGACGAGCAGTGCACAAGGGCCAAGTTACCCCCCAGGGGAGCACACACATTGTCATTGATTATGGAAGGCTTCCTACATCCTTTGGAATACAGATGAAGTGCATGGTCTTCCAAGAAGCCTATGAGCTCTCAAACTCTGCTCTGAAAAGCAAGGGGAACTGAAAAGAGCAGGGTGAAGAAAAGGAGCTGATTACACAGTAGCCAAATTTCACCACCTCACACTTCCAACAAGCAGACACAGATGTACAAGTGAAAACACTGACTTTGGAGACGTGATGTATAAAAAACTCCACATGTTGGACTTCCAGAGCCTCCAAAATATGTAAACGCACCTCAGGTTTGTTTCTGTAAACACACTGCTACAGAAAGCCCTCGGAATTTCAGCAGCATGGAAATAAAGTCCTCAACACCAGGATGCTGCTCCCCTTCTGGCCATTACAGAGGCAGGGGAAGGGCAAGGAGGATTCTCCCTGAGTTCTGCACTAAAAAACCCTGCAGCTGCCTTGCCAAAAGGAACTCTTTGGGGGTGTTTTGGTTTTTTTTTTTCTGAGAGCATCTATATTCAAATAATACTTTCTTAGCAGTGATATGATAGCTGCTCCTTTAAAACAATTTTCATCAACAGTCTAGAAGCAACTTATGTCATCTATTTTGTTTAGAATCCTTTCTCCAATCGTGCCTGTAATTTTACAGCTGCAGGTCACCTCCTCTCCGTGGAACAGCTCAGAAATCCTGTATAATTAATGTTTTAGGCTGTGATTATGGTTTGTTATTGTTAAAATACTGAGGGCATTAACAGTAACTTGACAAGTAGTCCTTCAGGCCAAGAGGTACGGAGGAAGAAGACTGTCATGGAAAACCTGAATCCTTATAAAAAACAAAAAAGGTGAGAAGATGTAAAAAGCTTTACTATGGCAACAACGTGGGTCACCCAGAGCTTGGAAGTCGTTGGCACGGCCTCGGCCCCGCGGCCCCGCGGCCAAACCTCCATCTCCACTTCCTGTCATCTGATGTGAATGCGAGACAAACCTGCAGCTCCCCCGTTTCCTTTTCCTCCTCTCTTCCTCCTGGCACCCCGAGCGCTATTCAGACGCAGGCAAGGCTTCCTCTGAACAATGCTGTCCCAAGGATCCCGCGCGGGGACCGGGCCACATGCTAAAACTATTATTGCGAGGAATTCTGCCCCACTGGGAGCCAGCGGGGGGCTGCAACAACAACTGGCGCACACATTGTTCTCTAGGTGAGACTCGTCGAGATGGGATCCTCGACAAGCAGCACAGCGGCTGAGGAAGTCAAACACCCGCTACTTCATCCCCGTGGAAAATGAATGGGCATTGAGAGGCTCCGGGAAACCAGATCATGTGAGGCAGAGAGCTGAGAATGAAATCTCTGCCTGTCCAAAAGGCTGAAAGGCTTTAACAAACAGGAAGGGGCAGAGGAGGCAATTCCACCCCACCTGCCACACCGAGACATAACTGAGCTATGTGGTTTTGCCCCGTGGGGTGGGAGCACTGAGGGGTGATGAGACCACACAGCACATCCCCTGCCCTGCTCTGCAGCTGGGGCACAAATGATGGTGGTGACACCAAACCACGAGGAACCACCTGCTGCCATCCCAGGGCAGGGATCTCACAGCTTCCAGAACGCCTGGAGACACCATCCTGTGCCACAGGCAGCTGTGAGGGCCCCTGGTGCCAGCTGTCCTCCTTCCAGCTGCTGAGAACACACTCAGGAGACTCCCACACCACCTGCTTCCACAGGCAGACAATGCTTTAGGCATGCTGGATAGGAGAAGTCACCCACAAACACCGCCAGCAAGGAGGAATGCCCAGCTAAAGAGTCACCACAACCCAGTGCACAGAGCATGTCAGCACCCCCAGCTGAGTCACACTCAGTGTGTGCAGTAACCTCCCAAAAGCATCAGCTCCCAGCCTGCAATTTGTGGGCAGCCCTACATTTCTAAGTGCCTGTTCCTGCAGCTTGTGCTCCAATGTGTACATTACCTATTAACTCCCCAGCACTTGACTGCAGCTGTAGTTTGCTCTTTAAATGGAAGTCTTGGATTGATTCAAGACTTTCTGATCTCGTTTCTGCTCGAGAGTGTCACAACCACTTATTAACTCTGCCAACAACTCAATCAACCTTGCTCTGTCTTAAACAAATCCGACACAGAAATAACAAAGGCAGCTCTTTAAAAAACAGATAAAAGCAGCAAATGCAGAAACATTTCATTTTCAGGGGTTTGATTTAGTCATGTGAGTAGTATCCTCAACAGGAATAATTCAGAGGAACAATTAGAACTAGAGATGTAAGCCCTCAGCATGAGAGAATAAGGGTCAAGATGATTTATAGAAACTTACTGACCACACACTTTCTCTACATTGACAATGTGCTAAAAGGAGCTTCCTCTTCTTTTGTTCACAAGGAAATGGAGATACATCATTTGCAGGAGAGAAGAGCCATTTCAAAGCAAAACAAAAAGCAAGACACAGAATTATAAAGCCTGAAATAAGCAGCAAGCACTGTCACTCATCACTGGGCAAACTAAGCATTCAGGAGCATGGAAGCACTCTAGATTTGAGAACGCTGGCAAAATCACCCAACTCACTTCATCCAACTGATGAAAACAGTACATTTTGCCATGTAAACCCATCACTTATCTAGCCAAGATTACAAGGAACAACCTACACTGAAAGGGTCCTTAACACCACTGAGGATCACCCTGGGAAGTGAAGGATCCAATGCACACACACCCTCCACTCCTGCCCTCACACTAACCCAGTTCCTGAATCCCTGAGGACCCAGCAAACAACACTCAAGAATTCCTGTATCTAATTTCACGTGGTCAGTGAATGTGGACAAACCACAGCAACAGAGCTGTGGGATAGAAGTGGTAATTAATGCAGGAACCTCCCCAAGCTGAATGGCTGAAATCACAATGCATTAATGACTCCATTTAGATGCTATTAGGGAGCCGCTCTGCTCAGATGAACCACACTTAGAATAAAACCCCAGCACCTGCACGCACACAAAAAGAACCAGGAAGAAAAAGTATTCCACGACAGGCACACACAATAGTTAATCAAAAATGCTTGTTTGTTATGAGTGTGCAAAGCCCAATTTGTTTTGGTTTGCTTTCCGTTTTGTACAACCTAGTGATTTCACAGCACCCTATCCAAATATTGGACAGCACATCATATTCCCTCGACAATTTCGCTGTTCAAATGTTATGTTTGCTCAGGAGATAATTATCCATAGCCTGGAGAAAACACAAAATGCTCACACACATATTTGATTCATGCATTTACCCACCACAGCAGCCAGCCCCATCACTCCCACCTCCTCACCATCCGTTGCTGCAGCCACTCTCTGCTTAAATCACACCCAGCAAAATACCAAAACAAGGCTGTTGTTTGACACAGATGCCTCCCCTGCCCACCCTCATTTCTCTACAGATCCCAGCTACTCCGGGTACAATTTCCAGGGCTGTGCCTTTTTTTACCATTGTTTGTAGCCTGAAAGTCACCAGCCTGGTATTCTACATTTCCCTAGTTTAGAGAACAGGGATGTTTTCAGCCCCTGGGCTCCCAGCCCGAGGGATACTTCAGGGGGTGCTGTTTGCAGGAGTTCAGGACCTGCCCTGAGCCGCTCGGTCCGTGGAGAACAAACCCAAATACAGACACACCCACGCTTAAACGATTCCCTGCCCGCAGCAGGCTCGGGCTGCTCCTCAGAGCGCAAATCTGCTCGAGTTGGGGACCGTCACCCCTCGCTGCGGGGCAGAGGCAGGAGCGGGGAGTGCTACAGCAGCCTGTGTCGGGCACGGGGCAGCCCCGACACCCCGGAGAGCTGCTGGCACCGGAGATCGGGTGGTGCTCGGAGGGTCCCCGGGGGCTGCCCGGCCCGGGGAGGGGCAGGGCAGGCCCGGGGAGGGGCGATGCGGTACGGCCCGGGAGGGATCGGTGTTGATGCGGGATCATGTCCCCGTCCGGGGCGGTGCCGCTGCGGGGGCGGAGCCCGGGG